>CAJQUN010000017.1:864759-1180404 GCA_907163345.1 Haberlea rhodopensis
AAAATCATATTACATTATATGTCGTAAACAATCATCTAATGACATGTCTTATGGCATATCCCAAACAAATCTCCCACTTGCACTAAGACCAATCAGAAATATACATAATAATCTTAAGCCTAGAGATATAGTATGAAGATCATGCTTCTGCTGTGATAGTGGCTTCGTCAATGGGTCAGATACATTATCATCTGTTGGTACTTTGCATATTTTAACATCTCCTCTTTCAACGATTTCTCGAATGAAATGAAAGCGCCGAAGTATGTGCTTGGATCTTTGTGAGATCTAGGTTCCTTAGCCAATGCGATTGGCTCCATTATTGTCACAATAGAGTTCAATCGGATCTAGAATGCTAGGCATCACCCCAAGTTCAGAAATGAACTCCTGATCCAAACAACTTCCTTTGCTGCATCTGAGGCAGCAATGTACTCAGCTTCCGTTGTAGAATCGGCTACTGTCTCTTGCTTTGAACTCTTCCAGCTCCAGCACCTCCATTTAGGCAATAACATATCCTGATTGCGATCGAAAATCATCTTTGTCGATTTGGAAACTTGCATCAGTGTAACCTATTACATTGAGCTCTTCCTCACCTCCATAATCAAGAATGTATCCTTAGTTTTCTCAAGTACTTCAGGATATTCTTGACTGCAATCCAGTGACTTTCACCTGGATCAACTTGATATTGCTCATCATGCTCAAAGCATACGAGACATCGGGACGAGTACATATCATGGCATACATGATAGATCCAATAGCTGACGCATATGGAATCTTACTCATGCGTTGTCTCTCATCTGGTGTTGAAGGACACTGATCCTTCGAGAGATGTATTCCATGTGTCATAGGCACGAATCCTTTCTTAGATTCTTGCCATGATAAACCGTTTAGCACTTTGTCTATGTATGTACTTTGACCTTAGGCCAAGTAATCTTCTCGATCTATCTCTATAGATCTTGATTCCTAATACATAGGTGGCTTTACCCAAGTCTTTCTAGAAAAGCAATTCCCTAGCCAAATCTTTACAGATTGTAAGGCAGAGGGATATCATTTCGATTAGAAGTATGTCATCTACATACAATATTAGGAAGATAATTATGCTCCCACTGACTTCTGTAGACACAAGGTTCATCTACATTTTTTATGAAACCAAATTCTTTGCTGCATCATCAAAACGAAGGATTCCAACTCCGAGAAGCTTGGCTCTCATCCATAAATGGATCGTTGTAGCTGCATATCTTTCCAGCATCCTTTGGATCGACAAAAACCCTCGGGATGTGTCATGTACAACATCCTCAAGCAGATTTCCATTAAGGAAAGCTGTTTTGACATTCCATCTGCCAGATTTCCTAATCATTGAATGCAGCTATTGCAAGTAAGATCCTTAAGGATTTAACCATGGCAACTGGTGAAAAAAGTTTCATATAGTCAATACCATGAATTTGTTTGAAACCTTTAGCAACCAGGTCGACCTTTATAGGTTTGTACATTACCATCCATGTCGGTCTTCTTCTTGAAAATTCATTTGCACCCTATGGGTCTCACCCCCTTCAGGAGGGTCAACCAAAGTCCATACTTGGTTTGCATACATGGATTCCATCTCAGATTTCATGGCCTCTTGCCATTTCTCAGAATCAGTGCCCATTATAGCTTGTTGATAAGATGACGACTCATCCTCATCAATAAGTAGTAAGTCACCTTGTTGAGTCACAAGAAATTCATATCTCTGTGGCTCCCGGTGTTCTCTTACAGACCTACGATGTGTTTGTGTCTCTTGAGCAGGCACTTTATCCACAACAGCTTGTGGTGTCTGCTCTGTTTCCATCTCAATATCATGTTCAATGTTTTCTTATGGTTGAACTTCACTAAGTTCTATTTGTCTCCCACTGGTTTTTCTAGAAATAAATTCTCTTTCAAGAAAGACACAAGTCGAGCAACAACCACTTTGTTCTCGGTGGGATAATAGAAATAGTATCCTTTCGTTTCCTTAGGATACCCCACAGATAAACACTTATCAGATTTGGGTCCAAGTTTGTTAGAGACGTGACGTCTCAAGAAAGCCTCACAACCCAAATCTTCATAAAAGACATACTAGGACGCTTCCTAGTCCATATCTCATATGGTGTCTTTTCCACTGATTTAGATGGAACACGGTTCAGTATAAATATTGTTGTTTCTAAAGCATGTCCCCAAAAGGATATCGGAAGATCTGCATGACTCATCATTGATCTAACCATGTCCAACAAGGTTCGATTTCTTTTCTCGGATACACCATTCCATTGTGGAGTATACGGAGGAGTGAGTTGTGGGACTATCCCACACTCCTTTAGATAGTCATGAAACTCTTGGCTTAAGTATTCACCTCCTCGATCTGATCGAAGGATTTTGATACTTTTGCCAAGTTGGTTTTGTACTTCATTCTTGAAATCTTTGAACTTTTCAAAGGTTTCATGTTTATGTTTCATTAGGTACACATACCCATATCTACTGAAGTCATCAGTAAATGTAACGAAGTATTGAAAACCACCTCTAGCATGTGTGATTATCGGTCCACATACATCACTATGTATGAGACTCAATAAATCATTTGTCCTTTCAATATGTCCCTTGAAAGGAGCTTTAGTCATCTTGCCCATTAAACAAGATTCACATGTTTCATATGATTCAAAATCAAATGAATCCAATACTCCATCCTTATGAAGTTTTGATATGCGATTCTTGTTTATATGGCCCAAGCGACAATGCCAGAGATAAGTTGGATTAGAATCATTATTCTTAATCCTTTTAGTATTTATGTTATAGACAGGCATATCAAGATTCAATACATAAAGACCATTAATCATTTGTGCACTAGCATAAAACATATCATTTAAATAAATGGAGCAACAATTGTCCTTTATAATAAATGAAAATCCAGACTTGTCCAAACAAGAAATAGAAATAATGTTTTTGGTAATAGACGGCACAAAATAACAGTCGTTCAAAATCAATGATAAACCAGAAGGCAAAGATAAATGGTAATCTCCTATAGCTAATGCAGCAACTCTTGCTCCATTTCCAACTCGGAGATCAACTTCGACTTTCGCCAACGTCTGACTCCTTTTGAGATCCTGCACATTTACACAAATGTGAGATCCACATCCAGTATCTAATACCCAAGATGAAGAAGTAGATAAATTGACTTCTATAACAAAAATACCTGAATTGGAAGTCACACTTCCCTTTGTCTTCTTAAGATCTTCCAGATATACTTTGCAGTTCCTTTTCCAATGAACGATCTCACCGCAATGGAAATAGTTCCCTTCCTTTGACACTCCTCCCTTTGGCTTTAGTGCAGAAGCATGTGGCTTAGACTTAACAAGGACCTTCTTGTTCTTCTTGAAGCTCTTAGCTTTAGTCTTTCCTTTGCTCTTATTCACAATAAGAACATTTGTAGGCTTAGACTTCTTGCTATTTGTTTCAAAAGTTCTAAGCATGCCAAGTAAATGTGGTAGAGTCTTTTCAATTTCAATCATATTGTAATTCAAGACAAATTAACTGAAGCTTTCAGGCAACGATTGCAAGATCACGTCAGTGGCCAACTCTTGGTCCAAAGGAAAACCCAGCTTCTCCAGATTCTCAATATACCAATCATCTTGAGTACATGAGTTCCAACTAGACTTCCTTCTACCATTCTACACTGGAACAACGCTTTAGAGACGTCATACCTCTCTTGTCTTGCTTGTTGTTGGTACAGTTGCTTTAGATGCTCGATCACATCGAACGCCTCCATTTCCTCATGTTGCTTCTGAAGCTCAGAGTTCATGGTGGCAAGCATAAGGCACCCAACATCAAGTGCGTCATTTTGATGCTTCTTGTAAGCATCTTTATCGGCTTTAGCAGCCGTCAAAGGAGGTTCCTCAGCAGGTAAGGGTTCCTCAAGGACATATTGCTTCTTTTCTTGTTTGAGGACAATCCTCAAATTCCTATATCAGTCTAGGAAATTTGTCCCATTAAGTTTGTCCTTCTCAAGGACCGATCGTAATGATAATGTGCTAGTAATGTTGTTGGTTGCCATGGATATCTACAATATAAATATGCAAAATAAGTTTATGATGTTAATCATTTAATATGGTCTTATATTAAATGACACTCCCACTATTTTGTTTAAAATTATCAACCCTCGAAAACTTTAGTGGGCCAAGATCCATATTTCACTTAATCTTGAGTTAGCTTTGGCTAATCGCCCAAGACTCGGTTATTTAGGTAGACAACACTTTGTCAATTACATCACATGTAATTCTTGGATGGTTGGACGAACAACACTTTGTTCAAATTCATCTAATGAATTATTATCCAACCCCATGCCTCTAGGTTCCCAATCCTATTGAGATAACGATAGTTAAGCCGAACCCAATTTTTAAAATAACACGGATATCACTTTTATCCTTTCACGTCTTACTAAGATTGTCACGGTGCTTTGCTTTGGCAAACCCACACATGTTCAATCGAAGTCTTGACGAGTATTTTTAATTGGAAGGCATCTTAAACTTAATATTATAAGAGGGATTTATTGATCTCATGATTTTATTAATATTGAAAATATGTCCAGTACATATATGAATATATACATATCTACATATATATATATAAGCATCAATATTAAATAAAACATTAAACATGCATCTCATACATCAACATAATGAAAACGTGACATGGTTATAGCCCCAACTTAAAGATTTCTCAAGCCAATGAGAAAATCTAAAAGGTCAACCTAAGGGTAACTTCTCCAAGCACCTCTTTGGCTCCCTTTTGTGAATGGCCTTCTCATCCCGGCACCATGGTCCGTCTTCGTTGATTTCCATCAATGAAATTCTAACTAAACTATATAACAATTATATGATCTAGAGAATTCCTCGAGTTACATTCGAGGGGGAGCATAGGGGAGGGAATACATTCAGAAAAATAGAGAAGGCACGACTCGCAGGTCGTATTAAATACAAACATTCACAAATCCTATCTAATAGGTTAAAGGGCTATAACCATGCACCATGCTCAAACAACACATATAACATGCAATAACAATTAATGAATTAAATTCTAAACATTTTAAAATTTAATCCCAATAAAAACTGTAAAATAAATTTTATGAAATTATCGTACGCTCGGGACATCACATGTCACGGAACCTTAGCCCAAAACCACGGCCCACCACGCATGTGACTAGGGTTCGAAACCCTAGTCATATTGGCGCCTTCATGGGCCGAAAGTGGCTAAGGGTTCGAAACCCTAGCCTCTAAAACTTGCGGCGACCGTGAGCCACTTGAACCCTAGGGTTCGAAACTCTAGTCCAAAGGTGGTGGCTCGGCTTATGCACAATTCATGACGGTGGAGGCTTGACCATCTCGAGCCAAGGGGTTCGAAAAACCCTAGCTCTCATGTGGAGGAAGCCGCCAACCATCTAATCGAGCCAAAAGTTCTAAACCCTAGCATTGTTTCGACACTTCCATGCACAATTATTAGCCACAACGGCTAAACCATCTCGAGCCAAGGGTTCAAAAACCCTAGCCTCATGTGGCAGCCGTGTGTCATTTGTGATGGTGGTGGCCGAACCATCTCATGCTATGGGCTCGGTTTTGCGCCTTCATGTATCGTATACAATAAACTTCAATTATATCAAATATAATTTTACGATAATTACACAAACTCGATTTACTCATATCATATATGATTATATACAGTTTTATTAGCATGCAATACAAATCTAAATATGATTAAATGATTAACCACATAATTCCGATATGAGCTTTGTACACAGCTCTGATACCACTGCAAGTAATCCAACAAGCATACAACGCAGCGGAATAATAAAATTTTGGATTACTAAAACCGCGGATCTATACAAAGTGGTCATATCGGAATAGAGATAGTAAGAGTCTCACCCTTGTAGCGTGTTTGAGCAGAATCCACGAAGCACCACGTCCAACGAATTCCGAGTCACGAGCAACACCTCCAAGGTCTTGCCTCTATGGTATCCACACGATAAAATCGAAAGGGTGTTCAAGAACAAGTTGCTAGACTTGTTCTTAAACAGGAGCTTAACTCTCGGTTCAAGACCGATCAATCGACAACCGACCACAACCCTATACACGGCGGCGGTAGGCGTGTGGTTGAGTGTTAGTGGCGGCGGCCGAGAGAGTGGTGAGAGTAGCCTTTTAGGTTTTTATGTGATATCAAGGATTAATTACAATTAATCACCTTGTTATCATTATATATGATTTAATTAAAGGCTTTCACAAAGCCTCATGGGCCCAAACTCATGATTTAATTAAATCCTTATAATCATGTAATTAAGACTCTTCTTAATTAATTAATTCATCCAATGAATTTAATTCCCCTTATCGATTTAATCTTTTGTGCGACCCGATAGGATCTTGCAATGTTGGCAATGACATAAAATCTCATTTTATGACACAAGCAATGAGCGGTATCTAGCAACACATCAAGGCTACCCAAATTACAAGAATGTCTTTGACTCGACATAACCTTAGAACTTGTGATAATATTAACCATGTAACTTAATCCCTTTGTCCATGTGTTTAGATTGAACACGAGTCATGGAATAGTCATACTCGTATATTCAATCTCTATTTCTTGATCCCCATGTAGAACTAGAATAAACGAATAAGCTCGATATCACATATCGACTCATTCGAGCACGGCCATGCATTTTAGTCTTATTTGATCAAGGGCCCAAACACTTCTCCTGTTATATAGGAGGGACAAATCCTATCTTGATCAATCAACATCCCTCTACATAATTCGTAGTGTATCCAATAGCTGCCTTTATAGTTTACCATGTTACAGGTAACGTTGACAATATCAAGATACATAACTCCTTATGTTGGGATCTCTGATGATCTCAAGTCGTAAGGATTACATACATTATTATCTGTAAGGACCCCGTGCCCTTAACCCGTTATTAGTGTATTAAGCCATACCATTAGTGCATATAATCATACTATCATGGGGAAAACCATATGCAAGTGCAACACCATATAATATCCAGAAAATTTCTTGCATTTTAATCCACATAATATTCAAATTCCCCAACTAAGATTATTCATATGTCATGCACCCTCATAATACACTAACACGCTCTTAGTTTTTTTAGCAATTCCATATTTAATTGCATGCAAACCATAAATGAATAGAGGAGAGCCGTAGCCCATTTATACATTCCATATACACGTAAGATGCACTCACATAAGAGTACTCAATGAACACGCGTGTATCTAATGTATAAAACACTCTACCAGATACCGTTACTGGCACTTCAATCCTGGAAGTACCTCCCAAGCACAGCTCGATCTCAACTCTGGATTTATGCACTTGTTCAACCAGCTCTGGTACCTCGATCCTGGAAGTACCGCAATCAACAGCCCGAGCTCGACTCCAAAGCTGCTGCTACACCTGTACCACCTGCCCCAACAGAGACAACCCCCACACGGGGTGAGCATACCAATACCACCAAGCCAATAAGCATAACATTGCAATTCAAATACAGAATATAAATGCTATAATTTAAATGATACTCCCTGGATGGTAACACCCTCATCCGGGATCCCCTGTATCGTCCATGTTCTCAAAATAACCAAACTCATCAAATTCCCAAAGCCAGTCAATCATCACATAGATTAACTAATACCGTTCTTTTATGACAGTTCCATGATCAATATGGTAAAAACATAATATAAAAGACCATAGATATCACATATATCTAACCAATAATTTCCATATTCCTGTTTCATTGCTCGCTCCACAATGGCGGCATACTAAACCTCGCGCACGCTCAACAATAGCGGCGTCATAACCGATGGTCGCTCAACGGCGATCGCATCCCAATTCATTGCTCGCTCAATAGCGGCACCGTATGGTTCCCAATGAATAACCATTTGACACAAATACTATTTATCATGCATATTGTTATCCATCTATAGCAAATCTCATGCACCATGCATATCAATACCTATCCGATGCCATTACCACATGCCACATATTTCAATGTCCATACAACGCAATTACCACACACCGTGTGTTCCAATACCCATTTAGTACAATTATCACACACCATGTGTTCCAATACCCATTTAGTATAATTATCACACACCATGCATTTTTACAGTTGCAACACTACAATAGGCCATGCTCGTACGTCATACGTACCTTAAGTCTCCGTAGTCCAAGCCAAACCTTGTTGAGTTCCATACCTCGAGAAATGCTAAAACACATAAACAACTCACAATCAAGAATAAACATGCAACCACGTGCCCAAGCACGTTCATAACTCCCAACCATATCGTCAATCCACGACGATTACCAAAATAAAAGCCCCCGGCTAAGCATGCATAATACCCAAAAACATACCACATAAGAAGTTTAAAAGATAAACAAGAATTCAACCGGGAATTCCGTTTTACCAAACTTTGGCCTCAACCAATCTGTTTTAAAAGCATAGCATTCCCATTGGAATGTAGACATTGCCCCGGAAACGGCCCCTTTAAACCTCGGTTCCAAAATCCCAACATTTTCCAAAATTTTGAAAAAAACAAAGGAACAGGGCCGCGATCGATCGGCGCCAAGCCGCGATCAATCGCCATACCCTACTGTCCGAAAAAAACAAGCCGCGATCGATCGCCAAATCTCGCTATCGATCGCCAAGGCCCTCGCGATCGATCGCCACTTCTCGCGATCGATCGCCGCTACTGCTCATCGCCTTCCCAAAACCAGTAGTATGTCGCGATCGATCGGCACCTCGCCAAGATCGATCACGGACTGCAATTTTTCCGAAAACTCGAGCTTTAATGGTGTTTTTGACACCCAAACTCACAACCAACACCCCATACACCTTTAACACCTCAAATATACCATTTAAAACCAATAAAAACTCCCAAAAACTCAACATTGGATTTTAAGCAAAATCCCCAAAACCCATAACCAACCAAAACCCCAACTCAAAACTACCATACCACAATCAAAACGAAGCCAAATGCGAGGGGATGAATAATACCTTATTATCTTCGAGAAATCCGGCTCCTAGGATGAGCCTCCGTCGATTTGCTCATCAAGGAAAAAGGGGGAAGGGTTTGGGGTGAGAGAGGAGAGGAATGGAATGGATTCCAAATGACGGAATCCCAAGCCCAACTGGTATATATAGCCAAAATGCCCCAGAATACAAATACCTCCACAAATACATCATGATTCATTAAAAATCACCTGTTTTCAAAAACTCTCTCTCCAACATCAAATCCCCAGACTGGCCCCAACATAAGGCACCCCGAACACCAAGTCCTACTAAAACCCAACTCATAGGTTTTCCACCCAAAATGAGAATACAATCTCATCCTTTGGATCCAACGATCCCAAATGCCCGATTTAACAACCTCGGGAGATGCTAAACCGTAATTAATTCCTAATTGCCACAAATAAAATCCATCAAGGATTATTACCACACCGGGATTAACGCCATTAATCCCCGAACATCACAATTATCCCCTACTAATAAAATTTCGTCCTCGAAATTGCACCGGTGTATTCCACGTAACACCAGGACTACACAAACAAATCAAAGCCAAGACCCCGATTCTGAACCACCTTAGAATCGAATTAACAACTGCGAGAATACCAGTCTCGCACTAAGCTCTAAAATAGAGTGAACGCCAAAACCAATACAAACCTGAAATATAACAACATACCTCGACGTGAATCGTCCCAGAAGTCAGTCCACCATGACTGAAAATCAACCAAACCTTCCTTGGTCTCGACATAGATATCTCCCCATGATATCTCCATTACTTACCCACGCTGCTCAACACACATCGTTATGATGTGGGCCATTAGTATACAACAGTATACTCACAGAAAATCCGGTTTTCGCTTCCCGGTCCATCTCCTCCAAAGGAGTAATTGCACCACTTGCAATCCGAATCGGGTGAACCACGGTCACTAATCCACACGAAACACATCACTACAGATGCCTAAAACAAAGGTGTTCCAAGAAATCCCATCTTGGTCCAAAACACACTATCGAGATTCCACAGGGAACATGCAAGACAAACAATTGCATTCCCAACACGTGTTGACCGTGACACTAAACAAATCCGAATCCTGGCCATCCCTCATTTATCCTGGGATTCAACAATCCTAAAACATGAAGGCTATCGAATTATCCAACAAGAACTACCATGATTCCAAAACACGACAATCCCTCCTCAGAGGGAGTCAACAGTATCTCACGATCATTCCTCAGAATACATCTTGCCATCGAGATTACCGATCTCGAGGTTCCACAATCTCACACCGGAGATTTACCAAACGGAGCATACAAACTCGACGTTCAACCAGGAACAAAATAAAGTTGGCATTCGTATACACACACGGCATACATGCTCATACACCAACATAACATGCATACACAATGCCATGGACTCGGGCATCTCCAATCATACCCAAATTCCAAAACCAACTGTTAAACCTCAATTATTCTCGCCCTACGGAGAATGATGGTTGACAAACCAAAATCAAAGGGTGTGATTTCAACATCAACACCACGCGAACCAAAACAACGAATCTCCCCAAAAGATTCAACCGATAGGCATATCAGTACCGCCTTTCTCTCAAGGAAAAAGTCATGAATCCACGATCCTCCAATCCTCGAACCATCGTTCGGAAGACCTGGGTATATTCAAACCAAAACAAATCCCGGAACCCAGAAGTACTCAACTGGTTAGAGTAGTGCATCAATACTACCATTACCCGATCCAAAATCCGTATACGCCATGTATACACATCCCAACGATGCTCTGTACTAATGCCATAGTACTCCACAATCGAGCATCTCCTCCGAGACGTCTCCTCAAACGTCTCACCGAGGTAAGAAATCCATTACCCGGTCCAACACCAGTAATGCTTACTATGGCTGATTTACAATCAATCCACGACCGATGCAAGCTGTCTCCAAGACAGTACAATCCAAAACTCTCCAAGAGACAAAATCAATATAGTAGTGTCACCCCACTAACTATATCTCACAAATCATTGAGACTCCCATTGCATGCCATATGCAAGGATGCTCAACTAGAGTTAACAACGACTTGTCGACACTCACGTTGGCATTCCCAACAGAATTGAGCTGCCCCAAAACAAGTCTCTCAAAACATTTGACGTATAAACGTCTCCGTGAGGTATTCCCTACCTCAAATACCATGCCACATAGAGACTACAAGAGTCTACCATAACCCTCATCGTATCACCATACGATTCACCAAACTCGAATCCAACGAGCATTATAATGGCTAACACAAGCACGCTAAAGTACTGCAACAATACCTGGCTAGTGATTCGCTGGCCCCATAGGCTCATACCAACCTATCAACGTGACACACGTTCCATCCCGGTATACCATACCGCACAAACCATTAGAGTTGTGGGTCATCGCCCAACATATCTCTAAAACACCAAAGCACAATGGACAACCCGGCGTCCATGCTTAATTACCATGCAATCCTAATCCATTAGGACTTATTCCACACCTTCAGGGTGGGTGTAACCATGCTTACTCCCCATCACAATACAAGCGAGTAGTTTCCTCAATGACTACTCTTACCACCAATCACTTGGCCTTAGCCATCCCAGCGAGCATACCCAAGGGTATCATTGCTCGACAAATATTTACCTCTATAACATGATGCGGTACACTCACCGGTACAATGCATCCCATGCTCCATCGAGCAAACATGCTCGGAAAAAGGTCTCGTCAACTAGTGACCCAGATTCTACCATGTGCCCACCATCGGCACTCAAACCATACAACCAAATACATAAACATGAATGCATTATTCACCAAAACGACGCCACGCGTCCACATAGACATCCCAAATAACATCGTCAAACATATGACGGTACCTGTCGATACACGACACTCATAATCTCATCGTCAAACACATGACGGCACATGTCGATATACGACATCCATAATCTCATCGTCAAACACATGACGGTATAAAACAATACATGGAATTCACAATAATGATATCAAAAGTAATTTGCCATACCTCATCGCTATCAAGATAGCGGAATACCTGTATCCATCGTCCACCAGCGGTACATAAGCAGCATCCATCGTTCGTAGGCGGCATAATCCAGTGCTACACACATAGCGGTATAATCCATCGCTATAGAATCAGCGGCATAAAACATCGCCAAAGAATATCCGGCGGTATGAAGCATCACCATAGATGTAGCGGAATGTACCATCGCTATATGATACCTGGCGGCATAAACCATCGCCGTAGAATACCCGGTGGTATGAACCATCGCCAATAGAATATATGATACCTGGCGGCATAAACCATCGCCAATAGAATACCCGGCGGCATGAACCATCGCCAATAAAATACCCGGCGGCATGAACCATCGCCAATAAAATATCGGAATAATCGCGGACTCAAGAGGTACTCACACTCATTTAGTACTTTGTTCCCGATCGCATCGCTACGTCATGACAGCAGCATCATCGCTTCGACGTGACAGCGGCATGTATCATCGCTTCGACACGACAGCGGCATCATCGCTTTGACATGACGGTGGTACCATCGCTTCGATGTGACAGAGGCATTTACCATCGCTTCGACACGACAGCGGCATTTACCATCGTTCCTGCATGACAACGGAAATACCCCTCGCTTCGACATATTAGCGGCATAATATCCCTCGCAATAGTAATATGACAGCGGCATTATCCTTCGCTTCGACATATTTGCGGCCAATATTCTTCATCGCTATAATATGACAGCGGCAAGTATTCACATCGCTACGCCACGCATGCAACCGTAATGCATATCCCGAGTTCCAATAATTGTTTCGACACGACAGCGGCATCATCGCTTCGACGTGCATGCAACCGTAATGCATAACCCGTATTCCCATAAACATCGCCATGAGTGTATTTTAATGCACCTCGCTCCAACATTTAGCGGCAAAGCATTAGAATCATCACTCCGATGTACATCTATGCAACCGTAATGCATAGTCCATGTCTCATAAGACCCTGCAACCACCATGGTTAGCAATATCATATTCCAATTATGAACACATATTATAAATGCACATAAGCAATATAGTTGTGCCACGCAAAACTAACTACCATCATGCATAAGTATGTGCTTCTCATTTCCATTATCATTTTCCTAGGCCCTCAACAGCCCCAAAGAGCTAACCACTGCTCTGATACCACTAATGTAAGGACCCCGTGCCCTTAACCCGTTATTAGTGTATTAAGCCATACCATTAGTGCATATAATCATACTATCATGGGGAAAACCATATGCAAGTGCAACACCATATAATATCCAGAAAATTTCTTGCATTTTAATCCACATAATATTCAAATTCCCCAACTAAGATTATTCATATGTCATGCACCCTCATAATACACTAACATGCTCTTAGTTCTTTTAGCAATTCCATATTTAATTGCATGCAAACCATAAATGAATAGAGGAGAGCCGTAGCCCATTTATACATTCCATATACACGTAAGATGCACTCACATAAGAGTACTCAATGAACACGCGTGTATCTAATGTATAAAACACTCTACCGGATACCGTTACTGGCACTTCAATCCTGGAAGTACCTCCCAAGCACAACTCGATCTCAACTCTGGATCTATGCACTTGTTCAACCAGCTCTGGTACCTCGATCCTGGAAGTACCTCAATCAACAGCCCGAGCTCGACTCCAAAGCTGCTGCTACACCTGTACCACCTGCCCCAACAGAGACAACCCCCACACGGGGTGAGCATACCAATACCACCAAGCCAATAAGAATAACATTGCAATTCAAATACAGAATGTAAATGCTATAATTTAAATGATACTCCCTGGATGGTAACACCCTCATCCGGGATCCCATGTATCGTCCCTGTTCTCAAAATAACCAAACTCATCAAATTCCCAAAGCCAGTCAATCATCACATAGATTAACTAATACCGTTCTATTATGCCAGTTCCATGATCAATATGGTAAAAACATAATATAAAAGACCATAGATATCACATATATCTAACCAATAATTTCCATATTCCTGTTTCATTGCTCGCTCCACAATGGCGGCATACTAAACCTCGCGCACGCTCAACAATAGCGGCGTCATAACCGATGGTCGCTCAACGGCGATCGCATCCCAATTCATTGCTCGCTCAATAGCGGCACCGTATGGTTCCCAATGAATAACCATTTGACACAAATACTATTTACCATGCATATTGTTATCCATCTATAGCAAATCTCATGCACCATGCATATCAATACCTATCTGATGCCATTACCACATGCCACATATTTCAATGTACATACAACGCAATTACCACACACCATGTGTTCCAATACCCATTTAGTACAATTATCACACACCATGTGTTCCAATACCCATTTAGTATAATTATCACACACCATGCATTTTTACAGTTGCAACACTACAATAGGCCATGCTCGTACGTCATACGTACCTTAAGTCTCCGTAGTCCAAGCCAAACCTTGTTGAGTTCCATACCTCGAGAAATATGTGCTAAAACACATAAACAACTCACAATCAAGAATAAGCATGCAACCACGTGCCCAAGCACGTTCATAACTCCCAATCATATCGTCAATCCACGACGATTACCAAAATAAAAGCCCCCCGGCTAAGCATGCATAATACCCAAAAATATACCACATAAGAAGTTTAAAAGATAACCAAGAATTCAACCGGGAATTCCGTTTTATCAAACTTTGGCCTCAACCAATCTGTTTTAAAAGCATAGCATTCCCATTGGAATGTAGACATTGCCCCGGAAACGGCCCCTTTAAACCACGGTTCCAAAAGCCCAACTTTATCCAAAATTTTGAAAAAAACAAAGGGAACAGGGCCGCGATCGATCGGCGCCAAGGCGCGATCGATCGCCATACCCTACTGTCCGAAAAAAAAACAATCCGCGATCGATCGCCAAGGCCCTCGCGATCGATCGCCACTTCTCGCGATCGATCGCCGCTACTGCTCATCGCCTTCCCAAAACCAGTAGTATGTCGCGATCGATCGGCACCTCGCCAAGATCGATCACGGACTGCGATTTTTCCGAAAACTCGAGCTTTAATGGTGTTTTTGACACCCAAACTCACAACCAACACCCCATACACCTTTAACACCTCAAATATACCATTTAAAACCAATAAAAACTCCCAAAAACTCAACATTGGATTTTAATCAAAAATCCCCAAAACCCATAACCAACCAAAACCCCAACTCAAAACTACCATACCACAATCAAAACGAAGCCAAATGCGAGGGGATGAATAATACCTTATTATCTTCGAGAAATCCGGCTCCTAGGATGAGCCTCCGTCGATTTGCTCATCAAGGAAAAAGGGGGAAGGGTTTGGGGTGAGAGAGGAGAGGAATGGAATGGATTCCAAATGACGGAATCCCAAGCCCAACTGGTATATATAGCCAAAATGCCCCAGAATACCAATATCTCCACAAATACATCATGATTCATTAAAAATCATCTGTTTTCAAAAACTCTCTCTCCAACATCAAATCCCCAGACTGGCCCCAACATTAAGGCACCGCGAACACCAAGTCCTACTAAAACCCAACTCATAGGTTTTCCACCCATTCCTTTGGATCCAACGATCCCAAATGCCCGATTTAACAACCTCGGGAGATGCCAAATCGTAATTAATTCCTAATTGCCACAAATAAAATCCATCAAGGATTATTACCACACCGGGATTAATGCCATTAATCCCCGGACATCACATTATCACTATGAGAATTGCTTATGACACTCATATAACTATCCATGTAGCATTCTCATGGTGAGTCTGTCCAGTACATTGTTCTCTAACATGTACCCATGTGTTGATTTGATATCTCATATCCATGAACAATTCATCAATCAAAACATACTAGTCTCAATGTATTATCATTATCCTTATTTTTGATAATACTTGACTAGGGACAATCTTTAAGAATAATACAATATTTATTCTAAGGACATTAACTTATATACCAATTCATATTGCACAGATATTTGAATAATATATAATAATGATTTGTCATTTATAAAATCATATTACATTGTATGTCGTAAGCAATCATCTAATGACATGTCTTAGGGCATATCCCAACATCTCGGAGCCAATAAATGAAAGTCCAAATACTACATAGCTAAGCTCGAGCATGTCAAGCAAAGGAATGTCTATATGGTGCGTCGTCAAAGCGTCACCGCATCCCATCTCTTGACATCAGATCAGATCATACAGATGACGTCAGCAAGGTGCCACCTTATACCAGTCTCAATAAATAGGGATAATCCAGAGGATGACGTCGGCAAACGCCACCAATCCCCATATCAACAAATCATAACAATCATAAGGTCCACGAATCTCTATGCCTTTCAGGCCACTTCATGCCAGTCAAAACACCGTGTACAACCCTTATGATTGATCGAATCCAAAATAATAGGGTATCAAAGAATCGCAGCTCAACATGTATGTCATGCATCGATGTATGTATAAAAACGGATGTGTGTTAACAAAACATTTATTTTCATACATCGATGTGCAATTATGAATGCCATGAATGCCACATAATTTAAATAAAATCACGTAGCCACATAAAAGCAAGTAATTCACAGAAGTCGTCAAATCATATACCAACTGATACAGATACATGTTGTATGTTACCCGATCGCAACATACCTTATTTCTTCTGATTCACACTTGTTGTCGTTCGATCGCTTGATATAGGATATTACTCTACACAATACAAATGGATATTTAAATCTTTATTCGTAATTGGATTATCACTTACACTCCAATTCACATTGTTTTTAATATATATCAACAAACTAAAAGTGTTATTAAATCTCATCCCAATATCTACGGTCATGCACGTACAGTAGTCAATTTCCAAGGCTAAAAGTCATTTTCATTTTCTAATTTAGCAACAACTTAAACAAAGAGTATAACTAAAATTATTTCTTAATACTTCATTTCATTTATTAATTCTCGACAAGACTATACTTCATAAAATTCGTCCTTGCCAATTTACTTTCATGTAGTATTAGCATAAAATAATCATTAGTTAAGCAACTCTTCTATCACTGAAACAAAAGATACTAATTAATACAGGTTAGGGATTTTGAAATCTAGTCTCATTAGTGAGTATAATGAGATACAATTTAATGCAACACCCTACTCATAATTTGTTACCTTTATCAAATTTTCAAACTAACGAGACAACCCACCATATTACTTTAAGATATGGGACAACCTAATTGATCATCTCAGTCGTGTAGAAATTAACTTTTTCATGATCCTAAATATTTTTATTAAGTAAAAAGCAAAAACTAAAAAAAAACAAACTCACCTAATTCAAGAAATTGTCACCACCAAACAATAGTTCTACACAACTGATTTAGTTCGAATTGTGAATAAAAATCGAAGACATAAAGTCCTTCCCTCTCGTCAGCTTTATTCTCGTTTCTCAAAATAAATGATAAGAATGAAGGAAACAAGATAGACATACTAGATATATTATAAAATAAAAGGTAAGGGATAGGTGTCAATCTCTCGGGTCTTGTTTGCAACATGGCTCTAGTATGTTTCACGTCCAAAATTGCTAAAAATTAATGAAGGTAATAAATGTATCGAAATGCCAATATCAAGGCTGACTCATCATATGTGTAGTCTGTACCCGGTTCCATATTTGGGTTCGTATCACTAACATCTGATCAAAAATTTAAATATATCAGTTTAATACAAACTGTATATTTACTGAATTATTTTACTAAATTACTTTTACATCAAATATGCAATTAAAGTTAATCGAATATCAGAGCATCACATAAACACTGTGCTAAAAGGGTTTAGCATGGAATAGTCGAAAAATGAGTTACTTCACAATATATCATAGTATTCATCTCTCGAGTCAATATGTCTTAAGATCGATGAAGAGAGTGAAAAGATGACATTGGTACCTTATGTTTCGATTTTTTAATAGCGTAATGTATGCTACGTTATGTACTTAGCCCGATGTATGTTCTTAGAGTAATGGGCAGACATCAGACAGATCCCGGTGAAGGTCACTGGAAAACTGTGAAATTAATCCTCAAGTTCTTATGAAGAACTTATGATATGTTCATGGTTTTTGGATCTGTAAGTGGAGAAATAAAAGTTGAAGGCTAAGCTGATGCTGGTTTTTCAGTCAGATATAGATGATACCAAATCGATGTTCGGATTTCTATTTAAGCTTAATGATGATGTCGTCTCTTGGAAACGTTCCAAGCAAGACACCACATCGGATTCCACCACTAAAGCTGAATACATTATAGCATACGATGCAGCAAAGAGGTAGTTTGGATATGAAATTTCATCCAAGAGTTGGGTGTAATTTCTAGTACAGTTGACACAGTCTCTAGGTACTGTGACAAAAATTGAGCTATTATGAATAGCAAAGATCTCATCAGTATCCAAACATATATTGAGAAAATACCATCTAATGATAGAGATGGTAGACAAGATATTATTATCAAGAGTATCGCTTCAACAGAAAAATAAAGTGAATCCACTGACAAAGCCTTTACAACGATTGGTGTGTCAGACATCTTGGGAAGATGGTCTTGAGATACATGAGTATTTGGCTTTGGGAAAGTGAAAGATGTTGTCATATGTGATTAAGTAAATCAATAGTTGATTGATTGTACTTATAATCTTATTTTGACAAATCTTTGTTTGAATATTAATATATATGGGCACTTCTTCATCTGTTTACCAATGCATCTTGATGCATTGATGAAGTCCTTGAGATTGCTATAGTCCATAGAATGTGGTTACGCATATGATGGTGACCATGAAATACATTCTCGACTGCGATTTCTAAATGTTCCTGGTCGATGAGCCTTCGAGAATGGGATATCGATATATGCTCGTTAGAGACTAGTATTCATGATGTGTCTAGTGTAGTGCGCCGCGTTTCATCGGTGTTGGCTTGGAGAAGTCAGCACATATGAATATGTGCTCATTAGGAATGAGTTCACTGAACGACCCTACTCGAAATTCTATAAGTGGTTACCATTTGTCGAGTATAGAATTTCTAGTCATAGTTGTGCACCAATACTCCTCATGACCCGAGGCGTCATTGATGTCTTGATAGATAGCTGTGTACTTTGATTTAATGACTGGTCACATGTGAGTCATAAAGTCATTATTTTGGGTATTCAGTGATGCTGTCAGAGGCCTATGATTTTCGTTGGGGATTCACCACTGGTCTTGATGAACCAGGATGTCATATGTGTTTTTCTATATATGATTCAAGGAATCTCTGGCCAGAGTGGGTAGTGCTTGTGAAAAATGGGTTTTTCATATACGCACACAAGGAATCATATAACGTGAAACAAATACATAGTTATTGAAATCATAAGGGTCTCGATCAACCAATGCCCTTGATTCAATCGGGACATATTGAGTGAAATGAATGTACTGCACGCTAACTATGGCTGACATGTTCTTGTACGCTGCTAGTCATTTATATCTAGGTCTTCGTGAAGCGCAGATGCTAGGCGCTACCCACGATCGGTAGGTTATTGCTGAAATTGTATTTCGGTCATTGTCTATTAAAAGAGTTTAATTGACAATGAGGCATTCAGGGTAACCCCAAAGAAGTTGTTTAACTTCTAAAATCACAAAGGTTGTGATCCTACTACTATGATACATTTGAGCCTCAATGGGTCACAATCAACCGGCCGCCGATCTATTGGTGAGAATTGAGACTTAAATGTTAAGTACTCATGTTGAGTGATTTAGAAGAGATGAATTTAATTTTTGAAAGCTCCTGCTTTAGTGGAGTTTCTATATTTGAAAATGTTTCCTCTATAGAATGTTCTAAAATTAAAACGTTTGATATTTTTATGTCTCATAATTATGTACATTAGTAGTACATCAAGTTATTCAATTGGATTGAGTTACTTGGATTATGAGTTTGGAGTTTTGCGTTGGCTTTTGGGCAAGTGGGAGATTGTTAGCATAAATGCCCAGCAAGCCAAACGTTGGCCCTATGGGCTTTATGGACCCTAGCCCAATTAGCTAACTCAATACCACAAGCATAAATGCCCAGCAAGTCAAACGTTGGTCCGGACTTTATGGACCCTAGCTCAATTAGCTAACTCAATACCACTATAAATATAACATTCATCTTTAGGGTTGTAAGAGACTATTCAATACACTCATTCTCTAAGAATAGCCGTCATCACACTAGCACTGGTGCTGGCTTGTAGATCTGGTCAGGTTGATTGGACTCGAGGGTCACCGCCGCAGATTGATTTCGCTGTTATCGGTAATCACTTTTCGTGCATTATATTATGATATTTGCATGTTTATATATGAATCAGGTGCGATCGATCCGTCCCAGGGTCAGATTCGTTTATGTTTATTTTCCATTGCGTTTGGATCTGACGGCGGGATACGAAAACCCAACACATGTGAGAATTCAATTTTCTCTACCTTGCTTCATTTCTTGGTCGTGTATATGGTAGTAAATAAGGATGTAGATATCAGACTATATGGACCAACAATCGAGGCGGTGGAGAAAGTACTAATCCAAAAATATACAAGACCCACCTCAACAAATTCATTTGACACCAAATCATTTAAATGTCTTCCATAATTATCAGATTCCCATTCTTACATGCATATCCACCTATCTTGACCAACTTGATACACATATTTTACTAACAAAGTGAAGGATACCAAGGACCTTACACATGATTAAGATCGAGGATTTTTTTTGTTTTTTTTAAAAAAAAGAATAATCTCATGATGTTATCAACTGATGTTTGAAGGTAAATGCATATGCATGATATAGAATTCTTAAAGGAAGTGTCCAGCATGAAAGCATAATGAAGAATTTATACTAAGTAATAGCATGTATACTTATGGGTCGGTAAGAATTCAGGCGTAATATATGATTAATTGGTAGTGTAATGACACTTATTCAAGATGATAAACAATAATGGAATTCTAATAAATGAATATCAATGTCGATCTAACTGGGGAATTAACAATGCAATTAATCGAGATATTTCTTATATGATGATTATTAAATGGGAGTATACATGTTTATGCCTTAATTTTTTATGGAATGATACAAGTGGGTGATGCTTATAGAACTTTTAATGTGATGAAATCTAGATGCGAGAAGGCAAAACGAATGTAGGAAGGGCTAAATCGGCGTTAGCCCATGAGACCTATTGTTGATTAGATCCAAAGAATGGACATAATCATCACATCTATAATATAACCTTGTGAAAAACTTAGTCTAATCTAATATTTCCAATACATTACGAAGAATTGACAGCGAGAGAGCAAGTAGGACTTGGCCAGTTGAGAAAGGTTGTAGATTCCTTTCCAGGTGCTCAGATATGATAGTAAAAAGGTAGCCAATGTTGCATGTAGGAAAAAATGCACAATAGTGTTAAGGGATGAATTATGAAACTTGTCAATCAATGGTGATCGAGTGCATACTATAATTGAGTATACAATAATGAAGGTTACTTGATGAGTAAAATATGATGATGTTAATCTTGCAACTCCTGATATGAATAAGGTGATCATATATTGTGATACCCGGGAATTATTAGTGTTAACCCCGGTGTGGTAATAATCCTTGATGGATTTTAATTGTGGCAATTGTGTATTAATTGTTGTTTTGGGACTCCCGGGGATTTTAAATCCTATTTTGGAGTCGTTGGATCCAAGGGATGAGATTGTATTCTCATCGTGGTGATAACCTTGGAATTTGATCTTTGGTGGGATTTGGGGTCCGGAGTACTATGTACTGGGGTTGGTAATGGAAATTGAGGTTGGAGATATGATTTTTGAAAACATATGATATTTAATGAATTGTGATGTATTTGTGGAGGAGTCGGTATTTTGGAGCTTTGGAGCTATATATACAAAGTGAACTCGGTATTCCGTCATTTGGCACGGAACCCTTCTCTCTCTCCCCTCTCACCACGCTCAAACCCTTTCCCCACATTTCCCTCTTTTGCTCTTGGAAGCAAAATCATTGGTAGCTTGGCTCGGGAGCCGGTTTTTCTCGAAGATAATCAGGTATTCACCTTCCCCTCGTCATTGTCTTCGATTTGGTAGTAATATTGTTGATTTTGGTTGAGTATTAATGTTAGATTTGGATTTGTGGATTTTGGGTAAAAATCTTAAAGTTAGTTTTTTATTGAGTTTTAAAGGTGTATTTGAGGTGTTGAATGTGTATGGGGTGTTGGTTTTGAGTTTGGGTGTGAAAAACACCATGGAAGCTCGAATTTTTCGGAAAATCGCAGGTGGCGATCGATCGCCGAGGAGGGGCGATCGATCGTGACGAGCAGTTCAATTTTTTATGGCGATGAACAGTGCAGGCGATCGATCGCGTGGTCTAGGTGATCGATCGCGAGCATGTTGGCGATCGATCGCGAGCATGTTGGCGATCGATTGCGAGGGCTGGCGATCGATCGCGAGGAGGCGATTTTGCCACTGGACAGGGGCGATCGATCGCACCAACAGTGGCGATCGATCGCCGCCCGTGGATTTTTGTTTTTTTGAAAATTTTGGAAAATTTTGGGATTTTGGAATCAAGGTTTAAAGGGGCCGTTTCCGGGGCAATGTCTGCATTCCAATGGGAATGCTATACTTTTAAAATGAATTGGTTGGAGCCAAAGTTTTATAAAATGAAATTCTCGGTTGGGTTTTTGGCTATCTTTTAAACTTGTAAAATGGAATATTTTGGGTATTATGCATGCTTAGCCGGGGGGGCTTCTATTTTTGGTAGTCATCACGGATGGATGATAGATTTGGATGTCGTGAACGTGCTTGGACACGTGATTGCATGCCTATGTTTAATTGTGAGTTATTTATGTGTTAGCACATAATTCATCGGGTCGTGGGACTCAGGCGATGTGAGACCCCGTTATCACATCAAATCACTAAGGCGCAATTTAGAGAACTAAACATTCATGTGAATATATCAGAGTAACGTATCGTGTTGATTAACCTGAGCTTTAGAGATTACAGTACCAAAATATTTCAAAAAGGAATAACACAATTCCTACAAAGGCACTACATTATAGTCTTACTCTACCCAGTAGAAGCTATACAAAAATTTCTCTAATCATGCTAATCCTGTAGCACTCCTTACAGCTCAGCAAATCAACCCCGACCCTGGTTCTCGTCAACAAAAGCACCTACAAAGACAACCCCCAACACGTGAGCATAAAACAATTCATATTCAACATAATATGAGAGTAAGGCATAAATGCACAATCCTAAATACAAGCACTTCCTGTATTTTCCCGCATTTATAACGCCCAATGGTTGTCCCTGTACCATAGTTCATAATAAAACACATTATATGAATGTATGGCTTTACAAATGAATGTCATGACATTTCCTCTTTTTCTTGAGTCAGTCATCATCAGTTATTTTAATGCTTTCTTAATCTCAAACAAGCGGTATCGCATACACGCTTCATCATACTAGCGGTATCTCTTCCTCGCTTAGTATGGTATACCTCGCCTCCATGTGCCAGCGAGCCTCCCCCCACCCGTTCCACATGCGCAGCGATAAAGCATAAGCATTAAAACCTTAACTGTGATCGCCCTGACTCGTGGAATACACCTCTTTATCCCACATCACAATATGCAACAACAATGCATAATATGCAACACAATGCATAATAACATGTATCATAATCTTAATGCATCACATTGCATTCATCATGCGTCACACAGACAAACATAAGTACATGTTACCGTTGGGATGCCCGTACGTCGCTTACGTACCTTTCCAAAATGTGGTGTGTTGCAGGACTCTATCCCCTGCGCTGTGTAGCTACCTGTGAAGGCTCTACACCAGTGTACAACACAATATTAGATGTCTCATTACAATCCAATATCAAAACTTAACAAAATATAACAAATTATATTTTTCAACATTCTGGGTCTCTCGATCGATCGGCCCCTCTTCCCGATCGATCGAGAAGACGCCTAAAATTAGAACCAAGGTTCTGCCCCGCTCGATCGATCGAGATGAAATATCGATCGATCGAGATGCTCTGTTCGAGAAATGCCAACCCAGAATTCTCGAACACCTGAAATCACACCCTTAAATCCAACATGTAAGACATACAACATGCCCAAAACAACATGCTATTAGTTACAACACAATGCCCTGAGTGTATTCATACCAGAATTACACCCCAAACATAAGCCCATAAGCATAAACGACGACCATTTACACAAGTACTCGATCATCTTTTCGGAAACAGGGCAACACATTTTATTTCCAGATTTCCTGAGTACTTCATTTCATGCTATAATAACTATCACATATAACATAAAGCATGCTCGAACAAACATGCCAAGGGCTTTACAAAACTACCATGCATAAACTCAAATCGAAGGTTCACCACAAACCCTTCTAACATGCATGATACCACCCCCTCAAAAACACTCCCTAACCATATTTTCCCAGAAAAACAGGGCATACACCTACCCAGATTTCCGAACACCCTTCTTTACATGCTTATATCCTCAACATAAAACATGCAACATGCTCAAGGAAAAATACAGAGAGCCTCACAATAACACCATAAAAGCATTTAAATTAAAGGTTTCAAGAAACCTAATCTAACATGCCGTTTTCTCGCCACCTAAAAACATGTACTCAAACAAGTTTAAAAACAAAAACAGAGCATGGTTCTCACCCTACTTTGCTCCGATTTTTGAAGGCTTTCCAGGCGATGAAAAGGGGCAAGCTCCTCAGATTATTGCTTAGCAAGTGCTGGTGAGGAATTGGGAGAGAAAGGTCGAGATTTGGGATGGCTGAGAGTGGTCAAATGATTGAGCCAAGTGGGATGGGAAGTCAGCCTGGGCACAGTGTGATTGGCATGGGTTGGGGGGGGTGGTTGGGTGTTGGGTGGTATGATGTGTTATGTTTTGGTCCCGGTATTTAGCACGATGTATAAAAATATCCTCACATGATATATATAGCATTTTCTCAATAAAATACTTCAATTCCCGTTAACATGCTTTACCCAAAACAAACAACACACACCCCAAATAAACAAGCCACGACCCCCAAATTCTCAACATATATCACATGCGCCCTGAAATGAAACTCCCCAATAATACTAATCCAAATCCATGAATTAATACCCAAATCATCATAATTTAACTCAAATGATTAACATCACAATAATCATTTCGGGGATATCACAGGCGAGGTCGGACTCAAACTACGGGATTATAAGGTACCTATGACGTACGAGCATGACCTGTTATAATGTTGCAACTGTGAAATGCATGGTATGGTATTTGCATTAAATGGATATCGAAATGCATGGTATGTGGTATTGGCACTAAGTGGATATTGAAATGCATGGTATGTGGTATTTACAATAAATGGGTATTGAAATGCATGGTGTATGGTACTTGCTATAAATGGATATTGAAATGCATGGTATATGATAATTGCGACGAATGAACTTTAATTGGGAATTATTGTGAGACCCCGTTATCTTAAAGAAGGTACTAGGTGCAATTATGAGAACTAATCATATATAATCAGAGTAATAATCGTGTTGACATCTTGAGCTTAAGGGTCACATGTGCCAATAAATTTTCAAAACAAATTAGTTACATTCCTCAAAACAATAGGAGTGACACTAATAGTTCTACTCTACTACTTGTAGAGACTACACAAAAGAACTATGTCCTGCTATCGTTGTAGCACTCCTTACAGCTCAAAGTATCAACCCCTACCCTGGTTCTCCTTAGCAAAAGCACCTACAAGAACAACCCCAACACATGAGCACATCATAATTCATATTCAACATAATATGAATGCAAACGTAAATGCATAAATCATAAATACAAACACTTCCTGTATTTTCATTGCATTTACCACGCCCATTGGTTGTCCCTGTACCAAAACTCATAAATAATCAACATATGAAATTATGGTTCCTTAATAATGTCATGACATAACTTCACTTCTTAATCTTAAATCTTTCTTAGTCAGTTTATCATCAGTGTATTTTAATGCTTCTTACTTCTTAACTTCATAATGAGCGGTACCATCTTCCCTGCTTCATTATTTCATAACAAGCGGTACATTCTTCCCCGCTAGCGGTACCTTCTTCCCCGCTCTTCATACTAGCGGTACCTTCTTCCCCGCTTAGTATGGTATACCCCGCCTCCATGTGCAAGCCTTACTCCACATTTTTAGCGGTATAAGCGTAAGCATTAAAATCATCACTACGATAACCCTGACTCGTGGAATACACACTCTTGATTCCACAACATATATATATGCAACAACAATGCATATGAACATGTATCATACTCTTAATGCACAACTTTGCATTTATCATGTGTCAAATAGACAGACATAAATACATGTTACCGTTGGGATACCCGTACGTCGCTTACGTACCTTTCCAAAATATGGTGTATTGCAGGACTCTATCCCCTGCGTTGTGTGGCTACCTGTGATGGCTCTACACAAGTGTACAACACAATATTAGATGCATCAATACCATCCAATACCAAAAACAAATCAAAAATCCAACAAAAATTTCATTTTCCAAATTTCCGAACACTCGTTTTCATACCCTTCAATCTAGCATATAAGACACACCTCTTGCTTGAACAAATGTGTTAAGAGCTACAATATAATACCCTGAGTGTATTCATATCAAATTTATACCCATACTTAAAACCCACATGCATAAAAATCGCTCAGCCATATCAGTACTCGCCCAAGTTTTTTCTGGAAACAGGGTATCTTCTTCCCTACCCAGATTTTCGAGTACCCACTTTCAAGCAAATAAATCTACCACATAAGTCATGAACTATGCTCGAACAAAAACGCCACGGGCTTCACAAAACTACCATGTATGTACGCAAATCAAAGGTCTATCAAACACCTAGCCAACATGCATAATAACATCTTCACAACTTCACTCTCATCCCATATTTTCCAGAAAAACAGGGCACTCACTTGCCCATATTTTCAAGGACCACTTTTCATACCTGAAAATCTAACACACAAAGCATGTAAGTTGCTAAGTCAAACATGTTAGGAGCTTCATAAAACATACATGCAAGCACTCAAAACAAGATTTAAATCGAATCTTTAGCTAGCATGCCATTTCTGCTTTAATGAAAACACATGTTTAAACACTGAAAGCTGGGAAAAATATATGATTCCTCACCACTTTTGCTCCTCGATTTTTGTCAAGAAAAGACAAGAAATTTACGAGCCCTTCCTTCTTACTAGCAGCTCAAATTTCAGACGAAAAAGAGAGAGAAAAAAATGGAGTTCTTGAGGTGAGAGGAAAAAATGGTAGAATGAGGTGGAAAGCATGTTCTTGGCCAACCCATGCTGCAGGATTTCAGGGGAGGGGCGTGGGTTTGCATGCTGATAGGGGGGTGGTTGCATGTAGGGTGGTCATGTGGTGTTTAATTGTATCCCGGTATTTCATACGATGTATTAAAATATCCCTCCTTGATATTTTATAATTTTACCACATAAATACCCCACATTCCTCTTTATTTGACACTAACCACATACTTATTTTCCTCAATTTGATTACATGTATTTAGACAAATAAACTTTACCAATAATCCCCAAATTAAATCGCCCCTAACACATAATTATCAACACTTGAAAGCATGCATACACATAAGCCTTTCGGGGATATCACAATACTCCCCTACTTATAAGATTTCGTCCTCGAATCAAACATGCTTACCAAAACAATATAAAACATAATACACATACCAGAAAACAGTTCTGGGTAGTGTTGCACCATATGTCGCTCTGTCTCCACGTGGCCTCCTCGACACCCCTACGATCCCACTGAACCTTGATCATAGGAATAACTTTGTTTCTAGTATGTGATCTGCCCGATCCAGAATCCTGATAGGCCGCTCCACATAGGAAACATCGGAATCTATCTGAACCTCAGAAGGTTGCAACACATGAGAAGGATCTGGCTCGTACTTCCTCAGCATAGACACATGGAATACATCGTGTATACCAGACAGAGAGGCGGTAAAGCTAAACGGTACGCCAGAGTACCAACACGCTGCAAGATCTCATACGGACCTACATATCTTGGGGATAACTTTCCCCGCATCCCAAACCGTACCACACCTCTGAAAGGTGAGATCTTCAGAAAGACTCTGTCGCCCAACTGAAACTCCAACTGCCTTCGCCGCTGATTGGCATACGCTGCCTGTCTGTCCTGAGCTGCTTTCATCTTTCTCCTGATGACCTTTACCTTTTCTTCCATATCCTGGACCAACTCTGGTCCTCCGACGGATTTACGGTCCACATCATCCCAACACAAAGGCGACCTGCAAAGCCTGCCATATAGGGCTTCAAATGGAGCCATCTGTATGCTAGCCTGGTATCTGTTATTATAAGAAAATTCCACCAAGGCTACTGAGTCCTGCCAAGAAGTGTCGAACTCCAGCACACAAGCCCGTAACATATCTTTGAGCGTCTGTATCGTACGCTCGGTCTGTTCGTCCGTCTGGGGATGATATGTTGTGCTCAACCTTAACTCTGTACCTAGAGCTTACTGAAGACCCTCCCAGAAGTGAGATGTGAACCGCGGATCTCGATCAGACACAATCGATTTAGGGATCCCATGCAGTCTCACCACATCTCTGATATATAACTGAGCCATCCTTAGGTATGTGAAGGTCATACATTAGGGAATGAAATGAGCACTCTTAGTCAATCTGTCGACGACTACCCATATGGCATCAAAACCGAAACTGTCCTCGGCAAGTGGGTCATGAAGTCCATGGATATGTGCTCCCACTTCCACTGTGGTGTCTGCAAGCTCCTTAGCTCACCACCAGGCCCCTGCCTCTCAGCCTTTACCTGCTGACAAATCAAACATCTCTTGACGAATGTGGTAACATCTTGTTTCATTCGCCTCCACCAAAATTGGCTACATAAGTCTTTGTACATTTTCTTTCCGCCTGGGTGGATACTCATCCTGCTGCATTGAGCTCGCTGTAGTATTCCCTGACGCAACTCAGGCGTATTCGGGACCACCCATCGATCACCTAACCTCAAGGAACCATCCTCAGCCGTCCTGAACTTCGACGACTGACCCAGACGAACCACTGATAACCATCTCTGGACCTCCTCGTCGGTCTCCTGAGCCTTCCTGATATGATCATAAATAACGGGCTCAGTTAATAAGGTCAATACCTGCACCGGTGAAGCAGACACATCATAATCAAATCCCAAATGGCAGTAGGAGCCCAACATAGCTGATAGACACATGGCATCCTCTGTTGTGCTCCTTACCTTCCGACTCAAAGCATCGGCTGTCAAATTTGCTTTCCCGGGATGGTATAGGATTTCACAATCATAATCCTTCAGCAAATCCATCCATCTCCTCTGCCTCATATTCAGCTCAGTCTGTGTAAACAAGAACTTCAGGCTCTTGTGATCAGTGAAGATGGTAAATGAGGTACCATATAAGTAGTGTCGCAATATCTTCAAGGCAAACACTATAGCTGCTAACTCCAAATCATGGACTGGATACCTCGTCTCGTGTGGCTTCAACTGCCTAGAAGCATAAGCCACTACATGTTTGTCCTGCATCAGTACGCATCCTAGGCCCTGTAGCGATGCGTCAGTATAAAGAACAAATCCTTTGTTCTCCCTGGGAATCACCAAAACTGGTGCAGTAGTCAGTATGTGCTTTAATTCTCGGAAACTCTGCTCACAAGCCTCCGACCAACAGAATGCGACTCTCTTCTGAGTCAGTTGCGTCAATGGCTTGGCGATCTTTGAAAATCCTTCGACAAAGCGTCGATAATACCCTGCCAAACCCAGAAAACTCCGAATCTCAGATACTGTAGTAGGGGCAGACCAATCCATAACTGCCTCCACCTTCCTCGGGTCTACTGAGATCCCCTCTCGAGAGATAATGTGGCCCAAGAATGCTACGCTGCTCAGCCAGAACTCACACTTGCTGAGTTTGGCATACAACTGGTGATCTCTGAGGATCTGTAGCACTGTCCTCAAATGAGTAGCATGTTCCTCTTCACTTCTTGAATAAACAAGGATGTCATCAATGAATACGATCACAAATTGATCAAGGTACTCCTGAAATACTCGGTTCATCAGGCTCATAAAGATAGCCGGGGCATTCGTCACCCCGAATGGCATCACCAAGAACTCGTAGTGTCCATACCGAGTTCTAAAAGCTGTCTTTTGGATATCATCAGCTCTAACCGAATCTGGTGGTAGCCTGACCTCAAATCAATCTTTGAGTAAATCTCTGTGTCCTGAAGCTGATCAAATAAATCATCAATCCTCGGAAGGGGGTACTTGTTCTTAATAGTCACTTTGTTCAATTGACGGTAATCGATACACAGGCGCATCGAACCATCCTTTTTCTTCACGAACAAGACTGGTGCACCCCAAGGCGATACACTAGGACGAATGTATCCCTTGTCGAGGAGTTCCTGTAACTGCACCTTCAGCTCCCTCAGCTCTGCTGGCGCCATCCTGTATGGGGCACGAGAAATGGCTGATGTCCCCGGCAGTAGCTCAATGGCAAACTCCACATCTCTGATTGGCGGAAACCCTGGAATCTCATCCGGGAATACATCAATGAACTCCGCCACGACCGGAATATCCTCGGCTCTCACTTCCTTCTCTTCTGATGCATCCACGGCATAAATAAGGTAGCCCGTGTGGCCGCGTTCCAATAACCGCGACATCTTAACCGCTGAGATCACTGGAATCTTTGGACGAGAGCCGTCCCCACAAAAGGTCCACTGGAACCCCTGATCAGACAGAAAACGTACCATCCTCTGTCGGCAATCTACCACAGCTCGGTATCTGCTCAACACATCAATGCCGACAATGCAGTCAAAATCTGCCATCTCTAACTGAATCAGATCGGCCCTCAGATCATTGCCCTCAAAATAAATGAGGCAATCAGATAACAGTCGGTCTGCAGTCACATACGTTCCCGTGGGTGTCGAGACCATGAGAGGCGTGGGTAACAGAGACGAGCACAAGTGGTGTCTCTCCACAAAAGCAGTAGACACAAAAGAGTGGGAAGCACCTGTATCTATCAATAAAAATGCAGGGTACGTAAATAAATGGCACGTACCAGCAATGACCTCCTCCGGAGCTGCCTCAGCCTGCTCCCGCGTCAATGCATACACCTGACCCTACGACTGTCCCGCCGCCTGACCTCCCTGCAGTCGTGGTGCAAACTGATGTCTCTGTGGTGCCGTCCTGGCATCAAATCTTGGCTTATTCGGCCCAAAGTCTGCCTGACCTGCCCGATTGGGGCAAGCCCGAGCTAAGTGGCCCACCTTGCCACAAACATAACAGCCTCGGCAGTCCCGCGACAAATGAAATCCTCCACAGTGGTCACACCTGTTCCCCCCTGTCTTACTCCCCTACGTTGGTCCCCGATTGCTTTGCTTCTGACTCTGAGACTTCTTCCCACTGAATCTAGAAGATGAAGAGGCCCCACGAGGCTTAAACTGGTCCCCTCGTGGCCTCAGACTGTCACCAACAGGTCTCTGCGGTGGTGGGACAGGGGGTACAACTTCCTTGTGCACGCCCACCGCAATCTCTGCCAGCTCTGCCCTAATCAGCGCGTCATCAAATGAGCTGGGGTTGTTGGAGACCACCCTATCGAATAGCTCCGGCCTCAGTTCCTTCAAGAAATGCTTCATCTTGGCATGACTGCTCACTGCAATATGAGGGACATACCTCAAAAGTGAGGAACACTGCATGGCATAATCTGAGACTGACATGATGTCCTGCTTCAAACTGGTAAACTCATCTTCCTTTAACTGCCTGGCAGCTGCAGAAAAATATCGGTTAAGGAACCGGGTCCTGAATACAGTCCAGTCAACTGACATACCCTGAGCTCTCAGCTCCATCACAGTGGTCTTCCACCACATAGAAGGCTTCTTCGCCATCTGAAACTCAGCCAACCTCAGCCATGCGGTACGTGTACAGGGTGCAGTCACAAGTATCTGCTCTATCCGCTCCAGCCACTCTTCGGCTGCTTCACCAGAACTGAGCTCCCCTGGTAATAACATCTGTGCACTGGGCTCCACGCCCACAGCAGATGGCGGTAAAGGATTCAGCTGAGCATTACTTGCATTCATACTGCCCATATCCCCTACCTCTTCATTGAGGTTCTCCGGGTTAATAGCCGCCATGCTGCAACACAAGAGTTAACAACAATACCAAAAGCAGTTCATAATATAAGCCGTTAGATAACAAGAGTATCATATTCAAAAGCATGTTAGTATAACACTTATACAAAAATATGCATCACATGCATAACATGCCCAACAATGAATACCTAGCCAACTTGTCTTTAAAGGCTACCCTTCACTCTTCCCTGGTTATCTAACAAGAGCACATCATAATTCATATTCAACATAATATGAATGCAAACGTAAATGCATAAATCATAAATACAAACACTTCCTGTATTTTCATTGCATTTACCACGCCCATTGGTTGTCCTTGTACCATAACTCATAAATAATCAACATATGAAATTATGGTTCCTTAATAATGTCATGAACTTCACTTCTTAATCTTAAATCTTTCTTAGTCAGTTTATCATCAGTGTATTTTAATGCTTCTTACTTCTTAACTTCATAATGAGCGGTACCATCTTCCCCGCTTCATTATTTCATAACCAACGGTACATTCTTCCCCGCTAGCGGTACCTTCTTCCCCGCTCTTCATACTAGCGGTACCTTCTTCCCCGCTTAGTATGGTATACCCCGCATCCATGTGCAAGCCTTACTCCACATTTTTAGCGGTATAAGCGTAAGCATTAAAATCATCACTACGATAACCCTGACTCGTGGAATACACACTCTTGATTCCACAACATATATATATGCAACAACAATGCATATGAACATGTATCATACTCTTAATGCACAACTTTGCATTTATCATGTGTCAAATAGACAGACATAAATACATGTTACCGTTGGGATGCCCGTACGTCGCTTACGTACCTTTCCAAAATATGGTGTATTGCAGGACTCTATCCCCTGCGTTGTGTGGCTACCTGTGATGGCTCTACACAAGTGTACAACATAATATTAGATGCCTCGATACCATCCAATACCAAAAACAAATCAAAAATCCAACAAAAGTTTCATTTTCCAAATTTCCGAACACTCGTTTTCATACCCTTCAATCTAGCATATAAGACACACCTCTTGCTTGAACAAATGTGTTAAGAGCTACAATATAATACCCTGAGTGTATTCATATCAAATTTATACCCATACTTAAAACCCACATGCATAAAAATCGCTCAGCCATATCAGTACTCGCCCAAGTTTTTTCTGGAAACAGGGTATCTTCTTCCCTACCCAGATTTTCGAGTACCCACTTTCAAGCAAATAAATCTATCACATAAGTCATGAAATATGCTCGAACAAAAACGCCAAGGGCTTCACAAAACTACCATGTATGTACGCAAATCAAAGGTCTACCAAAAACCTAGCCAACATGCATAATAACATCTTCACAACTTCACTCCCATCCCATGTTTTCCAGAAAAACAGGGCACTCACTTGCCCAGATTTTCGAGGACCACTTTTCATACCCGAAAATCTAACACACAAAGCATGTAAGTTGCTAAGTCAAACATGTTAGGAGCTTCATAAAACATACATGCAAGCACTCAAAACAATATTTAAATCGAATCTTTAGCTAGCATGCCATTTCTGCTTTAATGAAAACACATGTTTAAACACTGAAAGCTGGGAAAAATATATGATTTCTCACCACTTTTGCTCCTCGATTTTTGTCAAGAAAAGACAAGAAATTTCCGAGCCCTTCCTTCTTACTAGCAGCTCAAATTTCAGACGAAAAAGAGAGAAAAAAATGGAGTTCTTGAGGTGAGAGGAAAAAATGGTAGAATGAGGTGGAAAGCATGTCCTTGGCCAACCCATGCTGCAGGATTTCAGGGGAGGGGCGTGGGTTTGCATGCTGATAGGGGGGTGGTTGCATGTAGGGTGGTCATGTGGTGTTTAATTGTATCCCGGTATTTCATACGATGTATTAAAATATCCCTCCTTGATATTTTATAATTTTACCACATAAATACATCATTTAAATACCCCACATTCCTCTTTATTTGACACTAACCACATACTTATTTTCCTCAATTTGATTACATGTATTTAGACACATAAACTTTACCAATAATCCCCAAATTAAATCGCCCCTAACACATTATCAACACTTGAAAGCATGCATACACATAAGCCTTTCGGGGATATCACAATTATATGGGCCGCCTCTGAGTGAGCAATGATTGGGATGTTGTCGCCGTTGAGCGACCATCGGTTATAGCACCGCTATTGTTGAGCGTGCGTGGGGTTAAAATGCCGCTATTTCAGAGCGAGTCGTGTAATGGAACTATGGAATCATTGAATGTATGTGATACCTATGGTACTATATTTGATGATTTAACCATATTTGACTGTGGAACTGGTATAATGGGAAAGGTTTTAGTCGATCAATGAGATGATCAGTGACTTTTGAGAATTTAATGGTTTGGTTATTTTGAGAACAGGGACAATACAGGGGACCCCGGATGAAGATGATACCATCCAGGGAGTATCATTTAAATTCCTGACATTTACATTTTGTAAATTATGAATTGTAATATTATGATTATAGTGATTGGTGGTATTGGTATGCTCACCCCGTGTGGGGGCTGTCTCTGTTGGGGCAGGTAATACAGGTGCAGCAGTAGCTTTGGAGTTGAGCTCGGGCTGTTGATAGAAGTACTTCCAGGATCGAGGTACCAGAGCTGGATGAATAAGTACATAGATCCGGAGTTGAGATCGAGCTGTGCTTGAGAGGTGCTTCCAGGATTGAAGTACCAGTAACGGTATCTGGTAGAATATTTTATACATTAGATACACGCTTATTCATTGGGTGCTCTCATGTGAGTACGTCTTTACGTGTATATGGAATGTATAAATGGGCATGGTTTTCTCTCTTCATTTATGGTTGCATGCAATTAAATACGGAATTGCTAAATGAACTGAGAGTATGTTAGTGTATTGTTGGGGGTGCATGCTATGAAAAAGGTTTTGGTTGGGGAAGTTGAACATTATGAGGTTCTAATGCAAGAAATTTTATAGATGGTATACGATGATATACTTGCATGTGGTTTCCTTCCCATGGTAATATGATTGTATGCGCTAATGGCATGTATTAATACACTAATAACGGATTAAGGGCACGAGGGTCCTTACATATATTATTTCTTTTCATTTAATAGAATGATAATGTGTTATCTTTTGGTCAGCATACCACTTACTCTGGACTACTTGTTGGTCGACATATTTTACTTACAACATCTCTTTCGAGATAAAGAGGGGCGTGAGCTTTTTGTACGTCGTATGCCTACTTTTTTTTGAAACATTTCCAGTCATTCAATACCCGGAAACTCCCAGTAAAATATTCAAAGGCAAGGTTACCGATCTGGGGCTGATAAATTCTATTTTTATCTTTCTTCAATGGAGGGAACTCGTTCCTTCGATTTAAGTCAAGTTCAGTTTACTTTTTCGAGCCATGAGGAGCTCGGTGTGGGTGTATTTTAAATTTCGAGGATGAAATTTTATTAACATGGGAAATTGTGATACCTGAAATTTAAATATCTTAATTAAACTGAGTTACTGGGTTAGTTAAAGGGATAATTATGAACAATTGTCATTTCGAGTTTGGACTCGGTTTTGAAATAACTCGAGTGTAATGAATTTTATGTTTGAGTCATAATAATTGAATTAAAAAAATGGTTGAGATGAATCATGTGAATTATGAAAGTAATTATGAGTACGAATTGGGGGTAATTATTGGAATTGAACATTACTTATGGAATTGGAGTTTAATATCTATTGGGTAAAATTCAGGTGTTCACGGGCCGGATCGAACCGGATCAGACCGGTCCCTGGCTCGATTTTGGTGGAACCGGACCAATCCGGTTCCGAACCGGATTGGTCCGGTTCCGGTTCCATGGCATATGCCATGGAACCGATCCGGTTCGGAACCCTGGATCCAAATTATTGGATTGGTCCGGGGTAAACCGATTCCAACCGGAACCGGTTTGGCGATCGATCGCCATTTTCGGCGATCGATCGCCAAATGTTTCTGTTTTTTTTTTTAAACCACGGGTCTTGGCGATCGATCGCCAAGCCAAATTTTTTTAAATTTTTTTTTTGTCAACCCAAATCGTAAAGGAAAAATACATCATTTATTGAATATGGAAAACAACATAAAAGATACATCATTTGAAATTTATAATAAAAATACATTATTCATCATAATTTATAAGTATAGTCTTGGCCAATTCTTCTTCTTCTTCGGAACTTTCATTGCCGAACTCGTCGATTCCTCATTCTCTCTTATTTCTTCTCTCAGCATCGAACCAATCTCTTAGCAGCGTAAGCATACAAAATGATTCTGCTTGTAGAGAAACTCTAAAGTCTCCAATGAGCCGAGCACAAGTTGAAAATGCCTACTCTGACGGGACACTGGATGTTTGGACTGCAAATACATCTCTAGCCATTTTGGCTAAGACTGGATATTGTCTTGCGTTTGCTTTCAACCACTCTAGTACGTCAAAATTTTCATCTGTAATGAACATTTGACCCAGGAAGAACTGCAACTCATTTGAAGCGGTAGATGACACTCCGCTTCCTCTCTGCTTCTTTCTCCCAAGTCACTGCCCATTCACATTCCTGCTGGATGCATACAAATGATTTCCAATGGAGCATCTGTTCATCTACTGTCTAATACATCCGTTCCTCCTTGGACAACTATTCACCATATAGTAATACAGTCAATAGTTCAAATCCTGGTATTACACCATACACATCATGCCACACTGTATAAACACAGCAACACACACACCCGCGTTGTGTATTGTATAACGGTTTAAAATATTTCCATTCGTCTGTACTCTTGTATAAACCTACACAGAATATCAAGATCAACAAGCTACTCGAAACCTAGTACCTCGGTCCTTGTCCCATTCAGATTCTACACATCCAAATGTGCACAGAGCTATCTCTGCTCTAAAATTTCACAAAGTTGTATTATAGTATGTAATTACACATTGTGATAGATACAACATATCCATCTATCGTTTACATAATAATCTCCCACGCCAGACTTCTCAGTCTAGATTAAACACTGGACACGACTTGACCAAACCACAAGAAGCAATCTACATCACCCTCATATGTCATCAATGCATACTGTACACCAAAACCATGTACACTACATATGTCCAGATGAGTATATGGTCATCTCACTCAATGACTATGGTCTCATCTGACCCCTGTACCGGAAATGTCATTCTTTGTACCAACTATTCCCCCAAGACTACCATCTTGAGTATGACAAGCGTTTACAACGATTCTGCTCCCTGTAATGATCAACACAAAAATCATGTAGCGGTGGTAACCAACACGTTCACTTGCTACATGGATTACGCCAACAAGTTCCACACATCACAGGTACCTGATAATCCATTCCGTTCTGCTTCACGGAACCTATCCATACGGATTATCATATCACCCGGATAAATCATACAATCAAAGATATCACCCGACTATATCACATGATCGAATATATCACTCAGATATATCACATGATCGCATATAGTACATAATCGAAACCAACAGTTGTCTACCTCACCATATTCATTGAATCTTTCTTTATTGGAATGCATTCCTAATAAACACGACTGCTCCCAGCAAATCGTTATCACCTCTGGTTCATGCAGGAATAACCAATCCAACCATATATAGAAGGTAACCAATTCCCACTCAACTGCAATCACACAATCCACACACTATTGTTGACATGAATGATAATCAAATTACCATATTACTCATGGTCATTCTAACATTATGACTCTGCAATTGGATTCAAAGGAATTGTCATATCATATAGCATTACCACTGATACCTTCACAATACTGTAACCGTATTATGTTCCTAGTACACTTTCCGTGTAAAATCAAATGATATCATATCAGAATACCATATAGCAAAATACCATTCACCATCTGGTATATGGCAAACCAGTCTCATATCGGTCATACCACTAGAACATGACACAACTTCAATACCATACACAAGCTCAAAAGCTAAATCATTTCATGGATAAATCAAGTCCCATCACACTACTTCATACGTGTGAGCTTCTTCAGCCTTCAGCTTTTTCATAACCATCTGTTATTCATCAACCATCACATGGTTTAGCATACCAACCATTCATTACCCATTACATGGTTTAGTACACCAACCATACTGTTTCCTCATGAAACATATTCGCAGACTATCCATCAATAGATATCAACCCAACATCTATCGAGCACCAAATGTAAATCAATCAACTATGCAAACCAATCGCATGACGAGGTCGGCATATCACAATCACGATCCCATCAGTCATACATCTCCCGTCCTAACTCAAGAATATATGAATTTCATATCAAACGCATAGTACCATCACAACACAACAGAAACTCTGATTGCATCAGCACTACAGTCGCAGTGTACCAGCAATCTAAGGGAACTTAAACTTCCTTATCAATCTGGATAACGTGGACCTTCAACATCAAACTTGTGAACCATACATCATAGCCACCAAGCTATGTTATCATACAATAATTTACACTAAATGCTTACCGGATACTCACATTGCCAACCAATCTCTGTTGGTCTCCCGTGTACAGATCACACGACTGTCATGTAAGCATCCAGAATATGACAAGAGGTCAACACAATTCCACGAAAGAATCAGTTTATGGATGTCTATCATGATGTCCTTTTCTGTATCCATACCAGCATCCAATGCTCTCAATAACAACACAGATACCAACACGCTGTTCAAAGCAGACCAAATCAATGTCAACTTCATAAATACAGTTCACAAACACAGAACTAGATGTTCATATACAACATCCCATACACAATTGTATGCACTTGAGGTATCTCGTGTCAATCAAAGACACCCATGGCTGCCACACATACCACATATCATACGGACAACCTTATAACTCAGACGGAGTTCACATCAAAACAATGATATACATTCCCATCACTATACACTATCCAGATAGTATACATGGCCATATAGCACCAAGTATGTCCTAGTACAGCCATCACAAAGATCACATGTACAGACGTCACAGCAATCTTTGTCGGTAATCATTGCATCACTGCACTCTCCACCGGTACTCCATTTCTTTCAATCTGAAAGACTTCCATGCCCAAATCCATATGATACAACAATAACGAACACAAGCACAGAAAAGATCACACAGTCCGTTAACCAGTCACCAAACACGAGTGACTTGAACGACATCAACTGATAACAGTCGAACATACTGCGGTTATACCGCTCCATCAATACGCCTCAGCGCCACTATCATTGAACTCTCCCAATTTCATGTTCCTTGCCAACTCCATGACAACAAACATAGAGATCAACATACACATACACACCGGAGAACCATACACAGATGATACCTTGACAAGAGAATCATCACCACGGTGATCTCACAAATCACCAATTACCGCTGTGAAATACCACAATAAAGAATACTCTTATTGTACACTACTTTCACAGTCGTTACATGTACCATCTGAAACTCCCAATGTAAACACACTACGTTAGCCATACTATCCACAGATAAAGAGCAAAGTATTACATTCCTATTCAGACCATACATGTCGAACTGACAATGCAACTACAGATTGCAATATCAAGAATGCCCTTGAACTAGATACAGTGATCAATAACCTGTATCGTCACTTCCATTCAGACACCATGTGTCAGCGGCCAGTCCATCATTAGGTTTGATACACAATCTCATGCAGGCTGACATTGCACATGGAGCTGATATCAAGCTTTGCTTTTCACGCTCCAATCACTGTACAACTTACTCCTCCAATTCGGTATCGCTCTACATACCATTCCCACGGAATCAGTGGAATAGCTCCCGCGAAACATATCATATTTTCCCCAGCCAAATGATAGTACAGAAATCTGGTATACCAATCACGGTACACCTACAACCTCACTTATGCCACACGCATAAGGATGTAGACCAAGCCAAGTCATACTATCATCCTACAAAACAAGGGTTAACAATAACAGATACAAATACAAAGCATGTTCCCAGACACTATATCATCAGTATCACATGTCTGTAAGTGATTAGGTAACTCCCTAACTCACTTCCTCTACCCTTGTTCACCCCGTTCTCGAACCACTGCTCTGATACCACTAATGTGGGGTCCTCGTTACTTAATCCATTATGTATTCAATTAAACATACATATGTGAGTCTGAATTAAGTAATAACATGCACTAATTTAGATTATCTTACTAGTTAAGTTGTTACAAGGTTTACAAAACCCTAACCAACTATACATCAATTGTACAAGTAACAACCTACTCTAAGATAACCCCTATGCAGTGGTTCCCCTCGCAGCGGAAATCATGACTCACGCTCCCCACGTTTATGAGTCCCTACAGAAACATTCACACAATGAGTATAGATAACAAATATCTCAGTGCAATATCAAACCACAATATCAATATCAATGATAAAGCACAAATAAATCATCAATACGTGAATGTTCTGTATCATGCATCCACAAATGCACTATGTCATGACATGTCTCAACAATTACCCTATTATCACGAGCCCCATATGATATGCCTATTCAGCTCAATATGTCAGTGGAACCACATCACAACTTCATATTAGCAGCACATATCATAGTACCATGCTCATCTGTGATAATAGCCAGAGCATATACCCACACCAAGTGTATATCTCTCAAGCCAAAGCATATGTAGTATATCTCTCGTGGCAACGATCCCAGCCAAAGCATATACCACACCAGGCATATCTATCGAGGCATTGATCTCACCAAAGCATATACACATATCTATCAAGGCATCCATCCCAATCATATGAAATCCATGTATGAACATGCATATGAACTACCAATCATATGACACAAGATAACATAAATCATATGATATCAAAACCATAACATCATCATCACATCATATCTATACTCCGTACGTCAACACGTACCTGTACGGCGACACAAACGAGATAATTTAGGCGTCAATAGCTAATTGCCTCTTTGCCCTGTCCCCTGAGATGATGCTACAACAATGCCAACAATATATATCATGTTATCATAGGCATTAAAATCAAATTCTACAAAAATATTTCATTTTTCAACATTCTGCCATCACCGATCGATCGCCCCAAATTCTCGATCGATCGCCGAACTGTTCACTCTTCACCGATCGATCGAACAAAATCACCGATCGATCGCCACATGCTCACCGATCGATCGCCTCAAATCACCGATCGATCGCCTCATGCTCAAACCGCCTTAAAACTTTACTGTTCACGGCGATCGATCGAGATCACATGCCGATCGATCGGCGCGATCAGAAAAAATGAGAAAATGGCGATTTTGAGCTTATCTTCATGGTACTTCTTGCACAACTCATTTCCTATCATGTAACCATGATTCATGCACTCCCTAGTATCATATAAACATGTTCCTAACATCCTAGAATCCAATTCTTGGCAAAGAAACAAGTTATGATTCTAAGCATCAATAATTGATATTCCCTTTCACATAAATCAATACCAATTACATAATTCAAGTGTAAAACCATGAAATTCTTACCAAGATAGTAAGAAAGCACTTCACACACCTTCCTAGCTCAAGTCACAAGTGAATCCCAAGCTCAAACCACAAGGAATTTGAAAGAGATGGAGAGGAGCTTGGTAGAGATGTGTGGGTGTAAAATGGTGTATTGTGAGTTTAAGTGCCTTAATCCCCTTAATATAGCCACTTGGTATCATACCATACCAATTAACATATACATGTAAATCCAAACTCAAATTCACATGCTAATGCAACTTTAAATGAAAGGCATGAAATTCAATTCAAATGCAAGTCCAACTCACATTAACTTCACATGCATAGTCACATGCCTACTAGTTCATGTTGCTTGATATACCACTATACTTGATTAATTCTCCTATGCACTACATCTTGTGCATCATGTTTCATTCCTTGCCATATATAAACAAATTCATGTCATGTATGTGAGTATTAACCCTCGGTTCAACCCGAACTCGAGTCCACATCGTACCGTAATTAGTCATAATTACGCCATAACAAATCGAGGCATTACAATTCTCCCCCACTCATTGAATTTCGTCCTCGAAATTGTATATACAACATATGAATCTCCTGTATCATATGAATCACATACATAAAGCCATAAGCTTCAACCCTATGATCAATACTTCAAGGAATCATAACATAGTGGCAATTAAGCTTGGCACAAACATGCATTATAAATGCAACATTATTTGCCAGAACAAATAATCAAAAGTAAATCTGCTACATACTCAACATGTTCAACTAGCAGATACTTACTACACCAGCAGTATAAGAAACTAAAAGAAAACATACCAGATATTGCACTTTGGATTCTACTGCATACCCATGTTTTCGCATACCACTTATACCAGCTTGTTACCATTCGCTTTTGTCCACGTAGCCATATGTTCACAATACTCTACACCAGCCGGGCATAGATAGTATGTATGTCTTGTTGTAAAACCATCAACAAACAAACATTTCACTAGTCTCAGTGAATACTCCAGAAATCATGTCTGAAGATTGGCACATATACAGATCCCAAGTCACTGCCCATTCACATTCCTGCTGGATGCATACAAATGATTTCCAATGGAGCATCTGTTCATCTACTGTCTAATACATCCGTTCCTCCTTGGACAACTATTCACCATATAGTAATACAGTCAATAGTTCAAATCCTGGTATTACACCATACACATCATGCCACACTGTATAAACACAGCAACACACACACCCGCGTTGTGTATTGTATAACGGTTTAAAATATTTCCATTCGTCTGTACTCTTGTATAAACCTACACAGAATATCAAGATCAACAAGCTACTCGAAACCTAGTACCTCGGTCCTTGTCCCATTCAGATTCTACACATCCAAATGTGCACAGAGCTATCTCTGCTCTAAAATTTCACAAAGTTGTATTATAGTATGTAATTACACATTGTGATAGATACAACATATCCATCTATCGTTTACATAATAATCTCCCACGCCAGACTTCTCAGTCTAGATTAAACACTGGACACGACTTGACCAAACCACAAGAAGCAATCTACATCACCCTCATATGTCATCAATGCATACTGTACACCAAAACCATGTACACTACATATGTCCAGATGAGTATATGGTCATCTCACTCAATGACTATGGTCTCATCTGACCCCTGTACCGGAAATGTCATTCTTTGTACCAACTATTCCCCCAAGACTACCATCTTGAGTATGACAAGCGTTTACAACGATTATGCTCCCTGTAATGATCAACACAAAAATCATGTAGCGGTGGTAACCAACACGTTCACTTGCTACATGGATTACGCCAACAAGTTCCACACATCACAGGTACCTGATAATCCATTCTGTTCTGCTTCACGGAACCTATCCATACGGATTATCATATCACCCGGATAAATCATACAATCAAAGATATCACCCGACTATATCACATGATCGAATATATCACTCAGATATATCACATGATCGCATATAGTACATAATCGAAACCAACAGTTGTCTACCTCACCATATTCATTGAATCTTTCTTTATTGGAATGCATTCCTAATAAACACGACTGCTCCCAGCAAATCGTTATCACCTCTGGTTCATGCAGGAATAACCAATCCAACCATATATAGAAGGTAACCAATTCCCACTCAACTGCAATCACACAATCCACACACTATTGTTGACATGAATGATAATCAAATTACCATATTACTCATGGTCATTCTAACATTATGACTCTGCAATTGGATTCAAAGGAATTGTCATATCATATAGCATTACCACTGATACCTTCACAATACTGTAACCGTATTATGTTCCTAGTACACTTTCCGTGTAAAATCAAATGATATCATATCAGAATACCATATAGCAAAATACCATTCACCATCTGGTATATGGCAAACCAGTCTCATATCGGTCATACCACTAGAACATGACACAACTTCAATACCATACACAAGCTCAAAAGCTAAATCATTTCATGGATAAATCAAGTCCCATCACACTACTTCATACGTGTGAGCTTCTTCAGCCTTCAGCTTTTTCATAACCATCTGTTATTCATCAACCATCACATGGTTTAGCATACCAACCATTCATTACCCATTACATGGTTTAGTACACCAACCATACTGTTTCCTCATGAAACATATTCGCAGACTATCCATCAATAGATATCAACCCAACATCTATCGAGCACCAAATGTAAATCAATCAACTATGCAAACCAATCGCATGACGAGGTCGGCATATCACAATCACGATCCCATCAGTCATACATCTCCCGTCCTAACTCAAGAATATATGAATTTCATATCAAACGCATAGTACCATCACAACACAACAGAAACTCTGATTGCATCAGCACTACAGTCGCAGTGTACCAGCAATCTAAGGGAACTTAAACTTCCTTATCAATCTGGATAACGTGGACCTTCAACATCAAACTTGTGAACCATACATCATAGCCACCAAGCTATGTTATCATACAATAATTTACACTAAATGCTTACCGGATACTCACATTGCCAACCAATCTCTGTTGGTCTCCCGTGTACAGATCACACGACTGTCATGTAAGCATCCAGAATATGACAAGAGGTCAACACAATTCCACGAAAGAATCAGTTTATGGATGTCTATCATGATGTCCTTTTCTGTATCCATACCAGCATCCAATGCTCTCAATAACAACACAGATACCAACACGCTGTTCAAAGCAGACCAAATCAATGTCAACTTCATAAATACAGTTCACAAACACAGAACTAGATGTTCATATACAACATCCCATACACAATTGTATGCACTTGAGGTATCTCGTGTCAATCAAAGACACCCATGGCTGCCACACATACCACATATCATACGGACAACCTTATAACTCAGACGGAGTTCACATCAAAACAATGATATACATTCCCATCACTATACACTATCCAGATAGTATACATGGCCATATAGCACCAAGTATGTCCTAGTACAGCCATCACAAAGATCACATGTACAGACGTCACATCAATCTTTGTCGGTAATCATTGCATCACTGCACTCTCCACCGGTACTCCATTTCTTTCAATCTGAAAGACTTCCATGCCCAAATCCATATGATACAACAATAACGAACACAAGCACAGAAAAGATCACACAGTCCGTTAACCAGTCACCAAACACGAGTGACTTGAACGACATCAACTGATAACAGTCGAACATACTGCGGTTATACCGCTCCATCAATACGCCTCAGCGCCACTATCATTGAACTCTCCCAATTTCATGTTCCTTGCCAACTCCATGACAACAAACATAGAGATCAACATACACATACACACCGGAGAACCATACACAGATGATACCTTGACAAGAGAATCATCACCACGGTGATCTCACAAATCACCAATTACCGCTGTGAAATACCACAATAAAGAATACTCTTATTGTACACTACTTTCACAGTCGTTACATGTACCATCTGAAACTCCCAATGTAAACACACTACGTTAGCCATACTATCCACAGATAAAGAGCAAAGTATTACATTCCTATTCAGACCATACATGTCGAACTGACAATGCAACTACAGATTGCAATATCAAGAATGCCCTTGAACTAGATACAGTGATCAATAACCTGTATCGTCACTTCCATTCAGACACCATGTGTCAGCGGCCAGTCCATCATTAGGTTTGATACACAATCTCATGCAGGCTGACATTGCACATGGAGCTGATATCAAGCTTTGCTTTTCACGCTCCAATCACTGTACAACTTACTCCTCCAATTCGGTATCGCTCTACATACCATTCCCACGGAATCAGTGGAATAGCTCCCGCGAAACATATCATATTTTCCCCAGCCAAATGATAGTACAGAAATCTGGTATACCAATCACGGTACACCTACAACCTCACTTATGCCACACGCATAAGGATGTAGACCAAGCCAAGTCATACTATCATCCTACAAAACAAGGGTTAACAATAACAGATACAAATACAAAGCATGTTCCCAGACACTATATCATCAGTATCACATGTCTGTAAGTGATTAGGTAACTCCCTAACTCACTTCCTCTACCCTTGTTCACCCCGTTCTCGAACCACTGCTCTGATACCACTAATGTGGGGTCCTCGTTACTTAATCCATTATGTATTCAATTAAACATACATATGTGAGTCTGAATTAAGTAATAACATGCACTAATTTAGATTATCTTACTAGTTAAGTTGTTACAAGGTTTACAAAACCCTAACCAACTATACATCAATTGTACAAGTAACAACCTACTCTAAGATAACCCCTATGCAGTGGTTCCCCTCGCAGCGGAAATCATGACTCACGCTCCCCACGTTTATGAGTCCCTACAGAAACATTCACACAATGAGTATAGATAACAAATATCTCAGTGCAATATCAAACCACAATATCAATATCAATGATAAAGCACAAATAAATCATCAATACGTGAATGTTCTGTATCATGCATCCACAAATGCACTATGTCATGACATGTCTCAACAATTACCCTATTATCACGAGCCCCATATGATATGCCTATTCAGCTCAATATGTCAGTGGAACCACATCACAACTTCATATTAGCAGCACATATCATAGTACCATGCTCATCTGTGATAATAGCCAGAGCATATACCCACACCAAGTGTATATCTCTCAAGCCAAAGCATATGTAGTATATCTCTCGTGGCAACGATCCCAGCCAAAGCATATACCACACCAGGCATATCTATCGAGGCATTGATCTCACCAAAGCATATACACATATCTATCAAGGCATCCATCCCAATCATATGAAATCCATGTATGAACATGCATATGAACTACCAATCATATGACACAAGATAACATAAATCATATGATATCAAAACCATAACATCATCATCACATCATATCTATACTCCGTACGTCAACACGTACCTGTACGGCGACACAAACGAGATAATTTAGGCGTCAATAGCTAATTGCCTCTTTGCCCTGTCCCCTGAGATGATGCTACAACAATGCCAACAATATATATCATGTTATCATAGGCATTAAAATCAAATTCTACAAAAATATTTCATTTTTCAACATTCTGCCATCACCGATCGATCGCCCCAAATTCTCGATCGATCGCCGAACTGTTCACTCTTCACCGATCGATCGAACAAAATCACCGATCGATCGCCACATGCTCACCGATCGATCGCCTCAAATCACCGATCGATCGCCTCATGCTCAAACCGCCTTAAAACTTTACTGTTCACGGCGATCGATCGAGATCACATGCCGATCGATCGGCGCGATCAGAAAAAATGAGAAAATGGCGATTTTGAGCTTATCTTCATGGTACTTCTTGCACAACTCATTTCCTATCATGTAACCATGATTCATGCACTCCCTAGTATCATATAAACATGTTCCTAACATCCTAGAATCCAATTCTTGGCAAAGAAACAAGTTATGATTCTAAGCATCAATAATTGATATTCCCTTTCACATAAATCAATACCAATTACATAATTCAAGTGTAAAACCATGAAATTCTTACCAAGATAGTAAGAAAGCACTTCACACACCTTCCTAGCTCAAGTCACAAGTGAATCCCAAGCTCAAACCACAAGGAATTTGAAAGAGATGGAGAGGAGCTTGGTAGAGATGTGTGGGTGTAAAATGGTGTATTGTGAGTTTAAGTGCCTTAATCCCCTTAATATAGCCACTTGGTATCATACCATACCAATTAACATATACATGTAAATCCAAACTCAAATTCACATGCTAATGCAACTTTAAATGAAAGGCATGAAATTCAATTCAAATGCAAGTCCAACTCACATTAACTTCACATGCATAGTCACATGCCTACTAGTTCATGTTGCTTGATATACCACTATACTTGATTAATTCTCCTATGCACTATATCTTGTGCATCATGTTTCATTCCTTGCCATATATAAACAAATTCATGTCATGTATGTGAGTATTAACCCTCGGTTCAACCCGAACTCGAGTCCACATCGTACCGTAATTAGTCATAATTACGCCATAACAAATCGAGGCATTACAGGTCGTAAATATATTTTAAGTTCACGCATTGCCGCGTTATTATTTGAAGCGTTGTCAAGTGTAATCGAACAAATTTTATCTGCAATTCCATAAAATCTACAAACATTAACAATAAATTTAGCAATTTGGGAACCAGTCTGTGCAGATTTTAATTCATCCAGTGACAAAACTCTTTTCTGCAAACACCAGTTATCATCAATCCAATGACAAGTAATAACAAGAAAAGAAAGTAGTGTGGTATTCGTCCAAATATCAGTAGTTAAACTTAATTGCAGTTAATAGAAGAAAGATGATCAACTAAAGTCTTGCGGTAATCAAGAAACACATCCATAATATTTCTTTTCAAAGTATGCCTAGAAATATGTCTAAAACATGGTTGGATACCATAAGAAAATTCAATAAAGCCATCTTTTTCAGAAAACAAAAAGGGAAGTTCACATCTTACAATAAAACGAACGAATAATCTTTTGTTCATTTTCGGTGTTAAGAGAAAATTAGTGCCAGACTGAGGATTAATTTGAAGTTGGGTTGGTTCTCTACCTAATGGTTGTAAAGTAACATCATCAAAATTATGTTTTTTAACTAGATGTTTCTTAAAGGTTCCGGTACCGCCAGCGGAACCACCTATTTTATAATTATATGTGGTTTTACATATTTTACAAATAACAACAGATTCGTTCGTACCTGGTTTTGTCTCGTCGTCAAAATGATCACATACCTTGCTTCGTTTGGGACGGTTACTCGTGCGACTCGAAGCGGCAGTAGTCACGGATGACCCGCCGGGGGCCGGATTTTGGGGGGCCGCCGGTTCTGCAACGTGTTCCGCTTCTTCAACATCATAAGCATTATCAAACTTGGCAAAAATATAAATATTTTCTTGGAATAAAGGTGGATTTGAGGAACCACCACGACCACCACGACAGCCACGACCAGTAGAAGAAGATGCCATCGTATTAGTGGAAATATGGAAAAATGAGATAATTGAATAAAAGATTAGGATTATAAGAGAAGAGAGTTGGAGACGAAAAATTGGAGAGGAAAAATGAGGTATATATAGAAGCAAAAAAAAAAAAATTTTAAAAAAAAAAATTTGTTGAAAATCGTTGCCCAACGGCTACAGTCCAGTGGCCAACGGCTACAATGCCGTTGGCCACATAAATTTTATTTTATTTTTTATATTCTTTTTCACCGGTTCCGGTTCTGGTTTTGGAATCGGTGGAACCGAAACCGCCGGATTGGAGGTTCCGAATCCCTGGAACCGATCCGATCCGGGTAAAATCGGATCGGATTCCGGTTCATAACCGGACCAACCGGTTCTGGTTCGGAACCGGAACCGACCGGTCCGATTCCAGATCGGTTCCGGTTGGTCCGGCCCAATAAGCACCCTGAGGTAAAATTGTAATGAAGATTGAAGTTGAGGGACTAAATTGCAAAATGTTATTAATATAATCATCCATCTCTTCAGAGGTTACACCTCAACTCACACACTAAATCCCTACAAACACTCCACACGCTAAAAGGGGTGATTTTCTACCCTTCCCCTTTGGAGTTTTCATCTTCAAATTTCATGAATTAAAGCTACTAGAAGTGGTAAAGTGTGCTTGGGCAAAGCTAATCCATGCCTTTGTTTGGTTTTAATTGTGTTTTGAGTTAAAATGTTTATATTTGAGTTAGTTGATATTAGTGAAGATTGTGGGTTTGTTGTTATGTTGTTAGAATGAAGAATTATGGCGGTTGAGGTTGGGAGGTGTTAGAAATTATATTTTTTTAGTTTCAGCAGCGACCGATCGATCGGTAGCAACCCACCGATCGATCGGTAAATTATGTGAGGAAAGATGTAATTTTTGGGATCTTCCGATCGATCGGTAGATACAAGTGACCGATCGGTAGATGTCGAGCGATCGATCATTAGTAACTACCGATCGATCGGTAAAAGTCGAAACAAGGTAATGAAATTTTGGGGACTACCGATCGATCGGTAGGTAAGCACCGATCGATCGGTATTGTTAAAAATGTTGAAAATTTATTTTGTTTTGCCATGTCAATGAATTTATTGTCCGATTATTTTAAGTAGTATTTATCATGAATCAATGATTTTATCATGATAATGAATCTGTTTTGAGGGTGAGGCTATTGTTATGCATAAAATTAATATGGATTAACTGAATATATAGAGTATGCACGCGCCTAAGGACATAGAGAAAGTTAACTTAACATGCAAGTCCCCACACACAATTCTCATGATTAACGCATTTATGACATCATACATGCCCTTCAATACTAACCAAACATAAGGGTTAAATAAGCAAATAGTCTTAGTTATGTCGTGGGGTTTTATAAAAATTTGGATAGAGTCTCCCCGTAAACTTAGCTTCCCAAAAATATCAAAGATCAATTCCTCCATAATCACAATATCAGCATAATCAATATCTCATAAATCAACAAAATAATACATCACACATCTACCCAATTCATATGCACCTTATCTCCCAAAATAAATGTACAAGCACACCAAAACATAAGGGAGGACTTCAAGACATTGATACATGCCATATACATACTTCAAAGGCTCACATACGAGCATTGAATTAAGTGAATATAATTCAATTGTATAAATCACATTTCCTTTCTACCCTATTGATACCATGCTCCCCTGAGCACTATTTTTTCCATGGGCTCAAGCTTCCTTCTCAAGACAATGTCGTACTTATTTTGCATGTTTCAACAGAAACAACCCCCACACAAGATAAACATACTCCAACTCAAAAATCATACATACGTTAATATACATAATTGTAATGCAACAAAATTAGAATACTAAGAATCTCTAAAGTATACTCCCTGATCAAATCTGACCAGTAAAAGCTTTCTCATATTGTCTCTGTTCAATATTCAACAAATCAATATTCATCAAGTTCAATATCATTACTTCAAGAATCTTACGCTTACTAATATAATAATATAGATATAAATATATATTTGGTTTTCATATAGAAAATTTTGTTAAATTTTTCCGGTATTTTTAATTTTAGAATTTCAATGTATTAAAATTGGACTGTAGACTGGAAAAAGAAACACAAGCACTCTTTTATGAGGTTCGATACCGCTTACTAAAGATGTGTATCATTTCAGTTAACCGTACGACCCGAACCGAATTCGGTTTTTCGTTTTTATTTAAAAAAAAACTGGTTTTTGGTTACATGGTTCGGTTAACCAAACCGAACCGAAAACCAAAATTTAAAAAAATTAAATTTTTGTAATTGTTTAAATTTTTTTGATAATTTCGCTCCTGATCGTAAGAATAAAAACTTGTAAATTAACTATTTAACTACGTTTTTCAAGTATAATATAATTTATTTTGTTGTCTCCTTTAGACTCGATTGTTTGGAATAAATAGCTTCAAAGTAATATTAGAAGTTCAAAACTAAAATGTCAAATGTTCAAAATCCTTTTGAGTCCAATGTACGATATATTAGTGTTTGTATTTATGTTGAATTTACATCAACTAATCATCCAATTCCAAAACAAACAAACAAAAAAAAGACGGTTCAAAATGAAACCAAACCGAAAGAACTGAAATTTCGGTTCGGTTCAAAACCGAGTTGATGAACACCCCTACCGCTTACTTATTGGGACAATGACTATATACATAATATAAACTAATCAAATATATAAATAAAAATACTAATTTATGATTCATTTAGAATTCATTTTTAATTGATATTTTACTACTATAAAGTAGTGAAAGGGTATTAAACAGATTCCCTTTAATATATTTAAGTGAACTTCTAAACTAAATCACCCCGTGTAAAAAATTAAAGAAAAAATTAAACAAAATATTAGTAATTTTATTTCTTTCTATGAACTTTCTATAGCTTCTATATTACATTTACCATGATATTCATTTCTCACAATTTCCATAAGATTATCATTTTATTTATTTATGTTTTGGTTGATTTTTTTTTTTAAAAGGTATACCACTATCAATTATTAATAAAATGAAAAAAAAGAAGAAGAAAAGCCAGTTATCTTGAAAATCACCAACATTTCTTTTAGGTGATGGTCCTACTTCTATACACACAGTCTTACAAACAATAACATACATATAAACATACACACATATATATATACTAGTTTATTGGCACCACACAATGTGCGGTGCCAGGTACCAACATGTTGATCAATTTTTTCTTAAATTGATCGAAAATCACATTTCAAATAACTTACAAACATTTTTAAAAAAAACGACAATGCTACTGTAATTGAATTGGAAAAAAATAACCAAAGGACTTGCTCTAACTTTTTTTTAAAAAAAATGATGCTCATCTCACTAAAAACTGAAAAAAAAAAAAAAACATTTGAAGTTGTGCGCATGAACAACCGATTAAGATATTTTTTTCCTAGTTGGTTTAGGACAAATCCGGTCATCAACAAAAAAAATTAAAGCGAGCATGCTACTGTAATTGAATGAAAAAAAATAACCAATTGAAGTTGTGCGTATCAACAATTGATTAATATATTTTTTTCATGTCGGTTCAGGTTAAAACCCGCACATCAACAAAAACAAATTTTTGAAAAAAAACATTTTTTAAAAAAAATAATTGTAATAAATAGTGAAATACTATTCATTACTATTCCTTACAATAGTACTATTCCAAACTCTTACACACTTATTATATAGTTATTATTATTATAATAATATATAGTTAGTCGAGAACAAGCACATATTAACAATATGTCATAGGTAAGCCAAAAATCAAAATGTATACAAACAAGCAAAACTAACGACCTGTAATCTACCAAAAATTCATCATGCCGAATATTTATAAAAATTATTATTAAAGTTTGTCACGACGAAAACATATTTTGAACTCTCTATTTTTTTGAAGTCAGCTCATATAAAAAATTATTATTAAAGTTTGTCACAACGAAAACATGTTTTAAACTCTCTGTTTTTTTTTTAAAATCAATTCATACTTGACAAAATCAACAAGGTTTTTTCTAAAAAACAAGGAAACATTTTAAATTTAAAACAATTAAGATGAGAGGGATGCACTATTGGGGCAAAGATCAAATCTTTCCAAACAAATCCGTATTTATACAAAATAATAATAAATAACAAAAATAAAAGAAAATAGGATGGACGTTTACTGTTCATACCCGATGCAAAAATATAATAAATAACAAAAATAAAAGAAAAAAACAAAAGAAAAAAAATTTGAGATAAGAGGGATGCACTATTGGGGCAAATATCAAATCTTTCCAAACAAATCCGTATTTATACAAAATAATAATAAATAACAAAAATAAAAGAAAATATGATAGATGCTTACTGTTCATAGGAACAGTACCGATGCAAAAAAATAATAAATAACAAAAATAAAAGAAAAAAAACAAAAGAAAAAGGAAATAAAAAAATAAAAAAAAGAAAAAAATGTATGGTTACTGTTCATTGGAACAGTAATCATACACGGCTTATATATATGGTCTAATATATATTTATATATATATAGATATTTATACATATATATATATTTATGTATCTTGATCTTTACAAATAACCGTCCCATATAAGTATTTTTCTTATCGGGAGAGGTAAAAAAGGGCTATAAAAAATATTATGAAGGCTATGTTGATTTCTATTTTTAAATAAATTGTTTGTTATCTTTAATTCAGTACTCCCAAAGTTTTTATTTGATCCAAAAATCTTTACCCGTGTAACGAGTTGATCATGTATGATTTAACTCAACCACACAAAGAAATAGAAGCAATTGTTTTTTTTTCTTTTTTTTAAATTTTTTTTTAGAGAAGTGGGGACGTACTCGAATACGAAATCTCTAATATTTTTTGGGAAATAGATGACAAAGACTTGTCAAAATATAAGCAATTGTTGCTCTCCTATAATCTTCCATCCAATAATCGCATGACTTTGTAGATCATGACAATCGAATATCTCATTTTGACTCTGAAAATAATTGTATGAACTTCTGCTTCTGAGTATAGTTATAGCAGTTTGAAATAGTATAGCTCAAATGTTCAAATTATATATCATCTTAAACTTCATGTTTTAATCATTCTTCAACGTATACCAATGTACAAAATAGTAAGAGAAATGTAAAATATTATATTTTGTAATAAAAGTTAAAATGAAATGGGAAGTTATACCAAAAAATTTGGATTTCTCTAAACATAACTCAATAATTTTTATTTAAATATACGAAATTTGAAGATGTATAAAATAAAAAATCCTATGCTGCCAAATAAATTCCTAGTATAAGAAAGGCAAAATATTTAATCCGTGAATAGAAATCATTTAAAAAATTTGGAATTAAATTTATAGGGGTCATCTATACTAATTGAGGTGCTTAGAATAAATGACTTTTAGGTACCGTTTGATTTGAAGGATATGATAAGTAATATAAATATTAAAAATTATGAAATGATTGTAAAAATAATGTGTGATAAGTTATTTGGTGTTTGGTTTGAGGATAAGATGATTGATAAAATTTATTGTTTGGTGTGATATCTAAAATATCCTCAGCATTATAATAATAATAATTTAATAATATTATTTTATTAATATCATTATATATATATATATAATAATAATAATAATAATAATAATAATAATAATAATAATACCCTTAATATTATTATTCTCTTGGTATTCAATAGCATATTCTTGTTGTTAAGCACAAACTTGGATATTCTAAAAATTGATTCGACAGCAAACATGTCGTGGGCAATTTGGAAACGGTTATGTGGCATGTGTGAAGTACCAAAGTACCCTCCACCTCAAGGTAACTTGTATTTTACACTTGTGTTTGCTATTTTATTGCTCCCAATATTATTATATATTAGCGATCGTTACAAGCGTTGTATTTATATACAATCGGTTATTTTTATATAATATATTTTTTATTATGATAAATATTTATTTTTAAAAAATTATTTATATTTTTAAATTATTAAGGAAACTTATTTTTTTAATTTTAGATTGGTATGTTTTATTTTGTATTGTGAGGGTATTTTTACGATACAAAAAAATGATATAACATGGCATGAAGGTTAATATTAAAATTATGAAAAAAGACTTAACGTAGCATTATAATATAGTATAATATATATTTTGTATTTTGTATCCATAAATTTTTTGTCCAATTTTTTATTTTAAAATTTTTTGGACAAAGGATAGTTTTGTCATTTGAGTTACGTGGGACCGAGGATAAGACAAATATAAAACCCCACCCTCGTCTCTAGCTCACGAATCTACGCAACTGAAGTACTCACCGGACTTTGACTAAATACCAATACCGACTGACCGTAATACGAGATACAACCTATTTAGCCCCCACCCCACTAGTACACGTGTCGCAATCTGATCAGGGTTGCACAGAAATCCTGTTCACCAGCAGGTCACCTATTCCCGCATACGCCTTGAGCTTTTGCTTAACAGAAAATCGAATCTCTTCGATTACGTAGATATTTGGAGCGTCTAAGGGGTTTTGCGTGATTTTGATTCGGAAGCTGCGTGATTGTCACCAGTAATGTCGACGGAGAGGCTTATTTCCGGCAATCATTCGGTGGTTTCTTCGTCTCACTCTCTTCGGCTGGGCGGAGAAGATACGGTGAGGATTTTCGAGGAGCTGCCGACGGCTACTATTATTTCGGTATCGCGGCCAGATGCGAGTGACATCACGCCTTTGCTTCTGTCATACACTATTGAACTCCAGTACAGACAGGTAGCAGCTAAATATAATATTATAACTATCACATTTACATTGCACGTGCTTTCATTTGTGTGCGCACGGCTTTGAATTTCTTTTCTTTTTTGTTGCATGCGCATTACCATGGAGTATGAATATGTTTGCATCATCTCAGATGTATATGCATTGTAACCGACGCTAAATTTTTGCGTGAAAAGTTGGATTCTTTCTTGTTATACTTAAAATTTTAATGTGATTCCATAGTTTATAAACTTGTCTTGCAGAGTTATAGTAAACTGAAAATTATTATGGCTTGGGGTGGATGAGGCGTCGTGTCTTTGTACAACACAACTACTCTGATCATATTGATTTTAGTTTCGTAAAAAGTTACTGCATTAGATTTGCACAATGGAATATTCAACATTTTATTGATGGGAACTATATAATTGGCTGACAATTAGTAAGAATAAATATGGGAATCTTTTAGAGTAAGATACCATCTATATCCTTGTATACTTTATTTTAAAAAGTAATATTTGGTGTCTGGTGAAACTGATCAAGAAAATGAGGTCCTATTTCTGAGACAGTAGGTCAGACATTGGGGCAACTCTTAGTAACTTAATGCAGTTGGTTTTGCAGAAATCTTTATTTAAATAAGGTAGTTTGCTGTGTTCATGTGATTTTTTAGGTGAAATTGTAGTTTATACACTACCTATTGTCAGCGTACCTGATAAGAGAAACTGTTATCATTGGTTGACTCAGTGATTAAGTGGATTGCAATTATAATCGGGTTGTCAATCTTTTAGAAGTGATTCAACTACTAGTGAAATGGATCAAATGAAGAACCCATGTTCACTACTTTTTATATGGGATAATGACGGTTTTTGTCAATTTTAATGCGTCATACGATGAATGGATTTTTGGGGAAATGAGATGCTAGCATATGACACTACCCTAACAATAGATCTAATGATCAAGAATTGATTTGGGTATATGGGGTCCACATATATGTGTGGATCCCACGTACCCAAATCAATTCTTGGATCTTGGATCTAACATTGGGATTGTGCCCATATGCTAGCAAGGAATAACCCGGATTTTTGCATCAAATAATGTGGTCGTGGACATGGTTAGACTTCCCTAACATTAATGCCTGCAGCCCCATGCTATTGATAATGCGAATCATTCTTATGATTATTTATGTAACCAGAATAGGGAGTTTAGATAGGCTTCAAAGAATTAAAAGACCATGCCAGACCCTTTTTCAATGGATAATGTTCATTGACATCCCATATGTATGAGAACAGAAATCATTCCAGGCCAGGTTCAATTGTAACATTAAGGTACTGTAGTGCTGAAAGAATGTGATAAAATATACATCATTTTGTCTGATAGATGTCAGACAAACTCACATAGATGGAGGAAAATGAAGTAGCAGAGTTGAAGAAAAGCTAATTTCATCGCCTTATTCAATCTGACAAAAGACTATTAGTTACTATAATATAGTTTAGTAGATACGTGCTGAAAAAATTTCTCCAATCATTACTTGTTCTTTGAAAATCAAAGAGAGGAAGTCAGTTCTTTCTTTTGCTAGTTGGAATTTCATAAAGATGAAGCAAGATACTACACTCTACAACCACAAAAAAAATAAATAAATAAAACCTCAAGTGAACTTACTTTTAACCATTTAGCCTTTAAGTTTATGAGTCAAGTATACTTCTTACACATGTTATTTGATTTGACCTCATCGTGATCTATAAACAAATTAATAGTTGATCATTCAAAGGCTTTGATGCTCACCATTAGAGAAAATCAAGCTATTGGCGACTTTTAGCATGGCTAAATTGAAAAGATAATGCTTGATGCTCACCAGATTTCCTGATTGTTGGTTCTTCGAAATATCGAGAGAAATTCTGAATTTGACATTAAGATCATTTGTCCCTCCTGGAATTTCCTCCTGAATATTTTTTCCTCTCATGGCAGTTTGTTTCTTTGTTCCTTAATGTTCATTTCACCAATAATTGTCCCATTTGTTTTTAGATTTCTATTCACATCTTGGAATTTGGAGAGTGCATGAATGCTTTCCAACAGGCACCAGATTTTATTCTTAATGCTTAATTTGATTTTGACAGTTCAAGTGGTATTTATTGAAGAAGGCTTCTCAAGTTATTTATTTGCATCTAGCGTTGAAGAAACGTGCAATAATTGAAGAACTTCACGAGAAGCAAGAGAAGGTTCTCTTTCTTTCTGCTCCCGTTTTTTATTTCCCAAAGATCCTACCTTTGTATTTCCATTTTTTATTGTGTCGAATTGTATATCTAGTTTCATAGACTTGGTCCTCCATGATATGTCCATAATTTATTTTCTTTATGTGTTGCTCATGATCTTTGTTATTTTTTCTGACAGGTTAGGGAATGGCTTCATAATGTAGGATTAGGAGATCATGCAACTGTTGTGAAGGATGAGGATGAGCCAGATGATGGAGCTCTACCAATTTCCAATGAAGATAGTGTTAAAAGCAGGTTACGAGAATTCATCCCACTGGCTTTTTTTGATTTTCAAGAAGGGACGATTACCCCATTATAGGTTCTTAGTAACATTTATATTTTCAGATATGTTCCCTCAAGGGCTGCTTTGTACGTCATTCGTCCAACAATAGGCAGGCAGCAGACTATATCAGATAAAGCAAAACATGCTATGCAAGGTTATCTTAATCATTTTCTGGGAAGCTTGGACGTTATTAACTCACGAGAGGTGCTCAACTGAATTAGTCGTCTTTTCTGTGAATAGTGATTATCTATTATTTAAATTCCAAGGATTTTAATCGATCCTTCAGTGATCTGTTCAATCATTCACTTTAGTGTATCATTTTAAAACTTCACAATATATAATTCAGTTCTCTGATTAGCAGCTAGCCACCAGTTGTGCCAAAACTTTTTAGCTAGCAATGAAGTAAACAAATTGATATGGTTGTTGCAAGTTAGGCTTATGTTTCCAGTAGTGATTTCCATGAATGATTAATTCTTGCATATTCCATGGTTATGTTCTCATCAATTTCCTGCCCTCTGAGTGAGGGGCCTGATGTGAAGGTTGATGCTGCTGCCCTCTATCATGACCTGGTAGTTATCGATTAGAGTTATAGCTGCACTATTATTGTCTTAACAGGAGGAAATTCTTCTGTTGCTTCATCACTCACACACACTCACACATTCTCTCTCCCTCAATAGTTAATTTGCAAATATTCCATTTGGATAATGGCTGAGCATGCTATTATTCCGGATTCGTGATGACTTTTCCATCAAATTAACTTGTTCAAATTTTCACTTTGCATAAAAACATGAAAATAGTAGTCTGTCATGTTTAAAATGTTGGCCATACTTTAAGAATTCATAGTGAAAGGCCTGTGCTTGATTTCTGTAATACTTTCTAGCATAACATTGTTTGGCTGAATATCATTCCGACTGGCCACAGCGTTATCAATAATTATCATAAAATGTAGATCATTTTTCTTGCATTTTGATGGTTTTTTTCCTTTTATGATGGTAATGATTTCAGCAAACATTTTACAGAATATCGAAGTCTAGGTTTTCTTCTAGTGTTTTTCCTTTATTGCTCAAAACCACTGTTAGAATTGAATTTCAGTCTTGGACATGAATCATGACCCTTATCCAAGGTTTGGAACATAAATAAAATTTTATAGTAAAATAAGCTGAATCATATCAATTTTCAGAATATGATGTTATGATGTAGTTAATCAATGGCATACAATTGTCTTTCTTCCCGTTCCATAATTTTTTACTCATAATCGGTCAACATATGCCCATAGCCCATAGCTGCTCATAGATCATCCACATTCTTAAACCGTCGATCTTAGGGAACCCCGTTTTCGTGTTGCATGTTTTCCAGATGTAATAAAGAATTATCCAAACCTTAATGTTGTGCTTGGATGGATGGATGCATTTCATTTGAATAAAGGGATTTGATTTAAGAATAGATTTAAAACTTGTATTTGAAATGACACATAACTTAGGTACATCTCCATCTCCATCACAATTACAATTATATTTACATAAAATAGTAAAAATGTGGATCTGAAATACATCCAATATAAATTCATAAATTGATTTGAAATACATGGCTTCAAATCCCTCAATCCAAATGCACCCTAAGATCTCTCTTTCATGATTCTAGGTATGCAAGTTCTTGGAGGTATCTAAATTATCGTTTTTACAAGAATATGGCCCAAAACTTAAAGAAGGTTACATGATGGTAAATCATTTGGTAATCCCCTCAGAGGATGAGGCATGTTCACTGTGTTGTCTTTGTCCTTGCTCGGGCTGTTGTGGCAACAATTGGAGAAAAGTAAGTGTTCCCTACTGGAAATGTTTTTTTTTTTTTGAAACCGGAAATGTTTTTCATTTGCTAATAAGTCTGATATGTCCAGTCATTACCGACACATATGATGGATTTCATGTCTCAAATTTTGATATTTTCTATGACTAGAAACAAAATGTTGAAATTTATTTTCTTTTTGATTAAGAACACCTACAGTCCCGTCACCATATGTCAATAATCACAATAAACACTCGTTTTGCTAAATTGACTGTATATCTTTCTCCTTTGTATTGATGTCTATATATAGTGATGTATATCATAGAATCTGTCTTAATTACATAATACTTTTGTAGCTAAAGAGGCATTATATTAGAAAAGACAAGCTTATTTCCATTATTACAATATTTCCTTGTAACATCCCTCAAATTGATTCTACGAAAAACAATGACGATGAATGAAGATAGCAAAAGATATAACAGTACCCTAGTCGTGCAAAGCCACCACAAATACTTGTGCAAAATTCGTCTTACACCGCGACAAAAATACTCACAACACTCCAACCGTGCAAACAGCCGCAAACACTTGTGCAAAATTCGTTTTGCGCTGTGGAAAAAGTACCGATCACCACACAATTCAGAAACCCACGAGATATGATTTTTCTAGAACAAGAAAAACCTAGCAGAACTCGACGCAAATGAGTAGGAACCTATGAGTGGACTATACTCTCCAACTCATATTATGTTCAAGCTCCACACCCATAAGAATAAAGAACAAATCCCCCAATGAAATAGTGGAAAACAATTTCTTCCACATAAAGATATGGCGAAGGAATTGAGGTACCAAACAACAACTATATTCCTTTATTCGTGAAAGAAATGCAATCGTTCTCACATAGAGTCATCGGAAAAGAAGCCAAAAATACATGTCGCGGAAAGAAATCCTAGGTTTCAACAGAAACCAAGTGTCACCTATGTAGAAGATGACGAAGAAAAGCCACATACAACATAATTCTAGTTAGATCAGTCATAATGGTGGTTTTATCATTTTAGAGGATATCATTTCCGCGTCATCTTTTGTTCTTCAATTTTTTTTCTGTTTTTGAGATGACCTTTGACTTTGCGCCCAGGTTTGGCTAGTCCTTAAGCAGGGATTCTTGGCTTTCCTTGAAAATCATTTTGAAGCTAAACTCCTAGACATAATTATCTTTGATGCCCTACCAGCTTCAAATGCTAAAGGCCATGATGAAGTGTACTTGGCAAGAGTGTTGAAACAAAGAAATCCTTTGATCCATGCATTTCAGGTTCGTGTTTCTCTCACGTCTTGCTAGGTTCCTCATAGATAGAATAGCATGTGAAAGATATAAAGCAACATAATTCAAAGCTTCATTAGAAATTTGAGTTTACTGCTTTACCATGCTTTGTTTAATCTTATTATTAACTTTCTCATATCTAAAATAATTTTGACTTTGGAATTTTTAATTCAGTTAAGTTAATTACGAATGTGTAGCCAAAAGGAAACTGGAAGCGTTTGATTTAAAATATTCTACTGGAATATTATAAGAGTCATGGAATGTAACATAATGACAGAGAAAAGATAGAATATAGGCGGAACTTTACTAGTGAAAAGCTGAAAATTGTTTTAGGATTCAAGTGAGTGAAAAGTTAAATATAAAGCTCACAATATTGGCACACAATGGGAATGACAGAGCATTACGGGGGTTATTTTCTCTATGTATTTTGACTTTGAAACTGAAATTTCAAACCTTATTCTAGTTTGCCTCGATAAATACAAAATTTATCTTATGTTTAGAGATAATTTTACCTTTAAGCACTAAGATCCAACTTCAATGGTGAAAAAGGTTTCTGGTGGGAATAGGAACATAAAGTTAAGGACTAAAAGCCATGCTAAAGCACGAGAATGGGTTTCTGCCATCAACGAGGTTGGTTCAAAGCTTTCTGAAAGTAGGTGTTCTCTTCATCGTTTCACTTCATTTGCCCCAACTAGAGGATTGGTCGAGGATGAAAGCCAAGCTCAATGGTTTATAGATGGCAAATCAGCATTTGAAGCAATTGCATCCTCAATAGAGACTGCAAGTTCAGAGGTTATGTTTTCAAACATACATACGGTGACATTTTCTTGCTGAAAATTGGCCATTATAGTGTCTGAAAACAGTAAAATTGCTGGAATTACATGCAGATATACATAACTGGGTGGTGGCTTTGCCCTGAATTGTATTTAAGACGTCCATTTCACAATAACAGCTCCTCTCGGCTTGATGTTTTACTAGAGGCTAAAGCTAAGCAAGGGGTTCAGGTGCATTTTTAATTGATATTCATATTTAGGTGCTCTTACGTATTTTTGTGATTTGTGACTCATCTTGTCGGTTGACCGTCTCAACAACTTGTTGAATATCATCTATTATTTCTACTCTCCTTTTAATGTTATAGTGTGTTCTATAATATGAATCATGGTTTCCTCAACATCTACAATCTATTTTCAGGGGGAGCGTTGAAATCTGTGATCTGATTTTTACGGACTGATTGATGTAGTTTGATTTGTTTCCTAGGATAAAGAATATGGGATTATGTTATCGGTTCCCTTTTTTTTCCCTTCTCATTTAGCTCCTTGTTTTTAGGAGAATAATCGAATTTCATTCTCAATTATTCACATTTATCATCTTGAATGTTCAGATTATTTTGTTGATATATTTTAATGTTTTTAATCTTCCAGCCAAAATTATATATGAAAATAGATTCTAACCTTTTCTTATCTATCTCATTTCTATTATCATTATCGTGCAGATACATATTCTTCTCTACAAGGAAGTTTCTCTTGCTTTAAAAATTAACAGCTTATACAGTAAGAGAAAGCTTATCAATATACACGAAAATATTAAAGTTCTGCGGTATCCTGACCATCTGTCAACTGGCATCTACTTGTGGTATTTTGTTGCTTCAGAAATTTAACGGTGGATATTCAATATAATAATTGTCCATGTTCCATTACTCTTTTTGTCACACAGTTTAACTTTGTGGGAAAATGCAGGTCTCACCATGAGAAACTTGTAATCATCGACCAAAAGATAAGCTTCATTGGAGGGTTAGATTTATGCTTTGGCCGTTATGACACAACTGAACACAATGTAGGTGATTGCCCTCCCTCTTTATGGCCAGGAAAGGATTACTATAATCCAAGGTAAAACAAAATTCCCTGATTGGTGCAAAAACATTTGTGTGAACAATTGCATTTGGAATTCCATACATAAATTTTTTTTATTACAAATTATAGCCACATGTTCATTTTTTCTTTGAAAAGTTTGTTGTCTACAACAGCAAATTCCGATGGTTTTGTTTATGAACATCATCAATTGATACTCATGGCAACATCTCATAGAAGCATAGGGAAAAAATGGTAAATGACTGAAAATTATGTTGTTGGTATATATCATCAGATAGCACCTTGATCATATCCGAACAAGTACCATAGGGTTTGATATATTTGTCTCATACGTGGAACTTACAGGGAATCAGAACCAAATTCTTGGGAGGATGCTATGAAAGATGAAATGGATCGACAGAAATATCCTCGTATGCCATGGCATGATGTTCACTGCGCTCTATGGGGACCACCTTGCAGGGATATTGCTAGACACTTTGTTCAGCGTTGGAACCATGCGAAGGTATGTGTTTGCTTTTTTGTAGATTTTAGGAAAAAACTCAGTGTCCAACATATTTCTACCTTCGATCCAGAGAAGCAAAGCTCCGAATGAACATAAAATACCACTACTGATGCCTCAGTATCACATGGTTTTACCACATTACATGGGAAGAACCAGTGAGGTAGACATTAAAAGGAGGACCTCTGAAGTGAATTTTGAGAAACTCAGTGAGAAGGGTTCTTTTTCACCAAAATCACCAGCAGAAGATATCCCACTTTTGTTGCCTCGTGAAGCAAGTGGGCCAGATGCTTCCATTATAAAAATTGGCTTCCGTTCAAATGGATGTTATCAAACTGAGCCAAATATTCATTTCGTAGGTAGTTCATTTTCTCACGAGAATCCAAATGTCCAACTTCTTTCTGAGACGTGAGAAATAATTTCTTTGATATTTATGGTAATTCAAATTTTGATAGTGGAACGTTAACAGAGACATCCTTAGAAACTGTTTTGCAAGTCAATGTCGATTGGTCGGAGCCAAAAGAGAAAAAATTCCAGGTTATATCAGCCGATGAAGTAGCACAAATTGGTCCTCGTAGTTTATGCCGCTGCCAGGTTAGCTAAAGATGGTAGAAGTCTTTAAGAGCACTTTGAATTCTCCTTCTCTTGAACATATGTGAAATGGTGCTTTTGTGATCTCTCTCTGGACTCACATTTATGATTGTTTTTCTTATGTGTTCCTCTTTTTTTAGGTTTCCGACACTTGTATAGAAATATAATATAAACTAACTTCTCACCCTGGGTTTAATATTTTTGTTATAAGGTGGTTAAATTTTGTCCAGTAAGGAGATTGAAGAGAGAAAATATATCACCACACGAAAAATAAGTGATCTGATAATAACCATACAGTCACATAATAGATGTAACGGCTAAAATTCCGATTATATTCTCTGAATTTGGATACAATTATCATCTCTTTTTATAAGTAAAAGAAAAAAAGAAGATGAATGGAGACATAATAATCTATTCATAATTTTGAGTAGTAAGATACCGTGAAGAGATAGACAAATAATATACATGATTAATGTGATCTGGCTATTAAGATGTTAGCCCACAGTATCTTTTTTCCTAGTTCAAACACAATAATCATTCTTTTATATTCGTGAAAGTCACTCAAATTGAATCCGAAGGAAATAGTATCAAATATTTATTATGATGTTGATAATATCAATTCCAATTCAAACATATGATCTCTTATTTCTGAACTCGCCTTAAAGTTGAACATTAAAGTATTAAATCAAGTGTTCAACTCGAAGAAAATAGATCCTGAGCAAAATTTCCTACAATGTTAAATACAATGTAAATTTTGAATATTAAAAGATAATGAAATGTGAAAAGCATATAATATAAGATTTACATTGTTCTACCATAAGGTCTACGTGCATGAACAAATTCCAAAAGGGCTGAAATTTTTCTCTCTTAGTCTCTAATATGATTGTCACCCGAACATACCTTGGGAATGAATATGACAAAGACAATCACTTCATTTAAATCGTGATAAAATCATATGAAAAGTTTATTATATTCTTGATCAATATCAATTATGATTCCAACATATCAATTATGATTCCAACATATCAGTTTCTGATTTCTACATTTTATCCTGACTTTTAAAACCTGACTCCAGCATTTCAGTCTTCAGATTTGATTTTAGCTGAACAGGATACTTCAGGTTTTGAGCTTCCGAAACCACTCTCCTTAAAAACAGAATAAATGTCAGGGTCAAAAAAATATTCCTATCATACACTAGTACAGAATATTAGTGTATGCATGTATACCATGTCTAGCTAAGCCAACTATTTAAAAGAGTAGTGGTCTATGACTCAGCCAAGGAGCAGCTAAGATTAACTGGTCAAGCATGGGAGTAGCTCATGAGAATAATTTTAGTTTTCAATCATTTATCAGAAAGTTTTCAAATCATTTGTATTCAGTTCATTTTCATATCATTTTTTGATATAGGTTGTCAGAAGTGTCAGCCAGTGGTCTGCTGGAACTAGTCAAACTGAAGACAGCATTCATAGAGCTTATTGTGCTCTCATTGAGGAAGCACAGTGCTTCATTTACATCGAGGTGACATTTATGTACATTTAATGAGTTGAATTATAATGCCATTTTGTCTTCATTACTTGGGAACTGGGGTTGCCTTTAATTTCACATTGTGTAGTCCATAAAGTGCCCTTGGTTGGCTCAGAAATTTCAGTTTGTTCATGTTTGTCCTTGCCTCAATTGACCGATGTGAATTTAAAGATCTTTTAAGTGAAAGACATAAACTCCCTGATGTCAAATCATTCATAAACTTAAGATCTCAAGGATACACGATGGTAGGACCTGGCATTTCCTTATTATGAGTGCTTCTTTTTTTATTTGAAATGTGTCAATCTTAGGTTTTCTTCACCACGTTTACCCTTTCCCGAATGTGTTTGACTCTTATCTTTATCATGTTTGCACAAGTGCTTGATTTATCTTTCTATTACAACTCAAAGTTTCCTTCATCCTCTCCTCAACAAAGTATGCCCACATGCCTTGGAAGATATCTCACTTCCTGCCAAATATGCCGCCTTCTAAGATTCACTTTTTTTACATTTACCAAATTAATTCTGTCTTTTATCTGCCTCTGAATTACCATGCCGCTGATGTATGTATAAGTCATGTTTGGACAGACTTTTTCCAGGCTTGTCGCTGATAACAAAATCCTTATTTGTTGAGGAATAAGAACCTAATATGTAGATGTGGAGCCCTATATCAATTACAATTGTGATAAGCGAATCTAAATCTTGTAGCTGCTAATTGTTGTTTTTGAATCTTTTTAAATTGTTAGCTGTCGCGGAGTTTCTACACTGCCAAAAACGTTATGTCTGTCAATCACCTCAGTTGCTCTAGAAAAGTCATGTTGAATGTGCCATCATGGTGGAAAATTTCATGATGGAAGAAAGAGAAAAACATCATTTGTGTTGAAAGTTTTGAGAATATTTAGCAGACAAAATCATAGAATATTTTATTTATTAGAACTTGAGGAGGGGTGAGGTTTAGGTAGACCCTACTCATACGTATATAGAAAAGAACAACTACGGAGGGGGGATTCAAATGTTTCTGTAGCGGTATACAAGTTATGTTGTGGTAGAGATATGCTACCTTGTGTAGAGATAGAAATATAGCACCCATAATTATGCTCAACGTAAGGGCTACAATAATTCATTTTCTATTCAATTTCAGTCACCATTAACAGTTTTAAGTATCTTCCAGATGAGAAAATAAAATGATCTTAAGCTACATATTTTTCTGCAATTATGTTCTACTGTATTTTGTTTATTATTTTGTCCAACATGATTGATTACACGCATATGTTACGAGTTTTTAACTTGTATATTTTAGAAAAACTTTGGTCCCTTCATCCTTTGTCATTTTTTCAAATAGAATTAAACTTAGAAAAATATTTATATCTTATTTCTTATTCCTGATAACTTCCAGAATCAATTTTTCATATCGGGCCTGTCAGAAGATGAAGTTATACAAAACCGTGTGCTTGAATCTTTGTATAACCGAATAATGCGGGCACACAAAGAGAAAAAGTGCTTCAGAGTTATAATTGTCATCCCACTCTTACCTGGGTTTCAGGTCTGTCTCCTGTTCTAATATGAGTTATTTCGGTCGTTTTCATTTCCATCTTTCACTCAACTTTTCAGTGAACAGGGGGGTGTGGATGACAGTGGTGCGGCTACTGTTAGGGCCCTAATGCATTGGCAGTATCGGACTATTTGTAGAGGACATGGTTCAATATTACAAAAACTTTTCACAAAGTTGGGTGCCATCACTCAAGATTTCATATGTTTTTTTGGCTTAAGAACTCATGGAAGACTTTTTGATGGCGGTCCAGTGGTTACGAGCCAGGTTTAGGTTCTGAAAACTTATTTGAAACTTTAATATATGTTGTACCTTTTATTGTCTTAAATTTTTTTTGCCTGTCCTCAAATTTCACTAAATGCTTGCAAGCTATTTTTAACTTATTCCTATGCTTTCGGTGAATAACCATTTCAAGATGTCTCTCATTAGATTGGCTGAGTATTAGGTTATTGCGTTTCTTTAATAACTTCTTTAAAATAAAATATTCAGATTATAATTGTTAATATTATCAAGTTTCTCTGCTTTATAATCTCTAAAATCATAATCTTTTTAAAACTAATGCCCCTATCCTCGGAAGTTGCTTCTGAAGAAGAGAATGATTTCTGTCATGGTTACAACTTGTTCCCCATTTGTGAAATACGAGTTACCGACCAGCATACGAACATAGACAACACCTTCTCTCATCTCGCTACCAATGATTTTTGAGAAACAATTTAACATATTCCGATTTTTTGGTTAACTTATTATTAAACTTTGTCTCACACAGGTTTATGTACATAGTAAAGTGATGATAGTTGATGATCGTTGTGCTTTGATTGGATCATCCAACATAAATGACCGGAGTTTGCTGGGTTCACGAGACTCAGAGGTGATGTAATCCTGCCCTTTAGTGTTGTTTTAATACAGCCTTCTGATATTTATGAAGCAAGTCACATCCTTTATTTCATGTTCCAGTTTATTACTTATGGACTCTACATAGTTACTTGAAATACAAATTGAATTAATCTTATTCTTCAAACTAATAAATCCTCCAAAAGAGTAACTAAGAATAGATGAAAATGAAATGCTATTAACATTAAATAATGAAATATTCGTCAATATAGATTATTTGACAGCTAACATTAAGATATATATATATATTCCCTTGTAGCTCACAAAAGCATAATGCCTTCCCAATCTGTTATAATTCTATCATTAAGATATATATATTCCCTTGTAGCTTACAAAATTATCATGGCTTCCCAATCTGTTATAATTCTATCTTTCCTTTACCAAGTACAGTGCAAATGTGCTTTTTCTCTTCAAAAGTTTTACTTTGACAATGTGAGTACAAAGGAATGCCATTCTGGGCATCCGACATGTTGATAATAAATTCCAATTTACTTCTTGTGGAAATATGAATTATATTCCTCTCTCTAGAATAGATCATACAAGTCCTATATATACAGGAAGGATCTGAATGTGGATCCTTGAACTTAGGAAAGAAATCCCTCTAAAAATGCAACTACCTAATCCTAGGAGATATGTACAAAAATACCAGATCCTCTAAACATAGAAACAAATATTATAAAGAAGTAAACCCTAACTAATCCCTATTTACAAAGGACCCTAATATTTCGACACCCCCCCTCAAGCTAGGGAGTATATGTTGATCATTCCTAGCTTGGAGCATAGATCTTCAAATATAGGCCTTTGGAGAGCTTTAGTTAGGATATCAGCGGTTTGCTGTTGTGATGGAGTATATCCTAGGTTGATGACTTTAGCTTCAATCTTCTCGCTTATGAAATGCCGGTCAACCTCAACATGTTTTGTTCGATCATGATGGACAGGATTCCGTGCAATGCTTATAGCTGCTTGGTTGTCACACAGGAGCGTGACTGACTCTGAGTTCTCCACTTTGAGTTCGCTGAGTAATCTTTTAAGCCACATACCTTCACATATTCCGTGTGCCATTGCACGATACTCGGCTTCTGCACTACTTCTTGCAACAACTGACTGTTTCTTACTTCTCCAAGTAACGAGATTACCCCACACAAATGTACAGTAGCCTGAGGTGGACCTTCTATCACATAGAGATCCAGCCCAATCTGCATCAGTAAACACCTTGATACCTCTCTCAGGAACCTTTGTAAATGCTAGTCCTTTACCCGGTGTACTTTTGAGATATCTTAGGATTCGATATGCTGCCTCCATGTGCTCTTCTGTAGGGCTATTCATAAACTGACTTACCACACTCACTGAGAACCCGATGTCTGGTCTTGTATGAGAAAGGTAGATTAGTCTTCCTACTAACCTTTGATACCGCCCTTTGTCTACCGGGGTACAGTCCTGTTTGGATCCTACTTTGTTGTATGGATCCATTGGTGTGTCGGCTGGTTTACTTCCTAACATTCCTGTCTCCTTTAGAAGGTCAAGGACATACTTCCTTTGGGAGATAAAGATACCTTTCCTTGATCTAGCAACTTCCATTCCCAGGAAATATTTTAAATTTCCGAGATCTTTAATCTCAAATTCCCTTGACAAGAGACTTTTAAGACGGATAGCTTCTATGTAATCATTACCGGTAAGGACTATATCATCAACATAGACAATAAGAATTGTTACCTTCTGATTTGATGTGTGTTTGACAAAGAGAGTGTGATCCGCTTGGCATTGAGTGTATCCGGTCCCTTTGAGAAGTTTCGAGAACCTATCGAACCAAGCACGAGGGGACTGTTTGAGGCCGTAGAGAAACTTTCTGAGTTTACAGACTTTGCCTTGATTTTCCTTTGTGTTAAGACCTGGTGGAATATCCATAAAAACTTCTTCCTCGAGGTCACCATTGAGGAAGGCGTTTTTAACATCAAGTTGATGCAACGGCCAATCAAGGTTTGCAGCAATAGATAACAAGACTCTGATAGTGTTTAACTTGGCAACCGGAGCAAAAGTTTCTTGGTAGTCTATCCCGTATGATTGAGTGAATCCTTTTGCCACCAAACGCGCCTTGTATCGCTCAACTGTTCCATCAGCTTTATATTTAACCGAAAAAATCCATTTGCAGCCTACTGTTCGTTTTCCTGGAGGGAGAGTTGTAATCTCCCATGTTCTGTTCTTCTCTAAAGCCTTGACTTCTTCAAAGGTAGCAGCTTTCCAGGCTGGGATCTCTAGAGCCTCATGAACTGAAGTTGGAACCTGAATCTCATCAAGTCTAGACAAAAACACACGGAAATTGGGTGATAATTCCTTGTATGATACGAAATTTCCTATTGGATGAGAAGTGCAAGTCCGAACCCCCTTCCTTAGAGCAATAGGAAGATCAGAAATATCAATATTAGTAGATTCACTAGGAAGCATACCTTGAGATTCGTCAGGAGTGGGATTCGGTTGAGACTCATGGCACTGTTGAGATTGTACAGGTTGTACCTCCTTATCTTGCTTCCTTCTTCGGGAATAGACAAGGATTTCGTTTTGTGGGCGCAGATATGTGTTCCCCGATTTTGGTGGTGAAGTTTGGTCGGCTAAGGGTGCAGTAGACTCTGTTTGGACAGATTCATACACATGTGGGGATAGGCTAGGAGTAATCTGGGTAGGCTCGGCAGGTATTGGAGAAAGTACTTGAGATGAGGTTGTCTTTGTGTGAATACCTTCCATCATGAGAGGGTGTTCTGTCACATTCCCCCCTTGAACAGCCGTGTAGAATGGTTTGTTTTCAAAGAAAGTGACATCCATGGAGGTGAACAATTTCCGGGTTAAAGGGTCATAACATTTATAACCCTTTTGAGACGGTGAATAGCCGAGAAAGATGCATTTGGAGGCTTTTGGGTCAAGTTTGCTCCGGAGATGAGGATGGATGTGAACAAAGACTGTACAACCAAAAATTTTTGGGGGTATATCGGAGAGTAGGTGGGTATGAGGAAAAGACTCTATAAGAACTTGACATGGTGATTTGAACTTTAACACACGGGATGGCATCCGGTTAATTAGATAGGTGGCAGTAAGAATGGCATCTCCCCAGAAGTGTTTGGGAACATTAGAAGTGAAGAGGAGTGCTCGAGCAGTTTCAAGTAAATGTCTATTTTTCCGCTCGGCAACCCCATTTTGCTGAGGAGTGTCGACACAAGAACTTTGATGTAAAATTCCGTGGTCAGAGAGATAGTCACCAAGAATGCTATTGAAATAGTCAGGGGCATTATCGGTTTTAAGGACTTGGATATTTGTCTGGAATTGATTTTTTATCATGGTATGAAATTTTATGAAGAGATGTTTGGTTTCTGATTTTTCCTTCATCGGGAACACCCATGAGAGACGAGTATGATCATCCACAAATAGTAAGAACCACCTAGCCCCTGTTACATTACTCACCCGTGTTTTTCCCCAAATGTCACTGTGTATCAAGGAAAAAGGGTGAGATTGCTTGTGAGATTGTGGTGAATAGGATGCACGAGTATGCTTGGAGAATTGGCAAATATCACATTGAAGAAATTGCGGATTTTTATTTCTGAATAATGAGGGATACAACCGAGACAGATAATTAAAATTGGGATGGCCTAGACGATAGTGTAAGTTCATAATCTCACTATCCTTATTTAAACTGAAATAAATAGATTTTTGGCCTTGAATTGATGAGGAATGACAGGTTGACTCAAGTTGAGAATGGTTGGAGTGGTGTGTTGAGTCTCGTTGCATTCTAAGGTGATATAGGCCTGCACAAATCTCAGCATTGCCAATCGTCTTCCCCGAGTCCAAATCCTGAAAGACACAAGAGTTGGCACGAAAATTAGTTGTGCATTTGCTATCCTGAGTGAGTTTACTAACAGATAATAAATTGCAAGTGAGATTAGGGACAAAAAGGACAGATTTGAGGGTGATATTTGGTGATACTGTGATGGTGCCAAGGCCTGTTACTTTGGAGCTGCTCCCATCAGCTATACGGACACATAAATTTGAGGGGCACGATTTTAGATCATCAAACAATTGTGCATCTCCTGTCATGTGATCTGAGGCGCCGGAATCTACTATCCAGGACTGTGAAGAGTCCTTTAAAACTGTAAAGGCAGCGGGTGGAATACCTGTTTGAGCTATATTGCCTGTACTCGGGGTGGAAGGAATTAGGGAAGAGAAATGTTGTGCGGAGTTAAACATTGTCTGCAGCATCTCCATCTGTTCTTTGGTGAATGTCTCGGCCTGAGAAGAATCAGTTTTGGAGACCGAGTGTCCACGGCTTTCATAGTCATTAGTCATCCGTTTTGGTTTCCACTCGGCGGGCTTCCCGTGTAGCTTCCAACAGGTATCCCGGGTATGGCCAGACTTCTTGCAATGATCACACCAGGGTCGTCCACTCTTGGGTCTGTTTTCATGCCCTGCTGAGTGGTTTCCTCCTTGCCATGAGTTTGTGCTGTGATAAGAAGGTCCCCGAGCTGCGAGGGCTGATCGGTCACCTTGTGGGTTTGAAGGTGATATCCCCATCATAACTTTCTTTCGGCTTTCTTCCCTTCGGACCTCAGAGAAAACTTCCCGGATTGGTGGCAGTGGTTTGATTCCTAGTATTCGACCCCTGACTTCATCAAGGTCCTTGTTGAGTCCCATAAGAAACTTGAATATTCTTTTTGTTTCTACCATTTTCTGAACAATGTCCTGGTCTTCAGGACATTTCCACTTATGAATTTCGTACAGGTCCAACTGCTGCCAATATCGAGTCAACAAATTGTAGTAGGCAGTGACAGACAACTCCTCTTGTCGTAGATCATGGAGAATACTCTCGATGGCGAATAATTCTGAAGTGTTGTCGTTGCTAGAGTACGTGTCCCGGGCAGCATCCCAAATTTCTTGTGCAGATGTGTAGAGAAGAAAATTTTCTCCAATTTCTATTGTCATGGAATTTATCAGCCATGACATCACCATGCTGTTTTCGGCCTTCCAAGTTTTGAAGTTGGGATCATCAGGCTTGGGAGTAGTAGCAGCCCCTGTGAGGTGATCATCTTTGCCACGCCCACATATGAACAGCATAACAGATTGTGACCATTGGAGAAAATTGTGGCCATTTAACTTATGACCTGTAATAGGATGAAAACTCTCAGAGTTTCCATGGTGGGTAGGGAATGATTGGTTCGGACTTGAGATGACCGAAGATTGGGAGTGAGTATCTGTGGCCATCCCGGACTTTAGGAGTGAGAGGAGAGGCAGATTAGGGTTTCAGAGGAGGTGGAGGGTAGCCGTAGGGTTTATGAGCGGCGATGGTGATGTTAGAAGGTGGCTAGGATTGATTGCTCTGATACCATGTGGAAATATGAATTATATTCCTCTCTCTAGAATAGATCATACAAGTCCTATATATACAGGAAGGATCTGAATGTGGATCCTTGAACTTAGGAAAGAAGTCCCTCTAAAAATGCAACTACCTAATCCTAGGAGATATGTACAAAAATACCAGATCCTCTAAACATAGAAACAAATATTATAAAGAAGTAAACCCTAACTAATCCCTATTTACAAAGGACCCTAATATTTCGACACTTCTCTTATATTTCCAATTGCATTAGAAAAGATAAATTTCATTTCATTAAGAACTTGAAGTCTTGAACCTACTTAAATGGATATGTGACCACAACGTTTGGCTAAATTACTTTTAAGATATTATTATTATTATTATAATAATGGGATCATAAAAATACTTATTCAAATTCCCAGCATTATCATATTATAATGATATCTGACTTAATTTAAGAGATTAAATACCACTTTATCTTAGTTTGAGCAACTCAAAAGTCAAACATAGTAACTCAAAAGTTAAACATAATAACTGAAGAATTCATGTTTAAGTTTGTGTTTAATATTAATATTAATAATCAAGGTGTGAAATGCCATTTGAGCATTGAATGAAACAAAGTTTGAAAGGTAATCGTGTCAAAGTATTGAATCCAACTGAAAATGAGATTGTAAAATCTGGACTGAATCAAGAATTTGAATAGAGCAGTAGGTGTTTGTACAAACGCGAGAGAAAACTTTGCTTTCTCATTTTACAGAATTGAATGAAAATGTTAAATTTTCATTTTCTTCTTTATTTATACATTGTAACTGTCAATAACAAAATCTAAAGTGTCGAACGGCTAGTTTGGTTTATTGTGGTCATCAGTTGTGGTTCGGTGTTGTTGACCATTGTGATCTTGACAAATCGTGTCCTTTCAATTGGAAAACTTTGCACGTTGTACACACACACACATATATGTATGCGCAAATGGATATAGATAAAGATTTTCTTATTCCTTCTTTTCTGTCTCATCTTGGTTATTCGAAGATCAAGTTCTAGCATGTTTTGTTTATTTAATCTTTCTTTATAAGCAAAATAAATAGTCTTATATTTTCATGTATCTCTATATAGATTGCTGTTGTCGTCGAGGATAAAGAGTTCGTTGATTCATCCATGAATGGGAAACCATGGAACGCAGGAAAATTTGCTTTTAGTCTCAGGCTTTGCTTATGGGCAGAGCACCTTGGTCTAAATATTGAAGAGGTGGGTATTATCATTAATATGAAGGATAATGCAGGGTGAGAACATCTAGATGACACCAGATATCTTAGAAGAGTCAGATTCTAATATCTGAATGATGATTTAGGTGTTGTTTGCTATTTTCCCATTTATCTCATATTTACTAATATTTATTGGCGCCAATTATGCTTTCATTCTAGGTTGATCAAATAAAAGATCCCATAGCTGATGCAACATTCAAGGGACTTTGGTTTGAAATTGCCAAGGTAAGAGGTTGGTTATGAATTAAGTTTATATTTCTTGAGAGTATTTTGGGTATATACTGTACATAGGGGGGGTTATAATAATCTTCTCTAAAGTGTGATGTTTCACTTGTGTGTTATTATATTCCTACATTTGTTTCACATACATACACGTTACATGCTTTCACAATATTGTTGGAGCATAAGTCTTGTTAATTGTTAGTATTAAGTAATCTTGCCACCTTACTCAGGATGTCTATATTTATAGATGTTTTTGTTACATGTTTTTATGGTATGATGTCCTTAACTGGAATATAACACTTGTATATTTCATTATTTTGACTTAAATAAGAAAGCGACAATAATTTGTGATAACTTAGAACCCTATCCATAAAAAATTAAAAAATAGCATACTGAAACGTTCTCCATTTTAGCTAAACTATTAAAATTTGCACAAGGACAAATTTTACAACGAGGTCAATTTTCTAGAAAAGAAAACGTGTTTAATTTTCTCATTCTGTTAAAGTTCTCCCTTGCATCTTACAGCTTGGTTGTCGAAATTTCTCTTCCTACTTTGTTCAAATTTTTATATAGGCCGCAGAACACTTGGAAAAAAAATCAGTTGGTCACTTTCTCAAGTGTCCTTCCTAATGGTAATGAATGCTTTCTGAGTACAAAATTAATCAATAGCAAATACTTTTTAACAAAAATCTTTTGGATGTCACTTCAAAGTGAGATGTAAAAACTTCACGAAAAGATTCGCTTGAAAGGATAAGATTTACTTTGAAACAATATTGCTACCCCAAGGTCAAAAATGAGGCTCTATATGTTGGTTAAGACATTTTACATTACCGTGGCCTACTTTTCCTGTAAGATAATAGGTAACTAGTGTACAAGTCGTTTAGCCGAGCACCTTCGTAGCAAAATGGGATTAAGTAGTTCAAGTTTGTCTTCTAGTGATTATGATGCTGATAAGGCCAAGTCTATTTCATGTCCTTAAAATATTATATTATACCGTGCTTGTGTACTCATGGAACAGGTAGCAACTCAAACAGCAAATTTCATCACTAGTCACTACTAAAACAAGTTAGAATACTCGAGCACTTAGCATTTGCACTTGCATGTTGAACATGTGAATTGGTGCAACAACACATCATGGGCACAAGTTTTTTATCTTTCATCATATAATGCTTGCTTTCCTTCCATTTTACCACAGTTTTATTTTAACGAGCAGTTAAATTTTCCATTTCCAGTCAAATACGAAAATTTACCAAGATGTCTTCTCTTGCATTCCAAATGATACCATCCACTCCAGGTGATCTACACTCAGTTTTTTTGTCATTTCCTACTTTTGTATTATCCACTGATCATGAAGCTTAATTCAGATCTGCTCTTCGACAAAGTATGAGTCATTGGAAACAGAAACTCGGGAATACGACCATTGATTTAGGAGTGGCTCCCGAGAAAATTGAATTGCATCAGAACGAGGAACTCATAGCTACGGACCCAATCACGATGTTGAAATTCATAAAAGGACATCTTGTTTCTTTTCCTTTGGAGTTCATGAAACAAGAAGAAGATTTGAGACCAATGTTTATCGAGGGTGAGTTTTATGCATCCCCACAAGTTTTTCATTGAATACAACTAGTGAAGATAGATTCAATTATCAAAGACAATAGATATTCATTTATAAATGTATGTGTATTAGGAAGTAAGGGTGGGTGGATCCACCAAGTTTGTATGTAATGTGTTCCAGAAATGTATATTTCATTATGAAATCACATTAAATCATCTCAACTAGAGTAGTATGTATAAACTGACCGTATTTGGTCCATTAGAGTGAGAAATCACAGCATAGTTTGAGTTCATTTTCAGATTTCAACTCTGTACATTTTGTATCATTTATGCTACATAATTCAATGATCTCTTCGAGTCCGGTCAGTGGCCCAAAAAAATAAAATCCCCCTCCGCATATAAAAAAAATTATACATTTATCATTTGTGACAAATACTTGATAGAAAAATAAAATATACAACTTGATATTAGGTTTAGCCAAATGATGCCATTTAAGGTTTTATTTGATATAAACCAATCCTGCTAGTTTTGGACTTTGGAAAACACTATAATCATAAAGTAATGAGTGCTGCCCACTTGGATGACGTTTTCTATGAATATTAATATAAATTATTTTATAAAAAGAAAAAAAAACATGTTGAAAATGAAGATTTAATTATAAACTATTATAAAGATTTATTTGATTACTTTGTGCAATTATGATTCCAGTTACGTTGCCAGTACATTTGATGGTAAGGATCGGATCTTTATTTGTTATATATTCAGAAATTTTCTATATAATTTTTTTACACTGAAACACATACAAATTGTACATTATATATATATATATATATATATATATGTGTGATCTTAAATTCTCTGTGTTCGGATAGAATATGTGCGACAAAAAATTAATAAGAAGACATCATTGACGTCGTCTGTGGGAATTTTCGAGCTAAGACGTTGAAGAAAAATGAATTTTTCGCGTAGATCAAAGAAAAGAAACATAGATCGAAGTAAAGGCTGCTGACAAGGTTCAAGGGGATATATACCAAATCCCCTTCATATTCGTTCCCGGTGCGTGAGGGAGAGGATGACGTGGAATCATCTCAAAACGTTCCTCAAGCTTTTCCTACTAGGGGAATGCCTATGGAACAATTAACTGAAGTAATTGCAAAAATCGTGGGGGACGTGACAAAGTAATTTATGACCCCGCCCCAGCAATAGAGAACCAGTAAAGAGGAAGAAGATCTGGCTTCTTCAAAAGGGCAGAAAAGAGGATGCGAAGGAGGTTAAGGATCTCTCCAGTCAGATGGGCGAAGAAAGTTATAAAATTTTACACCATCAGATGGAGGATCTGAAAGATGATTTGCAGCAGATGCGCAACAAGATGGAGGGGCGTATCTATCCAGTACGGAGGAGCACACCATTTGCTCCTGAAGTTGTCAACGATCCCTTACCATCTAACTTCCGAACTTTGAATGTGGGGAATTATGATGGCAGCGTAGATCCCGAGGAGTATTTGTCACATTCTGAGAACACTTCGCTCCTCCACCAACTTTCAGATGGAGTGAAGTGTCGAGTTTTTCTGACTACCTTAGTCGGGGCTGCTCAGTCTTGGTTTAATCAACTGCCATCTGGGGTCATAGATTCATTCTCGAAATTCAGCTCGCTGTTCTTACATCAATTCGCGAGCAGCATAAGTTGCAAGAGAACAACACTCAGTCTGTTCGGACTCAAGCAGATAGAAAAGGAATCTCTTCGGGACTTCCTGAAAAGATTCAATCAAGCATGCCTTGACGTCCCTCATGTTACCTCGGAGATACTCATTAGTGCATTTACTCAAGGGCTACGGGAAGGAGATCTGTTCAGATCTTTAGCTAAAAACCACCCTCTGATTACGACGAGTTGCTGGGAAGAGCTTCTAAATATATCAACTTAGAAGAAGCCCGGAAAATGAAACAGTGGAAACAGGCGAAACCAAGAAATGAGCTAAATCGGATGGATAAACAATTGGAACAGCCAAAAAGGAGTTTCGAGCAATACCTCTGTAGGGTCTTCCTACCTTAACATCATATTAATAGCGTATTATGAACTAAGCATGTATTAGAGACATCTTAGAGTTCTGGTTGTTATGTGAGCTTAATGTAATTACAGGCCAAAATGAAACTTCAATAGTTAGTTAATTACATTCCCCAAAATGAATGTTAAGGCTAACAAAAATCCTGTATCTATCTTCTTATGCTCCTTTAGCTCACCATCTCAACCCGACCCTTAGTCTCGATCCAAAAGTGTACCTACAGGAACAACCCATCGTGAGCATGTACATCATTACTTAACATCATGAGTTAATGGCATATAAATAATGCATGGAAATAATTGATAACATATACTTCCTGTTTAATAGTACTATCCTTCCTTGGTTGTCCATGTGTCATAATTACGCATATAATCATTAGTTCAAGACATGAATGATTAACATCATACTTCGTATAAAAGCTCACAACAATCCACGTTAATTAGAAATGGGACTATCCGGGTGCTATTATGACAGCGGCACAATTGGCCCCCTCGCTCGACATAACACATCTTATGATACCCATCGCTACGCCTTGATAACGGATGTATCTCTTATTCAGCGGATGATACCCATCGCTACACCTTGATAGCGGATGTACCCCATCGCTCAGCGGATGATACCCATCGCTACACCTTGATAGCGGATGTACCCCATCGCTCCGTTATATGAGCGGCAAGACCTTCCTCGCTTGCCCATAATAGTCACCGGACATTCAACCATTCTAAGTAGCATAGTCAAACATGCGTCATCATCTTATAAACATCATCATCTCAAACATCATCATCTCATCATAATTGTCATCGTAACATCATATCATCTTTGTTTATCACAACATTATCATCATAGACTTATTCATCATAGTCATCATAATCATCATCATAATTACTCATGCAATTAATGCAAGGTCATAGTTTAGGAATATGTTACCGTATGATGCTCGTACGTTTCTTACGTACCTTAATTCCAAAAGGAGGAGAAATTGTGGAACTTTATCTCCTTGAGGTTGTTGGTGCCTGGGATGGTTCTACACAACCATACAATTCAATATTAGAAGTTAAACAATAGCCCGATACCAAAAATTCAACAAAAATCAACATTTTCAAAATTTCGCAGCTGGCGATCGATCGCTTCGCTGAGGCGATCGATCGCCTCAATTTCTTCTTCTCGGCGATCGATCGCGCCAAACATGGCGATCGATCGCCTACCCTTTGAATTGGCTACTGCCTCTCGGCGATCAGTCGCCTCTTTTAAGGCGATCGATCGCCTGCCCTGCATTTTGGCTACTGTCCATAGGCGATCGGTCGCCTCATTTCAGGCGATCGATCGCCTCGCGCAGACACGAGATCTCCATTTTTGAGCATTAAATCCTACACCAACTTCAACCAACATTTATACCAACAACTCATAAACATTAAAACACTTAAAACCTTCAACACACATCATAAAACCACTAAAAATCCAACATCCCACAAGGAATCACACTAACTCAAACAAACCCATTTCAAACCCTTTTTTTAAAACCCTTCAAAAACTCAATCAACACTTCAACAACATCCATAAGTGAAATATAAACATCATAGGCACTAAATCTTACCAAGAAGTGCAAGAATGAAGCTTTTACAAGAATTCCTTCCCACCTTTAGGGCTAAAATCGAAATGAGGGGAAAGGGGGTTTGGGAAAGTGATTTTGGGAATTGAGTGTAAAGTGTAAAGTGAGGTAAGAATGGTGGGTTAAATATCAAATCCTTTTATTTAACTTGTACCCCAATAATTAACATGATGTATATAAAATACATCAACATGGTAAGCATTTATAAAATGCAATCAACATCATTAAATCCATATCATCCTCATAATAAAAATCAACATCCTTAAATCATGTTAATTCTTCATTTCCACACATAACTTAATCATCGTAATAACTCATCATATAAACATAATTAATGTCCAGGTTACCATTAATTAATTTCGGGGCATCACAACCTCCCAATGAGACATCCTCGAGAAGTAGCCATGAATCAAAGGGGACCGAAGAGAGGTCGAGGTGGAGATTTCCGATGAGGATATTTTCGAGGAAGAGGAGTTAACAGATTGGGGGAAGGCAAGAATCCTGTGATGGACCAATTTGCAATAATCCACCTCCTCAGAATAATGCTAATCCAGGGAGGGGAGCACTTATGCCAGTACGTGGGCAATCAGAGGAGAGAGGCAAGAGGAGGATGACATCCAAACTGTGGGGGAGGTGGCCCCAATCAAACCCTTATCCCAATCACCTTCCGGAAAGGAAGCCATCAAAATCGTAATACCCGATGTCGTATGTTCAAATCCTACAGAGCGTGATTCCGTTCTAGTTAGGTCTACCATGGCCGGAAAAAAGCTAATCCGATCTTGCGCCCTTTTCATAATAATGAGGTAAGCATCAAATGTTCCTAACCGAGGAACTATACATATGATTCTGGCGGAATATCAGGGGGATAATCTAATCTAGCAAGAAAGAGTTATGCTCGGAAGCTGCAAGTGATGTCAATTGCCCCGGATAACACGCCAACAGGACCATCCATTGCTTTCGACTGGAAGATCTGCAAGGAATCCATTTCCCCCATGATGACACATTGGTTATTTCTGCCACGGTAGCCAATTATAATGTGCAAAGTGGATACAAGAAGTTCGGCCGATGTGCTTTTCCTAACTAAATTGACCCAGATGGAATTGGGGAGCGTAACCATACAAAGGGTGAACACTTCTCTTCATGGATTTGCTGGAGAGATTGTAAGTCAGGTGGGGCAAGTTTCTTTACCAATTACATTGAGTGAGGAACTGAGGACAAAGACCAAGATAATCAACTTTCTCATAGTAGATGCTCCTTCATCGTACAACATAATTTTGGGCCGAGCAGCCCTAATTGCTTTTCAGGCAGTGGCATCCACTTATCACCTGACGATGAAACTCAAAGTAGGTGAGGAGTTGGACAAGCACAAGGAAATCAAAGTTCCTCGAGGAAATGTTATGTGCATGAGTTGCGGTAGGAGAAGGGGCAAAAGAAATGGGCCGACGAACAAGGAGACAATAGTAAGAGCAAACAAGAAAAGCTTGATGAGGTTGAAGAACTAGTAGTTCCCGCGGAGGAATTTCTCACAATTGAGCTGGGCCTCCCGACTAACACCACCAGAGTGGGTTCCCAGTTAGATTCAGAATTACAAAGAAAAGTTATTGACTACTTGAATCAGAATGTGGACGTGTTCGCTTGGAGTATTGTTGACCTTGTCGGGGTAAGGCCAGAAATTGCAAAGCACCATCTCAACGTTGATCCTTTCGCTCGGGCAATCAAGCAGAAGAGGAGGCATTTTGGACCCGAGAAAGATGCAATTATTGCTAAGCAAGTGGAAGAATTGTTGAAAGCGGGCCACGTGCGGGAAATTAATTTTCCTACATGGCTTTCAAAATGTGGTTTTAGTACCAAAATCCGGAGATAAGTGGCGAATGTGTGTGGTTTTCTGAGACGTGAATAAAGCATGCCCTAAATATTGTTACATGTTGCCAAGGATTGATCAGCTAGTAGATTCTACTGCGAGGCATGAACTGCTCTACCTTATGGATGCATATCAGGGTATCATCAAGTCCCTTTGGCACAAGAAGATCAGCCAAAAGTAAGCTTCGTTACAACATGGGGAACTTTTGTTACGTTGTCATGCTACGTGCACGTTTGGAATAAATAGTGGAAAGTTCTTGGGATACATGGTCACTGAGAGAGGTGTTGAGGCTAACCCGAAAAAAATCAGAGCAATCCAGGAGATGAATCCGCATTGGACATTAAATGAAGAATAGAGACCGGCAGGAAGAATAGTTGTGTTAAGTCGCTTCATATCTCGCTCAGCCGATAGAAGCTTGCCTTTCTTTAAAGCATTAAGGCAAGGGGTTCGGTTTGAATGGAATGAGAAGTGTCAAAAGGCCTTCGAGGATTTGAAAGATTATCTGGCTCGATTGTCGTTAATGGACAAACCCGAGCAAGATGATACCCTTCTCGTCTACCTATATGTGACCGAGGAGGTCCTCAGCTCCGTATTGGTCATAGAGAAGTCGGGGCAATAATAACCAGTATACTATGTCAGCAGAGCACTGCAAGGGGCAGAACAGAGGTACCCCGAAGTTGAAAATTTTGCTTTAGTCCTCATAACTACAGCAAGAAGACTTCAGTCATATTTTTTGTCTCATCCCATCATGGTTGTGACCAACACTCCCTTGGGAAAGCTATTATCTAAAGCAAAAATATCAAGGGGAATGGTGAAATGGGCCACCGGTCTGAGTGAGTTCGACATTACTTACCAGCCCCGAACTACCATCAAGGCTCAAGCGTTATCAGATTTTCTGGTAGAAGTGACCCATATCCCCGAAGAAAAGGAATGGAATCTGTATGTAGATGGATCGTCTACTCAGTTGGGAAGCGGTGATGGTGTCATGCTCATTAGTCATGAAGGAGAAGAAATTAAAATAGTCATCCAATTCGGGTTTCATTCCTCAAATAATTAAGCTGAATTCGAAGCTCTCATCTCGGGCCTTCGAATAGCGTTGGATGTTGGAGCTCGGAAAATAATAACATTTATGGACTCCATTCTTGTGGTTCAACAAGTGAACGGAATGTATAAAGTAAAAGAAGAAAAAAATGAATAAGTGCGTGGAAACCGCTTGATGTGACTAGAAATAGACACATTTATTACGTTTAATTGTCTACGATTTGGTATGTTTTGTTGGATAATTCGATACATATGGTACCTAATCGTATATTTGTGTAATTGTAGGTGGAATCGAAGAAATCGAGCTAAAAAAGGCGAATAAAGTCCAAGGAAAGCTTTGGAGATGATAAGGACTCAAGGTAGATCAAGAAAAAGGCTAAAAAATAATTTTGGAAGAAACGATCGACCGTATGAAGGAGGAGATCGATCGACCGCATGAAGGAGGAGATCGATCGCCTATGGACAGAAAGTTGAGCAACAAAATCTGCGGGTCAGCGATCGATCGGTACAATGACGCGATCGATCGCCAAAGTATTCTGGAGCCACGCTATCGATCTGTAAAAAAGGGGCGATTGATCGCCTAATGAATCTGCCGAAAAAAATAAAAGCTAGCGATCGATCGTTAGCTTGTAGCGATCGATCGCCAGCTGTGTTTTGGAAAGTTTGGAGTCTTGATTTCTTTCATTTCTACATGGGCTCTAACCTAGTCCCCAATCCTCCTAGCCTCTATATCTCGAAATTATCAGCCTCCTAGACCATTATTCAGACTATTATTCATAGTTTAGACTTAGAACAATAATTTATTGAAGTTTTGAAGACGGATTGAAGGCTCGACACAAAGGCGGGATTGCAACTTCGACGCGTGGCGATTCTTCTAGTTTGTCTTAGTTTTTGTTTATGTTTTTCATACATTATTTTGTTATTTTTACATTGATTATGAGTAGCTAAACTCAAACTCTTGGTTGAGGAAGACAAAACCATTGGAGTTTGATTTATTCAAGAGATTGTTGTTTTGAATTGGTGATTTTTATTGAATATCATTAGTTTTTCTTGTGTTCTTGCCATGATTGTATTGTTGATTGTTAGATTAGCTACCTAATAAATTTTCATACAATCTAATGCTAAGTTTGATACCAAATCCGTAATTGTTTGATTAATTGAATTTGAGAAGCAACTAGGATTGATAATTATCTGCTGTTGAGGTTATTAAATTCCTAGGGAAAACTTTTGACTAGATTAAACATAACTGTTGTTGTTTATGTTGTTTAGCTTCACCAATCCTACTTGTTCATATGCTATCATTAGTTTATTAACTGCTGTTGTTAGGGTTGATTAATCGATAAGGGTTAAATTTGGATGCTGCTTTCGATTTAACTAAACTTAAGGTGGGATATGAGTTAAATCTTCAATGGTGAATATTCATGCATAAAAATACATATGTGAGAAATTCGATGAATGAATAATCGAATTCCAATGGTATCGTCGACCGAAACCGAGACATCTCTTTAATTGATTTATTCCTAATTTATTTCAATCTTGCATCCTACATAATTTTAGATAATTACTAATCCAGTTTTTTCAGCTTTAATGATTGATATAGTTATCAAAGAGTAAACTTCTAGCCAGAAAGGAAATAAATTAAATTGTTGAAAGTATAGCTGATAATTCTGACCGTGTTGATGATCCAATGCCAATATGATCCTAGAATCCCATAATAACATGACCATGGTGATCTTTGATAATCCCCTCCCCCCCACTGAGGATTCTCCTGGGTTTCCAAGGGAGCAACCATAGTATTAAGCTTATAGAACCCAGTCGGATGTTTATGCCATTTAAACTTATCAAACTGGGTCTCCCAAGTAAAATCCACCTTAAAATTCCATGCTTGGCAAGGGAGAAGAAGCCACGCCATTGAGTAAACTGCAACCAAGGGGAACACAGATAAATGTGATTACAAACTGCATCAATAACTCGAGAAGGACCCTATTTAATTCCCTAGTGCTTAGATTTGTTATGATTCAACCATAAGAACCACACTATGAGGAAAGGAAGCATCTCACGGTTGTGACCCTTAGCTCGCCAATTAGAATCAATCATCCAAGAATTAAATAATCGAGCATGATTAACCTCAAATATTCTTGCGAAGAAGTCCCAAACTTGCTTAACAATGGGCCCAAAAAAGAAAAGATGTTCCCACGTTTCCTCATGATGACAACATTGATAAATAGATACAAGTTGAGCACCATGTGATTTCAAGATTGAATCAACCAGCAATCGTTTATTGAGAATCTCCATCAAAAGAATGAGATTGATGGGGTAATTGCCTTAAACCAGATAGGTGTCGATAAGTCCTCAACAAACTTCTTGTGCCTTACTAATTCCCTGGTTGACTTAGTATAGAATAAACCATTAGAAGCGTGTTTCCAAACCTGGACATCATTAGAGTAAGGACGAATAGGGACTAGAAGTATTTCATCCAAAATTTGACCAGGAACCACTTGCAACTACTTGTCAATATCCCAACTCCTGTTTTATATATATATATATAACAATTGTGGTCATAGTAAACAATGTTTTATAGAATTCAACTTCAATTTGGAAGGGTTTGCATTTATGTAAATCTCTCACTTACCCTCACAAATTCATCGCTTTTGAGCTTCTGTACTTGTATTTAAGAGAATTTGTATTTGTGAGAGTAGGGTGATCCTGGATAATATGCATTCTCGAATTGGTTGATATTAATAAATTTGTGTTTCTCTCATGGACGCAGACAATTGCCGAATCACATAAATCTTTGTGTTTTTGTGTGTCTGGAGTTCACTATTTATTCTGAGTATCCTGGCACAACATCGCCAATTCGTCTATCATTTCCTGGTCTTATAAATGTTTAGACTTGAAAATTGCAAATGGTTGAAGCTTGATTATGTTGCCATCAAGACCTCATCATTGACCAAGTTAATCGAACAACATGACTCCCATCTTACTAAAGCCCAAAGTTTCCCGATCAAAAATTCTGAAGTCAACAGTCTAACATTTGATTTTTCAGGTGGTTGTGTTGAGAAGTTTGACTTAAGTGCATCTTAGTCCTCTGTGTAACTGTTATCAATAATAGTTTTGTGATCCCCAACCAAAGAATGGATTGCACGTTAAGCTCTAATTGACTGTCAGATATTACGTTGTCGGATATGGCATGATCTTTCAAGCTCTTTGATATGCGGATTCCCACCCAAGAAATAACGTTAAATGATATTTTCATTACTCGAGAATTTTGAGATAGCATAATCTGTAGATGAGACTGGTCGTGTTTTTTGATCAAAGTTCAAAATCTGGCACAAGCATATTTGTATCTTTTTTCTAAAATGTATTTTAATTTTCCAATCATATATAAGAGTGATGAGACTGGTCGTGTTTGGATTGTTGACCACTGATATCCCCAAAGAACAAAACCTCATTGTTTCCAACAAATTCGTTTTCTTTAATGGCATTGCAAAAGTTCAGAACAAAGGAAAAACCAAGAACTTAAATAACTAAGACGAAAAACCAATAACTTAAATAACTAAAATATGTAGTAGGAATTAAAAACGATGGATGATAATTGAAGAATGACAAAATGAAATGCAGATCATTTCCATGCTTTCCTCCCACGGAATTGTTTGCCCGATCTCGTTGCTCGTTTCTTCTCTTGAATAGATTTTGCCACCTTAGCTCGCTTTGCTGCAAGGGGCATTGCTTTTTTGTGTTCCTTCTGCTCATTGCTCAAACCACCAATCTGAAAAACATAGCAACAAGTAATAGGTCTAAAAATTGATACCACAAAGAAAAGTAAACCCAAGAAGAATATACTTGAAAGTGTTGTTTAGTCAAAATGTCAGACCAACAAAGAATATTTGTGACACACACCTTTTTCTTTTTTTTTATAGCAGCCCGAGCCTGGTATTCACATCTTTCCTCCCTCCCTGCTCTTATTAAAGCCAGTTTTTGTTCCTTGGTCAATTTCTGCTTTATATTAGCCTGACGGAGCAACAGTTGCATTAGGAATATATTCAATGTGAATAAGGATAATGAAACTTGTCGGAATTCAAATCAAGAATAAAGACCAGAAAGAAGAAACCTTGGAAAGGAAATACTTACTTCAAGTTTGACAGCATCCACTCTCTTCACCCTAAGTTGCTCAGAGCAGGGAAGCTTAAACCCATTCTGGATCAGAGCAATCCGAGCCTCCTTCTTAGCCTAATGATAAAGGGCAAATGTGAAATAACCCAGATGTAAATATACGAGGAGAAGAGTATTCAGGACTTCATAAAGTGAACACATGGTATCTTTTGTTTTTAAATAAATTCTTCATTCATCAATATGACCCAAACCTTCAGCTCTTTTATTCTTTGGCCTGTAAATATACGAGGAGAAGAGTATTCAAGACTCTCAAGGAGTATACCAAAGGCATTCGTAAACATATTTGATACACTGTATTCAGCCCAACGATGATGGCCTGGCAAGATTCAATGGCGTCAAATGAGGATCGTCAAATGGAAGAAATGTCTCAAGAAAAAAAAATCGTCACCTTTGGACAGGATCTATCATGCACAAATTGGTTGACTATTTGCTTGAATAATGGTTCAACTGCATCCGGCGGGACCTGGTACAGAACATTAATCTTCAGAGCTAAAACTAAAAGAGAGAGAGTAAAGAGAGAGAACTTGGGTGAATAAGACTTGAACCAAACGAAAGAGATTATACCATGTCATGACATGCCTGAACAGCAGCAAGAAGTAATTTTGTGATATCCCGTTGATAAGGCTGCAAATGCATTTTAACATTTCTTGACTAAAAAACAAATTAAACGCACAATAAGCAGGCCTAGCTGAGAAAAACATAATAGTTACCACCGGAGATTAGTACAACAATACACCTGGACATATTTATGAAGGTACGGATAGAATTTTAACAAAACCAAACACCGAACAACAATTACCTCAAACCTTTCATTGCAGTTTTGCAGGCGTGACAAAAGCTTTTCTGCAAAGCCCTTTATACAGAATATCGTACAGAATTATCTTTTAACCTTTGTACAAGAACATATTAAAGAAAATGATAGGATAAAATATTGAACAGACCTGCGTATCTTTCAAATGATTTAGTGGTGAGTAATTGTGTGTGATAATACTCTCAGATGATAGCCTCTGTTTTTTCTTCATGCTACGGGCGACTCACAACAGCTTTGATTTCTTTTTCTTTTTGCTAGATTTCGTGCCTTTATGGCTTGCCTACATATTCGAGGATTAGAAAACTGACAGTGAATAAGGCATATGCAAACAAAAGCAGATACTTTTCTATTTTGGGTTCGGATATATATAAAAAAACGAAGTACAAAATTCTACAGATGTTTCCAACAATCTTTCTTAGTATCTTTATAAACGAGAGAAATAATGAGCAAGCACAATCATTAACAATGTTTGAGCATGTGCTTAAGGACCTTACAATTTTGTTGGTACTAACTGATGGAGTTACACACGAGCTAGTGTATAATCACTGGAAATCCTTGAACAAAAATAGAAATAGTATGGCATAAAAACTGAAATATAGCAACGATGGTTCCCAGAGGAAATCCTCTGTACAGTGACCTACTCACCCTAGCAATAGCTAGTAAAACAACTTTTTAACAAAATAACTGAATGCCTTATTCCCTCATCCCACCCCACTATTTCTAGACACCTTCATGCACGTGAGAATCTTTTTTCTTCTCTCTTGGGTCCTATCATTACTCCCTTCTTCAAAAACAATCTTGTCCTCAAGACAGAAGTTCGGAAACTGAACCTGCATCACATCAGCATCCTCCCATGTCACTTCTTCTGGTTTTCTTCCTTTCCACGGTATCAGTAATTGCAATATCTGTTCCGTACCTCTTTTCTTGAATCTCCTAGATAGGACCTGTTGTGGCGCATAGTTTACAATCAAATCTGCTTCGAGCTCCTCAGGAAATCTTGCCTCTGCCCCTATATTGCTGCCCATAGCCCTTTTAAAGCAAGACACATGAAAAACGGGATGTACCCGTGATGATTCCGGCAGCTGTAGTTTATAAGCTACCTCTCCTATTTTTTGTATAATCTTGAAAGGTCCATAGTAGCGTGCTGCCAGCTTTTGATACACCCGCCTGCATATTGAATTCTGTCTGTGAGGTCCAATCTTCAAGAAAACCATATCCCCAACCTGATATGAGATGTCCCTGTGGTGCCTGTTAGCGTACTTCCTCATCGTTTGTTGAGCTCGATATAAATTGTACTTTAGTTGTCGTAGCAGCTCATCCCTTTCCTATAATTCATGCGCCACCGCTGCTATGAGGATTCCCCGGGTAGGTACTGAATTATGGTAGGTGGTTTACGCCCATAAACAGCTTCAAATGGGGTCATACCTGCCGAAGATTGAAAAGTTGTTATACCAAAATTCTGCCCAAGGTATCCATTCCGCCCAAGTCTTCGGCTGCTCCGAAGCAAAGCAGCGGAGATATGTCTCCAATCACCGGTTAAGTACCTCCGATTGACCATTTGTTTCGGGTGATAGGTCGAGCTCATTTTGAGTTTTGTCCCATGCAATTTGAAGAATTCCGACCAGAAATTGCTCATAAATATCGGGTCTCTATCACTTAAAATTGACTTGGGATACCCATGCAGCCTCACTACTTCTTTCACAAATAATTCTGCCACTCCCTTTGCAGAAATAGGATGTTTAAGAGATAGAAAATGTGCCGCCTTTGTCAGCCTGTCAACTATTACCATCACAATCTCAAACCACCTGGATTTAGGCAATCCCGTAATAAAGTCCATTGTCAACTCCTCCCAAATATTATCAGGGATTGGTAATGCTTGTAAGAGACCCGCTGGAGATTGAGCCAAGTATTTCTGTTGCTGACAAATGGTGCATTCTGCTACAAATTTAGTGATGTCGAGTTTCATGTTCTGCCAGTAGAAACTGCTGGCAATCTTTCTTAGAGTTTGGAATGCACCGGAATGCCCCCCCATCGGTGTAGCATGGAATTCTTCTAATATCCTTTGCACCCACATAGAATTTGTTGGGATCACTATTCGATCTTTGTACAACAGCCGACTGCCCACCATTGAATAGCCTGTAGTACATTTAATTCCCGCCTGTAGCTTTTCAACAATTTCCCTTAATTTAGGGTCTTGTTGCACGGCTTGCTTGATGCTCTCCCGATCCAACCATATAGGAGCTGATAGTATGGTCATCTCTGTCTCCCCTTCCCTCCTTGACAAGTCATCAACCACTATATTCAATCTCCCAGCCCTGTATTTTATTTCGAACTCATATCCCAGCAGTTTTGATAACCAATGTTGCTGATCTGGGGTACTAATTCTTTGTTGTACCAAGCTTTTCAATGATTTGTGATCAGTTAAGACGATGAATTTGCGACCCAACAAATATGGCCTCCAATGTTGGATAGCCATGACTAGTGCCATCAATTCTTTTTCATAGGCTGACTTTGTCAATGTGATATCCCCGAAATGATTATGTGATTTTAATCATTTAATTTAATTATGATGATTTGGGTGTTAATTCATGGGATTGCATTAATATTATTGGGGAGATTCATTTCAGGGTGCATGTGATATATGTTGGGTTTTTGGGGTCGTGGCATGTTTATTTGGGGTGTGTGTTGTTTGTTTTGGTAAAGCATATTAATGGGAATTGAAGTATTTTATTGAGAAAATACTATAAATATCATGTGAGGATATTTTAATACATCGTGCTAAATACCGGGACCAAAACATAACACATCAAACCACCCAACACCCAACCACCCCCCAACCCATGCCAATCAAACTGTTCACAGGCTGACTTTACACCCCACTTGGCTCAATCATTTCACCACTCTCAGCCATCCCAAATCTCGGCCCTTCTCTCCCATTTCTTCACCAGCACTTGCTAAGCAAAATTCGGAGGAGCTTTCCCTTTTTCATCGCCTGGAAGCCTTTGAAAAATCGGAGCAAAATAGGGTGAGAAACCATGCTCTGTTTTTGCTCTTAACTTGTTTAAGTACATGTTTTTAGGTGGCGTGAAAATGGCATGTTAGCTTAGGTTTCTTGAAACCTTCGATTTAAATGCTTACATGGTGTTATTATGTAACTCTCAGTGTTTTTCCTTATGTATATTACATGTTTTATGTTGAGGAAATAAGCATGTAAAGTAGGGTGTTCGGAAATCTGGGTAGGAGTATGCCCTGTTTTTCTGGAAAATGTGGACTGGGAGTGATTTTGAGGAGGTGATATTATGCATGTTAGATGGGTTTTAGGGTGAACCTTCGATTTGAGTACATGCATGGTAGTTTGTAAAGCCCATGACGTTTCATGTTTGAGCATGTTTTATGAAATATGTTGTACTTTTTATAGCATGAAATGAGGTACTCAAGAAATCTGGAAATGAATATGTTGCCCTGTTTCAAGAAAAGTTGATCGAGTACTTGTGTGAATGGTCGACGTTTATGCATGTGGGCTTATGTTTGAGGTGTAAATTTGATATGAATACACTCAGGGTAGTGTGTTGTAATTGCTAGCATGTTTCTTTGGGCATGGTGTATGTCTTACATGTTAGATTTAAGGGTATGAATATCGGTGTTAGGGAATTCTGGAAAATCTGGGTTGAATATGATCGACCGATCGATCGGCAAAAGCCGTAGCTTTTTTCCTTAATTCAAACAGTTCACCGATCGATCGGTGATGAGGTCCGATCGATCGGTAGTGCCTTTTTTTTTAAAATGTAGAATTTGTTTTAAATTTGATATTGGATTGTAATGAGACATCTAATATTGTGTTGTACACTGGTGTAGAGCCTTCACAGACAGCTACACAGCGCAGGGGATAGAGTCCCACAACACACTACATTTTGGAAAGGTCGTAAGCGACGTACGGGCATTCCAACGGTAACATGTATTATGTGTTTATTTATTTAACACAAGGCAAAGTAAGATATGCATAAGATAGTGCATGATGATATGCTTCGTTTTTGCATATGTATGTTGTGAAATATAAGAGGTGTATTTCACGTGTGAAATATAAGAGGTGTATTTCACGAGTCAAGGTTATCCTAGTGAGGATTTTAATGCTTACGCTAACGTCCATAAGAAGCGAGGAAGAATTCCGCTTACGTGGATTTTCATAAGAAGCGAGGAAGAATTCCGCTTACGTGGAAAAGTAAGAAGCATTGAAATGCGCTATTGATAAGTGACTCAGGATTGAAATAAGGATTTGAGAAGGAAGGATATGTCATGACATTTATTTATGAAACCATATGTTCATATAATGTGTTATTATGAATTATGGTACAGGGACAACAATGGGCGTTGTAAATGCTTGGAAATACAGGAAGTGCTTTGTATTTATGATTTGTGCATTTACGCTTTACATTCATATTATGTTGAATATGAATTATGATATGCTCATGTGTTGGGGGTTGTCTTTGTAGGTGCTTTTGTTGACGAGAACCAGGGTCGGGGTTGATATGCTGAGTTGTAAGGAGTGCTACAGGATTAGCATGTTAGAGAAAAAATTTGTATAGCTTCTACTGAGTAGAGTAAGACTATAATGTAGTACCTTTGTAGGAATTCGTGTTTTCCTTTTGAATATTTTGGAACTGTAATCTCTAAAGCTCAGGTTAATCAACACGGCTCGTTACTCTGATATATTCACATTAATGTTTAGTTCTCTAAATTGCACCTTAGTACCTGTTATGATAACGGGGTCTCACAGTCAAAGCTTTAGCTGCCAACGCCCTGCTATAAAACGCAATTGGTCTGCCTTCTTGAGATAAGACAGCCCCAATTCCTTTCCCGGATGCATCACATTCAATCATAAAGTTCTTACTAAAATCAAGTAACCTCAAAATGGCTGTTGTGCTTACTGCTTCTTTAAGTTTATCAAACCCCTTTTGTGCATCCTCTCCCCACTTAAAGTTATTTTTTTAACAGCTCTGTTACTGGCTTAGCTATCATCCCATATCCATTTATAAATTTCCTATAATAACCCGTTAACCCCAAAAATCCACGAACACCCCTCGTATTTTTTGGAACCGGCCATTCAGTAATACCTTCAATTTTTTTTTATCCATCGACACCCCTTGTCTAGAGATCATATGACCCAAGTATTCTATCTCCTCCACTCCAAAATGGCATTTTTTTTCGTTGCCCATTTTTGGTTTACTAGCACCTGCAAGATCATTTCAAGATGTTCCAAGTGCTCTTTCCAAGTCTCACTATAAATCAAATCATCAAAAAAAAACTAAAACAAATCGTCGTAAATAGGGTCGGAGTACCTCATTCATAGTAGATTGGAAAGTTGCTGGAGCGTTCTTCAACCCAAAAGGCATCAATAAAAACTCATAATGTCCGGAATGAGTGCGGAAAGCTGTTTTGGGTACATCATCGCTCCGCACACGTATTTGATGATACCCCAATCATAAATCTAGCTTGGAAAAATATTTTGCTCCGTGTAGTTCATCCAACAGTTCCTCCACCACCGGAATGGGATAATTGTCTGCAATGGTTATCTCATTCAAGGCCCTGTAATCAACACAAAACCTCCAGCTACCATCTTTTTTTTTTACTAGTATGACTGGGCTCGAGTACGGGCTGACACTAGGCTGGATTATGCCTGCTGTCAACATCTCCTTAACCAGTCGCTCCATCTCATTTTTTTGACAGTATGCATATCTATATGGCCTCACCATCACTGGATCACACCCCTCTTTAATGTGAATGATGTGTTCCTTTTCCCTCTCAGGTGGTAATCCTTGCGGGTTTGCAAATATTATTTGAACCGCTGCAGCAGTTCGGTGACATCCCTACTCCTCCCATGCTCTACTTTCTTATCCTTGGTTCATCTTCCTCACTCATACTAGCCCAAACAGCGCACATAATTTTATGTCTGCCGTTTTGATTAGAGTTTGAAGGGATACCAATGTTCGATTCAAAGAGGGATCTCCCTGAACCACCACTTCTTTTGAGCCTTGTATATATTTCATCAACATTCTACTCCAATCCACCCTCATATCCCCTAATGTACTGAGCCATTCCACCCCAAGAATCAAATCCACCCCTCCTAATTCAAACAAATAACCATCAACTACCAGTTGACACACCCCAATATCCACATTCAAACCCTTACACATCCCTTGCACACGACATCCATCCCCCAAATACACACCAAACCTTACACTCTCATCCACTTCCAATCACATCTCCCCAATCAAATTTTTTGACACAAAATTATGGCTTGCCCCGCTATCAATCATGGCAATGATAGGGGTTTCGCCTATTTTTCCTTGTATTTTCATAGTCCGAGAAAGACCAATTCCACCTACTGAATACAATGGTAATTCCAGTGTACCATATTCTGTATTTTGTGGATCTGGCTGCTCGTTTGTTTCATCCTCCTCTTGTTCCAACACCCCTCCTGGCTCGTCCCCTTCACCATCAGTCACAACTGTCACCCTCATGATTTTATTAGCGCATTTGTGCAGCGGTGTATATGGTTCACCACATTTAAAGCACAAACCCTTTTCCCTTCGCCTCAAGTATTCCTGATGCGAAATAATTCTGCCTTCTCTCCTAAAATTCCCTCCCACGCTGGAACTTGCCCTATCAGAGAGCCCATCGCCTCCCCCAGGCGCATAATTCCTTTGCCCGCCTACAGTCTCCACCCCCTGGTCTACGTCCATGCATATCCTTCGAATCCCTCCTCATTGGGCTTCGTTCTTGAGCTACACTGTGAGAGTCAGCCCTGTTACTCCATCCATGATTACTTCGCATCTTGACTTCTGTTTCGAACCCATAATCGAATATGATGAATATGGGTCAACGGGTCCTCCCATCATGGACTCTTCAAGGTTGCGAGCTAGGTCCATGGCTTGTATTATGGTTTTAGGCTCATGCACCCGTATCCCTCGACGTAAGTTATCACGTAGCCACTCAAAAAGTACCCCAGAACTTGATTCTCTAGTAGTTCCCCCACTTGGGCCCCTATTACCTCAAATTGTGCAATGTAATCTTCAATCGTCCTGTCTCCTTGACGTAGAGAAGCCAACAATTCAAAGGGATTGACAGCCTTCCTACCGCCATATCTCTTGATGAACTCCTCTGCAAACAACTCCCAATTCATGTTGGGTATCTTACTTTTTATCCATTTGAACCAATGGACCGCCATCCCTTCCATGCACATGTAAGCTAACTTTAAGCGATTGTCCAGCGGTGTGTTGTGCAACTCAAAATATTGATATGCTTTTCCAAGTCAAATGAAAGGGTCTCCGCCATCAAAACCTGGTAGATCAATCCGTTTGAGAAAATATTTAATCTCCTCTGTATCTCCGGTGCGATCACCCTTGAACCCTTCCGCTTCCTCTGCTTTTTCGTTGGGATATCTTCTCCTCCTCGTGGTGGGTTTGTCCCATTTGCTTGATCCTCGCCCCTCTTCCAAGCAGTCAAAAACGCCTTAATGTCAGACATAGCGTCCTTCAGCGCATTCACGGCAGCAACAGTGCTCTGCGTGTGATTAATTCTTCCTTCATTCCGAAGTACCAGGCTCTACAGCGCTTCGAACCTTGCGTCTGATCGTGTAGATGCCATGAACGATGCTCAGGTATCCGACAGGTCGGACCAAATGATGGAGTTACACCTGAGCTAGTGTATATTTACTGGAAATCCTTGAACAAAAATAGAAATAGTATGGCATAAAAACTGAAATATAGCAACGATGGTTCCCAGAGGAAATCCTCTGTACAGTGACCCACTCATTCACCCTAGCAACAGCTAGTAAAACAACTTTTTAACAAAATAACTGAATGCCTTATTCCCTCATCCCACCCCACTATTTATAGCCACCTTCATGCACGTGAGAATCTTTTTTCTTCTCTCTTCTGGAGTAGAATTTCATTATGGGCTTTTTATTTATAAAGCCCATATCTTCTTGGGTCCTATCAGTAACACATAAGGTTAGTCTCTGAGGCATGTGCTTAATCGTATTAAAAGTAAATATAACGAGCAACCAACCTTGTAGACAACCTCTTTATTCAGTACTATTTGAGGCTGTTGAGTTGCTGCGTCATCTTCGCTGCCAGAATCATCACTATCATCACCATCTAAAATCTTCTCAGAATCAAGAAGAAATGACAAGGCAGCTGTCATGATCCTGAGAAATCCAAATATACTCACAGCTTTTAGGTCTCAATAAGAGTTTAGAAACACACAAAAATCATACCACATTGCACATCAATCCAAACCTTGATGAGGCATGAAAACATGCAATACATATTGCATTTGCTGTCCTATCATCAGACCAAACTTTCTTTCGATTAAGATCACAAAGGGTAACTAATGCCACTTTTGCTTTTGCTTTTTCCTCATGCTGTTGTGCAATGAGATGTCACACTATGAACACAGAAAAAATCAACAAAAACGGCAAACATAGATTACCCGGTAGATAAAATACCTGAAGCATTCCATATAATATATTTTGAAGTGCCCGAGTCTTTGGATCATTCTTATGCTTCTGGTTCATACCCATAATACTCAGAATAACATGAGAGAACACAAGTTTTTTTAAAGCCCTATCTCCCATAGTCTGTAGCTCCACGAACAAGACAAGGGTCTCAGTGAAATCAATCATCTGATACAAAAGAAATCAATTTCAACTGTCATTTAAGGGTATGAGTCACATGACAAGGAAAACACGGTCTAAACTCGTGCTAATGCCAATATAGTCGACATTGCTTGTTAATTCTAACACTGCAGTTACACACGAATCTAATTTCCTCCATCCCACAATAAATTTACCGCTTATACATCTAGGGCTTTTCAAGGCCACACAACCAATGAACATTATAATTCCCACTAAAAAATTGAGCAACATATAATCAAGATTTATCCAAAACAAATTAAAAAGAAAATTGAAATTTTGTAATAAATTCAACCACGTCACTCCTGAAAAACACAAACAGAAAACTTTACCTTGCGATTACTCAACAGAACCAAAGCTCGAGTGACATTCACCCTGAGTCCGGACGGCAGGTTTCGTGCAGATGATTTTAAGAACTGGGCCAACTCATTTGGATAGCCTGACAACTTTTCCGGGTAAGATTTAGTGACATGGGTCAAAAACATGGAGCGATCACCTAAATCTTTTGCCACCGTGGGGTCATTGGCGGTTCCACTCAATGAGATGAAATTCAAGGAGGTTTGCGTCTCAAATAGCTCAAGCAATGACTTAAATTGATTGTGAATAAGGTTTAGTTCTGATCCATAACCTTCTGGGTCAGATTTCATTTTGTTTTACAGTTTCGGTAGGTTGAGCTTCTCCAAAACTCGTCCTGAAACCGATATTGAGTCCTGGGATAGGTCTGAGATTGAATCCATCCCTAAAACACCAACTTGAACAATGTAGAGGAACTTTATAAGACTAGTTTGTAGGGTTGGGGATGGGGATGGGGATGAGGATGAGTAAATTGTGATCTGGTATTCGGGATTAGGTATTTCAAATTCATACCTAATTTCGAACCCGAAATTGGGTATCGAATCCCGCTTGTTTTTTGTAAAAATATTTGTTGCCCAGGTGCCTCCTTTTTTCCCAGGCAGCGAACGGCGTCTCAGCCAACGAAACTAACAACTCATCTCATGTACAGTAGCATTTTAAAATCACATGTCATTTGGTTAATATAACAAAGATAACAAGAAACGATTATAAAGTAAAGTAAAACTGGAAAACTGCTGAGGAAGGAGTAAGATAGGAGAGATGATCGGACACCACCGGAGGAGTCGACTGAGATGGGCCGAGGACATCTTGAACTAGCTTACTGATGGTACGGCATACCAACTCTGAAGCCTAGGGAAATTGCAATTGATGGTGCGGGCTTACAATCCATGCAAACCCTAGTCATATTTCAGAAACACATGAAAGAAATCTTTCTTTTTATTTTATAAGCGAATCGGGGTATCGAATAGCATATCTGAAAAAATTCTTCATAAAATAATATTTTTAAATAGGTTGTACTTATTATTTTTATTTCAGATTTGAATTATATTTAAAATTTAATATTTGAAGTAGTACTTGAATGTTTTTTTAATAAGTCATGTGTAAGGCCATTGGTCTCACCTTAACAAATATACATGCGAAAACGATTTAATTAGCTAAGTTGTATTTTGAAAACTTGCTTATTTCTATGCAATGAGCTCATCCTAACGATTTTTTTTCCTTCTAGAATCCATACAATCAATTTAGAAATAATGATAGCTAAATTAATAAAAATAAACTTTAATTATCTGATTCGCAAACAATAAAACATAATAAAATAAGTGCACATAGACAAACCCTCTGGCATACCGCAAAATTAAACCAAACAAAGTAAACTAAGTCTCAAAATCAAATAAACTCCAACCAAGGCCCTAAAATCAAACACGTGTGAAAGTTCAAAAACTTAATATTTAAACATTTCCAACGTCATTAGTAATCTCATCACCTACAACTTCAGTAACATCTACGTACTCGTATCCTTGCTCATTTCCTCTAAAGGTTTGTAAGGGGTGAGTCCGGGGAGGAGCTTAGTATGGTTCCCACTATTCAAGCGGCTAACCAATACATAGTCTCAAACTGGTAAACGCATAATCATATGCTCAACATGACATAACATAAATCAAATCATAAGACATATCCATCATGATGCTTGTGAATCACGCACACACATACGGATGCATATCGACGTCGTACAAAATGTCATACTTAAGATTTGAGATATATTTCGTACATACATACACGTGGGTGGAACTCTAAACTATCAGCCTAATACAGACACAATAGTCAGCACTGGATGCCATGGTGCCGGACACACCATGCACCATAAAAGGATGCCACATGCCCAGTCTATACACCTTAAAAGGATGCCAAAGCTAAAAAGACATGCACTGTAATCATAATATACACACTGTACCATGACTGATCCCCACAATCGCATAAAGTCAAATGTGATTGGTAACATTTATTGCTTATGCCCAAATTAACCATCTCAAGTTAATAGCAGTAAATATGTAGTTGTGTGAGTAGGGATCGATCTCACGATAAATGATGAATTTTGTGTTAACAAGCGCAAACAAAATAAAAAGGGGTTTTTTTTTAGAATTATTAAACTACTATTATGATTTAAAGTCTAGAAACTATAAATTAAACTAGTACGCAAGATTAAAATAAGATGATTTAAATTATAAGAGAAAAGCAATTCTTGGCCTTCGGACGAGTTTACAATTGGAGTTTACTATCTCGATCATCGATTTTTCGTATAAGATTCAAGTTCATGTGAATATTCATCATTTGACATTCAATTCAAAGATTATCTCCTTATTTTTAGTTTAAGTAGCTCAAGCGTTCTATTTTAACAATTATCAATCAATCAATCGAAATACAAGTGATTAAGATTTAAACCGATGATAGCATGAAAAACTAGTGAGACTGATGAAGTTAAACAACATAATCCAATCGTCTATATTTAATTTAGTCAAATGTTCTCCCTGAGAATTTAATAAACTCACAAGCAAAAATTTATGAATCTTAGTTGCTTCGCAAATTAGAGGGGTCAAACAATTCCGGATTTGATATATAATTTAGCATTAGATTGCATGAAAAAACAATTAGGTGATCAATTTAATAATCAGACATAACAATCATGGCAATAAACTCAGAAAAACTCTTGATACTCAATGAAAATTGATAATTAAAAATCTAATCTCACGAGAGTTATAAACTCCTATGTATTATCTTCCTTAACCAAGAATCTAAAGGTATTTAACCACACATGGCTAAATAAAAAACAATAAAAAGTTGTGTAAAAAACATAAAATAAAACTAGATAAAGAATTACTAAAGGATAGCACGATTCTGGACCGTCATTGCCGTCTTCGTGCATTTGAATATTCCATTTCTTCTTCAATAATCTTGAGAAAATTATAGAAGTAGCTCTGAAGTCTGATAACTAGTCAGTTATTAGGCCAAATTTTGAGTTATTTGGTATGGGAGTAATGTGGCTAGAAATAGACACATATAGTACGTTTAATTGTCTACGATTGGTTCTATTTTAATTATTAATTTGATGCATATACTACCTAATCATATATTTGTTGGGATATGCCCTAAGACAAATCATTAGATGATTGTTTTGACATACAATGTTTATGATTTTATGAATGGCAATTCATTATTATATATTATTCTTTTAACTGTGCAATGTGAATTAATATATATGTTAATGTCCTTAGAATAATATTGTATTATTCTTAAAGATGCCCCTAGTCAAGTATTATCATGAATAGGGATAATGATAATACGTAGAGACTAGTATGTGTTGATTGATGAATTGTTCATTGATATGAGATATCAAATCAACACATGGGTACATGTTAGAGAACGATGTACTGGACAGACACACCATGAGAATGCAACATGGATAGTTATATGATCGTCATATGCAATTCTCATAGTGATAATAATGTATGTAATCCTTACGACTTGTTATCATCAGAGATCCCGACATAAGGAGTTATGTTTCTTGATATTGTCAAACGTTACCCGTAACAGGGTAAACTATAAAGGCGACTATTGGATACACTACGAATTATGTAGAGGGATGTTGACTGATCGAGATAGGATTTGTCCCTCCTATATAACAGGAGATGTGTTTGGCCCTTGATCAAGTGAGAACTAAAATGCATGGCCATGCTCGAATGAGTCGATATGAGATATCGAGCTTATTCGTTTATTCTAGTTCTACTTGGGGATCAAGAAATAGAGATTGAATATACGAGTATGACTATTCCATGACTCGTGTTCAATCTAAACACGAATGACAAAGGGATTAAGTTACATGGTTAATATTATCACAAGTTCTAAAGGTTATGTCGAGTCATTGACATTCTTGTAATTTGGGTAGCCTTGATGTGTTGCTAGACACCGCTCTTAGCTTGTAACGTAAAATGAGATTTTATGTCACTGCCAACATTACAAGATCCTATCGGGTCGCACAAAAGATTAAATCGAGAAGGAAAATTAAATTCATTGGATGAATTAATTAATTAAGAGGAGTCTTAATTAAATGATTAAAAGAACTTAATTAAATTATGGGTTTGGGCCCATAAGACTTTGAGAAAGTCTTAAACTTTAATTAAGCCTTTTAATAACAAGGATATAATTAATTGTAGGGTACAATTATTCATTCCATTCAAAAATCACAAGACACACGGCCGCCTCACTCACGCATTCTCTCTCGGTTTCGTGATAGCCGAAGGGAGGTTGGTGATTTCGTGCCATCATTCGATTTGGAATCGAGTGTGCTTCTTGTTCCGGTTTAAGAACTTGTCTAGCAACTTGTTCTTAGACTATCCCTTCACCCGATTTGATCGTGTGGATACCGTTGAGGCAAAACTTGACCAGTTTTGCTATTGACTCGAAGGAGACGTTGGACGTGATGCTGCTCCGTGGAATCTGCTCAAACACGCTACAAGGGTGAGACATTTATTCCTTTATCCGATATGAACAACCTATGTATAGATCCGCGGTTATAGTAATCCGAAAATTTTATTCCGCTGCGTTGTATGCTTCAAGGATTACTTACAGTGGTATCAGAGCCGTGTACAAGGCTCATATCGGATTTATGTGGTTAAATAGTTTAATCATATTAGAATTAATATTGCATGCTATTTAAAACTGTATGAACATATATGATATGTTAATATCGAATTTGTGAAATTCATCGTAAAAATTATATTTGATATAAATTGGCGAAATTCGAACCATATAACACATGTGTTCGGCCATCACCATCACAAATGACATACGGCTAGCCACATGAGGGCTAGGGTTTTCGAACCCTCAGCTCGAGATGGTTTAGCCGTTATGGCTAATAATTGTGCATGGAAGTGTCGAAACTTGATTAGGGTTTTGACCCAATGGCTCGTGACGGCTAGCTCATGACGGCTATCCGTGCATGGGCTCGGCCATCGTCGCCCCTTTGCTAAGGTTTTGAATTCTTTGGCTCGATAATGGTTCAAGCATGCATGGATAAGTGGCTTCACCACATGAGAGCTAGGTTTTTTCGAACCCTTGGCTCGAGATGGTTGAGCCACCACCGTGCATGAACTGACCATGATTCATGGCTCAAGAATTCCGGCGTTTTCGAGCAAGTTGGCTCGATGAAGAACAAAAGTTGTGCACGGCGGCTAGGGTTTGGAACCCTAGCGCCGCCGCCGCTAGCACAAGGCTCGGCCATGGGCTAGGGTTTCGAACCTAGGCCCATGCCATGGTCCAGCCGTGGGGCATGGTTAGTTCGAACCATGGTGGTTCGTAGCTAAGTCGAAATTAGTTCGTGGCATGTGATGTCCCGAGCGTACGATAATTTTTCAAAATTCTCTTTTACAGTTTTAATTAGAATTAAATTTAAAATGTTTAGATTTTAATTAATTAAATGTCAATGCATGCTTTATGTGTTGTTTGAGCATGGTGCATGGTTATAGCCCTTTGACCTATCAGATAGGATTTGTGAATGTTTGTAATTTATAATACGACCTGCGAGTTGTGCCTTCTCTATTTCATTATGAATGTAATCCCTCCCCTATGTTCCCCTCGAATGTGAATCGAGGAATTCTATATCTTGTAAATAGTGTAGTTTATTTTATTGATGATGATCAATGAAGATGGAGCATCGTGCCGGGATGAGGAGGCCATTCACAAATTGGAGCCAAAGGAAGGTGCTTGTGAAGTTACCTTAGGTTGACTCTTAGGATTTTCTCATTGGCTTGAGAAAATCATTAGTAGGGGCTATAACCATGTCACGTTTAATTATGTATGTTGATGCATGATTTATCTTATGTTTTAGATTGATAATAGTATTACACATATATGTAGATATGTATACAACTATATGTAGTGGACATATTTTAAAATATCAAACTAATCATGAGATCAATAAATCCCTCTAAAATATTAAGTTTTAGATGTCTTCCAAAATTAAAAGTACTCGTCAAAAACTTCGATTGTACATGTGTTGGTTTGCCAAAGCAAGGTACCGTGGCAATCTTAGTAACGCGCGAAAGGATAAAAGTGATATCCGTTATACTTTAAATTGGGTACGACTTAACTAGGTTATCTCAATAGGATTGGGAACCTAGAGGCATTGGTTGGATTATAATTCATTTGATGAATTGAACAAAGTGTTGTTCATCCAACTATCCAAGAATTACATGTGATGTAATTGACAAAGTGTTGTCTACCTAAATAACCGAGTCTTGGGCGATTAGCCAAAGCTAACTCAAGATTAGGCGAAATATGGATCTTGGCCCACAAGGTTCGAGGGTTGATATTTTTTAAACAAAATAGTGGGAGCATCATTTAATATAAGACCATGTTAAATGATTAAATCATAAACTTATTTTGCATATTTATATTGTAGATATCCATGGCAACTAACAACGTAACAAGCACTTTATCACTGCGATCGGTCCTTGAGAATGACAAATTAAATGGGACAAATTTCCTAGACTGGCATAGGAACTTGAGGATAGTCCTCAAACAAGAAAAGAAACAATATGTCCTAGAGGAACCCTTACCTGCTGAGGAACCTCCCCTAACGGCTACAAGAGCCGAAAAAGATGCTTACAAGAAGCATCAAAGTGACGCACTTGATGTTGGGTGCCTTATGCTTGCCACCATGAACTCTGAGCTTCAGAAGCAACATGAGGAAATGGAGGCGTTTGATATGATCGAGCACCTTAAGCAACTGTACCAACAACAAGCAAGACAAGAGAGGTATGACGTCTCTAAGGCGTTATTCCAGTGTAGAATGGTAGAAGGAAGTCTGGTTGGAACTCATGTACTCAAGATGATTGGGTATATTGAGAATCTGGAAAAGCTGGGTTTTCCTTTGGACCAAGAGTTGGCCACCGATGTGATCTTGCAATCGTTGCCTGAGAGCTTCAGTCAATTCGTAGTAAATTACAATATGACTGACATGGAAAAGACTCTACCACAATTGCTTGGTATGTTGAGAACATATGAAGCAAATACAAAGAAGACTAAGGCCCAAAATGTTCTTATTGTGAATAAGGGCAAAGGAAAGGCCAAAGCTAAAGGCAATAAGAAAGCAAAGAAGGTCTTTGTTAAATCTAAGCCAAAGTCTTATGCACTGAAACCAAAGGGAGGGATAGCGAAGGAAGGGAACTGTTTCCATTGCGGTGAGACCGGCCATTGGATAATAAACTGCAAAGTATATCTGGAGGATCTAAAGAAAGGAAGTGTGACTTCCACTTCAGGTATTTTTGTTATAGAAGTCAAGTTATCTACTTCTTCATCATGGGTATTAGATACTGGATGTGGATCTCACATTTGTGTAAATGTGCAGGACCTCAAAAAGAGTAGATTGTTGGCGAAAGGCGAAGTTGATCTCCGAGTTGGAAATGGAGCAAGAGTTGCTGCATTAGCTATATGAGATTATCATTTATCTTTGCCTTCTGGTTTATCGTTGATTTTAAAAGATTGTTATTTTGTGCCTTCAATTACCAAAAACATTATTTCTATTTCTTGTTTGGACAAGTATGGATTCTCATTTATTATAAAGGACAACTGTTGTTCCATTTATTTAAATGATATGTTTTATGCTAGTGCACAAATTGTGAATGGTCTTTATTTATTAAATCTTGATATTCCTGTCTATAACATAAATACTAAAAGGATTAAAAATAATGATTGTAATCCGACTTATCTCTGGCATTGTCGCTTGGGCCACATAAACGAGAACCGCATATCTAAACTTCATAAGGATGGAGTATTAGATCCATTTGATTTTGAATCATATGAAACATGCGAATCTTGTTTAATGGGCAAGATGACTAAAGCCCCTTTCAAGGGACATGTTGAAAGGGCAAATATTTTATTGGGACTAATACATAGTGATGTATGTGGACCAATAAGTACACAAGCTAGAGGTGGTTTTCAATACTTCGTTACATTTACTGATGACCTCAGTAGATATGGGTATGTGTACCTAATGAAGCATAAGCATGAAACCTTTGAAAATTCAAAGATTTCAAGAATGAAGTACAAAACCAACTTGGCAAAAGTATCAAAATCCTTCGATCAGATCGAGGAGGTGAATACTTAAGCCAAGAGTTTCATGACTATCTAAAGGAGTGTGGGATAGTCCCACAACTCACTCCTCTGTATACTCCACAATGGAATGGTGTATCCGAGAGGAGAAATCGAACCTTGTTAGACATGGTTAGATCAATGATGAGTCATGCAGATCTTCCGATGTCGTTTTGGGGACACGCTGTAGAAACAGCGATTTTCTTACTGAACCGTGTTCCATCTAAATCAGTGGAAAAGACACCATATGAGATATGGACTGGAAGCGTCCTAGTATGTCTTTTATGAAGATTTGGGGTTGTGAGGCTTTCGTTAGACGTCACGCCACTAACAAACTTGGACCCAAATCTGATAAGTGTTTATTTGTGGGGTATCCTAAGGAAACGAAGTATGGACTTTGGTTGATCCTGAGAAATGGCAAGAGGCCATGAAATCTGAGATGGAATCCATGTATGCAAACCAAGTATGGACTTTGGTTGATCCACCTGAAGGGGTACGACCCATAGGGTGCAAATGGATTTCCAAGAAAAAGACCGATATGGATGGTAACATACAAACCTATAAAGGTCGGCTGGTTGCAAAAGGATTCAAACAAATTCATGGTATTGACTATGATGAAACCTTTTCTCCAGTGGCCATGGTTAAATCCATAAGGATCTTACTTGCAATAGCTGCATTTCATGATTATGAAATCTGGCAGATGGATGTCAAAACAGCTTTCCTTAATGGAAATCTGCTCGAGGATGTGTACATGACACAGCCCGAGGGTTTTGTCGATCCAAAGGATGCTGGAAAGGTATGCAAGCTACAACGATCCATTTATGGATTGAAGCAAGCTTCTCGGAGTTGGAATCTTCGTTTTGATGATGCAATCAAAGAGTTTGGTTTTATCAAAAATGAAGATGAACCTTGTGTCTACAAGAAGGTCAGTGGGAGCGTAATCATTTTCCTAGTGTTGTATGTAGATGACATACTTCTCATTGGGAATGATATCCCTGCCTTACAATCTGTAAAGATTTGGCTAGGGAATTGCTTTTCGATGAAAGACTTGGGAGAAGCCACCAATGTATTAGGAATCAAGATCTATAGAGATAGATCAAGAAGACTTCTCGGCCTAAGTCAAAGTACATACATAGACAAAGTGCTTAAAAGATTTAGCATGCAAGAATCAAAGAAAGGATTCGTGTCTATGACGCATGGCATTTATCTCTCGAAGGAACAGTGTCCTTCAACACCAGATGAGAGACAACGCATGAGTAAGATTCCATATGCGTCAGCTATTGGATCTATCATGTATGCCATGATATGTACTCGTCCCGATGTATCGTATGCTTTGAGCATGACGAGCAGATATCAAGTTGATCCAAGTGAAGGTCACTGGATTGCTGTCAAAAATATCCTGAAGTACTTGAGAAGAACTAAGGATACATTCTTGATTTATGGAGGTGAGGAAGAGCTCAATGTAATTGGTTACACTGATGCAAGCTTCCAAACTGACAAAGATGATTTTCGATCGCAATCTGGATATGTGTATTGCCTAAATAGAGGTGCTGTGAGCTGGAAGAGTTCAAAGCAAGAAACAGTAGCCGATTCTACAACGGAAGCTGAGTATATTGCTGCCTCGGATGCAGCAAAGGAAGCTGTTTGGATGAGGAAGTTCATTTATGAACTTGAAGTGGTGCCTAGCATTAAAGATCCGATAGAACTCTATTGTGACAACAATGGAGCGATCGCATTGGCTAAGGAACCAAGATCTCACCAAAGATCCAAGCACATACTTAGGCGTTTCCTTTTCATTCGAGAAATCGTTGAAAGGGGAGATGTTAAAATATGCAAAGTACCAACAGATGATAATGTATCTGACCCATTGACGAAGCCACTGTCACAGCAGAAGCATGATCGTCATACTAGATCTCTAGGCATTAGGTATATGTCTGAGTGATCTTAGTGCAAGTGGGAGATTTGTTGGGATATGCCCTAAGACAAATCATTAGATGATTGTTTTGACATACAATGTTTATGGTTTTATGAATGGCAATTCATTATTATATATTATTCTTTTAACTGTGCACTGTGAATTAATATATATGTTAATGTCCTTAGAATAATATTGTATTATTCTTAAAGATGTCCCTAGTCAAGTATTATCACGAATAGGGATAATGATAATACGTAGAGACTAGTATGTGTTGATTGATGAATTGTTCATTGATATGAGATATCAAATCAACACATGGGTACATGTTAGAGAACGATGTACTGGACAGACCCACCATGAGAATACAACATGGATAGTTATATGATCGTCATATGCAATTCTCATAGTGATAATAATGTATGTAATCCTTACGACTTGTGATCATCAGAGATCCCGACATAAGGAGTTATGTATCTTGATATTGTCAAACGATACCCGTAACAGGGTAAACTATAAAGGCGACTATTGGATACACTACGAATTATGTAGAGGGATGTTGACTGATCGAGATAGGATTTGTCCCTCCTATATAACACGAGATGTGTTTGGCCCTTGATCAAGTGAGAACTAAAATGCATGGCCATGCTTGAATGAGTCGATATGAGATATCGAGCTTATTCGTTTATTCTAGTTCTACTTGGGGATCAAGAAATAGAGATTGAATATACGAGTATGACTATTCCATGACTCGTGTTCAATCTAAACACGAATGACAAAGGGATTAAGTTACATGGTTAATATTATCACAAGTTCTAAAGGTTATGTCGAGTCATTGACATTCTTGTAATTGGGGTAGCCTTGATGTGTTGCTAGACACCGCTCTTAGCTTGTAACGTAAAATGAGATTTTATGTCTCTGCCAACATTACAAGATCCTATCGGGTCGCACAAAAGATTAAATCGAGAAGGGAAATTAAATTCATTGGATGAATTAATTAATTAAGAGGAGTCTTAATTAAATGATTAAAAGAACTTAATTAAATTATGGGTTTGGGCCCATAAGACTTTGAGAAAGTCTTAAACTTTAATTAAGCCTTTTAATAACAAGGATATAATTAATTGTAGGGTACAATTATTCATTCCATTCGAAAATCACAAGACACACGGCCGCCTCACTCACGCACTCTCTCTCAGTTTCGTGATAGCCGAAGGGAGGTTGGTGATTTCGTGCCATCATTCGATTTGGAATCGAGTGTGCTTTTTGTTCCAGTTTAAGAACTTGTCTAGCAACTTGTTCTTAGACTATCCCTTCACCCGATTTGATCGTGTGGATAACGTTGAGGCAAAACTTGACAAGTTTTGCTATTGACTCGAAGGAGACGTTGGACGTGGTGCTGCTCCGTGGAATCTGCTCAAACACGCTACAAGGGTGAAACCTTTATTCCTTTATCCGATATGAACAACCTATGTATAGATCCGTGGTTATAGTAATCCGAAAATTTTATTCCGCTGCGTTGTATGCTTCAAGGATTACTTACAATATTTGTGTGAATGTAGAAGGAATCGAATAAATCGAGCTGATAATGGTGAATAAGGATCAAGAAATGCATTGGAGATGAAAGAAATCAAAGTAGATCAAGAAAATGCATAAAAAGTGACTGGGGGGGGCGCGACCCATCGTGCAGAAATTAAAGATCCATCGCGCCTTGCAGAATGTTTTGGGCAATGAAAAAACCATGAGAGCAATCGATCGCTGATTTTACTGATCGATCGGTCGCAGAAAAAAATGAAAAAAAAAGCTAGCGATTGATCGCGGGTGATGAGCGATCGATTGGTCGGAGAGTCCGAGCACAACAAGGAAACTCGAGTTTTTGCCATCTTTTGGAGATTCTAACCTACCTATTAGCCCCCCTATTTATACAACTCGAAAATCTGATCTTTGGGACATCAAGATACATTAGATAGCATAGTTTAGCCTAGTTCACAATTTTACTTTCATTTTTGTTGAAGTTGGCTACGAAGATCAACACGAATGGGGGATTTAAAACCTCGACAAGTGGCGATAGGATTAGTTCATTCTTCCTTGCTTTTATTTATGCTTTTTATATTAGATTTTGTTGTTTTTAATTTAGTTATAAGTAGCTAACTTTTTATTCTTGATTAAGGAAGACAAAACCTTAGAATTTATGATTTTTCACAAGATATATGTTCTATTTCATTAGTTTTTATTGAGTATCAAAGTTAATCTATTACTTGTTGATATGATTGGCATCTTGGATTATGAGATTGACAATCTAATAATTTTGCATACAACCTAACACCTAACGCTTGGCCTTTGAATCAACTAAGATTGATAATTTTTTGTTGTTTGTGTTGTTAAATTCTTAGGGCAAACGCTTGACTAGATTAAATATAGACATAGACGCTCAGATTATGTTGTCTAAGTTTTATCATTCTCACTAGTTTGAAAGCTATTGTTAATATTAATCTTAACTACTGTTGTTTTGATTGATTTATCGATACGGGTTAACTTAAAACGTTTGGGCTATTTTAACTAGGCATAAGGTGTAAGGCCCCAATACTTGACTAATGGTGATTATGTGATCATAAATTTTACCTTAACTTGTAAACTAATTATAATTGACATTCTGTAAATTAATTTTAAACTTATTGAATACTGTTAGGGTATCTCTAAGAAATATTTAGGTAATTTTGAAAATCATAATAAAAATAACTAAATAATAATAATAAAATAGAATGGCACAATTGTGATTTGAAGAAATGTCAACTTGGTGTTTATTTTTTTTAAGCAAGATGCGTACAACATAGAGATATATTTATTAATATATATTTCACTTATCCTTATCATGTTGCCTCACTTTCATTTCCCAAGAACGATGTTGACGAGAGAGAAGGAAATTCACTTGTTCGATTTCTTCACAATTTGAGCCCCTGAATTTATATAAATTTTTATATCAGCCGTATTTCCCTAGCGTTGGGCGTCGACATCTTCTTGAAGTAGGTGAATTTTTGTAGCTTTGGTTTTAATTTAAGAAAAATATGTAGGATAAGGAGTTTGTCCCGCATCTTAAGGTGATATGGTGGGCTTCTCTTTTTCTTTTCTTTTTTTATTTTTTGTGAATTTGATAAAGGTGAATATTGATGTAAGTTGGTTAACCAATGAATAGTATAGATTATGAGTAGGGTGTTGAATTTATTTATGTTGCTCAATATTTGTGCGTGAAAGACAAGCGATAAATGAAATGAATTAATACAAAGAACGACGAGACGCTATTTAGAATCTCCGTCTTTAAGATAATATTGTCCCCGCTACGGTGCTAACGGTTCAATTGACAATTTGTCTCTCAAGATACAACGGCTATAACTTGTGATAGAAGCACTCCAAATCATAAGTCCTCAAACCACAAAGGTTTGAAATCACTCAAATTTGAACAAAAAGAATGATGATCAAGATGCACAAAATTTGCTCTTGAAAGTGGTGTGATTTTTGAAAATCTGATCTCAAAATGTCTAGGAGTTGTTAATTATATAGTAGACCAAGTAATGCCACCTAGGGACACCAATTGGAGGCAATAATTCAGGAAAAATGCACTAATACATGAAGGGACGCACCCATCACCAGCACATCTGAATAGGGCGCGATCGATCGCCCAAGGGGCGCGATCGATCGTGCCCTTTACCTTTCGCCTACTGCCAGGCGCGATCGATTTCCCTTTACCATTCGCCTCGATTGCGCCTGGAAGGTTTTTGGCAAATCGTTTTTTCCACATGCGCGATCGATCAGGCCAACATATGACGATCAATCACAGCCTCCAGAACACTTCGTTTGGTCCTCGATGCTTAATTGTTAATTCTTAATTCATTAAGCATTTTTTCCCAACAATCTCACACAAGAATTAAAGTAATGCATGATGCAATTGAGTGCCTTCAACGAATTATTATGGCATCTGGAGAGATGGCTTGCGGATTTGAATCTTCCGTAGTAGGATTTAATCGGATTTACTTGACTTAATACTGAACTTATAGTCTTGAACTATTTAGTCGTTGGTGTAAACGAGACAATTGAACCCACACCATACCAACTCTAACATTCGTATTGGTTTTTTCTACGGTTGTGTACGTTTCGGCCATGTACCACGCTTGGTGTAAGGACACTAGTTCCTTAAGTACGGATAAAAGGCATAATTAGAGCTAATGTAAATTATCAGAGTAAAATAATCGTGTTAAGACTATGAGCCTTAAAAGTTACATGCCAAAATAAGGACTATCAAGTGGATTAGTTACATCCCCAATCAATTGAATGTTTTCACTATAGCTTTACACTACTCCTAGAGTAGACACTATACAAAAGTAATCATGTCCTTCATCTATCAAAAGTGTTCTTCACAAGCTCACCGCCTCAACCCGCTTTAGCCCCTTTTCATGCCAAAATGTACCTACAAGGACAACCCCCAAATATGAGCATATAATAATTCATATACAACACAATATGAATGTAAGGAGTAAATGCATAAACCGTAATAAACACTTCCTGTTTTTCCCATGCATTTTAAACGCTCCCTTTTTTTGGTTGTCCCTGTACCATAACTCATGAGCATAATCAACAGATTATTTAATGGTTTACACATGTCATGACATAACACCGTTCCATATTCCTCAATTACCAATCCCTAGTCTGTTCATCACAATGTATTTTAATGCCCCCCGCTTTTCATATAGGCGGCATAGAATAACCTCGCTTCAATGGACATGCGGCGCTCCCACCCCTCGCTTCACATTGAGCGGCAAATATTCTTTCCTCGCCTCATATGATAACCACGCTTAAATGTGACATGCGGCGCTCCCACCCCTCGCTTCACATTTAGCGGCACCAATCAAATAGCGGCAAGCATTAAAATCATCAAGGGATGACCATGACTCATGGGATGTGCACCAATAACCATCATATGCATATACAATCATCATGCATAAATTCAACATGTATTTACATCCACAATGCATAATTCCACATATACTCGCATCCACAATGCATAACCATGAGTATAATAGATACATGTACCGTTGGGTGCCTGTACGTCTTCTACGTACCTTTCCAAAAAGTGGAATTTGATATGGCTTCACTTCCTTGGTTGCGTCGCCACTGTGATGTTTCTACACAATCACACAACCCCATATTAGAAGCCAAATAATAGTCAAATACCAAAAATTCGTCAAAAAAATCCATTTTCCAAAATTCTGCTGCTGGCGATCGATCGCTACAACGAGGCGATCGATGCGAGCCTCACCGATCGATCGCTTCGTTGTAGCGATCGATCGCTCGAACCTTCTGCCTCGAGGCGATCGATCGCGCCATACTTGGCGATCGATCGCCTACCATGCGTTTTGGACACTGCCCTTCGGCGATCGATCGCGCCATTTCAGGCGATCGATCGCGCCATTTCAGGCGATTGATCGCCACAACCAGAATCGCGATTTTTCACAATTTTTGCACCAAAGTTTCTTCCCAACTTCCACAACTCTTATACCAACAAACTCAAAACACAAAAACACTAAAAACCTTCAACAAACATCTTTAAACAACCATAAATCCCACATCCAACCCAAAATCATACCAAACCCAACAAACCCATTTCAAAACTCAAATATCAAACTCATATCAAAATAAATCTTCGCAAAAACAACAAGGAAGGTTATATACCCTTCCTAGGCCTCAAATCTTACCAAGAATCACACCAAATGAGATTTTGCAAAGGTTTCCTTTCCCCCTTGGAGCCAAAAACGAAATGAGAGTGGGTTAGGGTTGGAAGGAGTGTTTGGGGATTTAAGGAGTGAATGTTAAAGTGATGGGTGAGGGTGGGGTAATTGGGTTATAGGGGTTTAATTAAAAATTATACCCCAACTATTAACATGATGTGTAAAATACCCCGACATGGTATTTTAAAAGCATTTTACAAGAATGCATCAAACTCCCAATAAATTCATGCTTTCCGAATAATCAACAACCAACATGAATAAACCACGTTAATACCCAATTTTCCCAACATGCACAATATACAACCCGAAATGCATTCCCGGTCACGCCTACCATGTGACTAAGCATTTCAACATGATAATTAATTCAGGCATATAAATCAATTATCACCTTAATTAATCATATAAGCATAATCAACGACCAAATTGCAATTAACCATTTCGGGGATATCACAATACTCCCCTACTTATAAGATTTCGCCCTCGAAATCGCATGCACTTACCCAAAATGAAATTAAACATAATCACATACCAGAAAACAGTTCCGGGTAGTGCTGCACCATATGCCGCTCAGTCTCCCACGTAGCCTCCTCGACACCCCTGCGATCCCACTGAACCTTGATCATAGGTATCACTTTGTTCCGAAGTCTGCGGTCTGCTCGATCCAGAATTTTAACAGGCCGTTCCACATAAGACACATCGAACTCTAACTGAACCTCAGAAGGCTGCAACACATGAGATGATCCGGCTCATACTTCCGCAACATAGACACATGGAACACATCATGTATACCCGACAAAGAAGGTGGCAAAGCAAGTCGGTAAGCTAAGGTGCCAATGCGCTGCAAAATCTCATACGGTCCGACATACCTCGGAGATAGTTTTCCGCGCATCCCAAATCGTACACACCTCTGAAAGGCAAGATCTTCAAAGAAGACCTTATCTCCCAACTGAAACTCCAACGGTCTCCGCCGTTTATTCGCATAAGCTGCCTGTCTGTCCTGGGCTGCTTTCATTTTCTGCCTTATCATCTTTATTTTCTCTTCCATTTCCCGAACCAGTTCCGGTCCCCCGACCGATTTGCGGTCCAAGTCATCCCAACACAAGGGTGATCTACACTGTCTGCCATAAAGGGCCTCAAAAGGAGCCATCTGAATGCTTGCCTGGTAGCTATTATTATAAGAGAACTCTACCAAGGCTACTGAATCCTGCCAAGAAGCCTCGAACTCCAATACACAAGCCCTCAACATGTCCTCAAGCGTTTGGATGGTACGCTCGGTCTGGCCATCCGTCTGAGGATGATATGCGATGCTCAATCTAACTTCAGTCCCCAAGGCTGACTGCAGACCCTCCAAAAAATGAGATGTGAATCGAGGGTCTCGATCCGATAATATGGAAATGGGGATCCCATGCAATCTTACCACGTCTCGAATATACAACTGCACCATCCTCAAATAGGTGAAGGTCATGCTATAAGGGATGAAGTGAGCCACTTTAGTCAATCTATCCACAATCACCCAAATAGCATCAAAACCCGAGGCACTCCTCGGCAAGTGAGTCACGAAGTCCATGGAAATGTGTTCCCACTTCCACTTCGGTATCTCTAAGCTTTTCAACTCGCCGCCAGGTCTCTGCCTCTCTGCCTTGACCTGCTGGCAGATCAAGCACCTCTTAACAAAGGCGACGACATCAAACTTCATTCTTTTCCACCAAAAATGATCACGTAGGTCCTTGTACATCTTCTTCCCGCCTGGGTGGATACTAAGTCTGCTACTATGAGCTCGCTCCAAGATTCCTCTACGCAACTCCGGCGTACTCGAAACCACCCAACGGTTACCCAATCTCAAGGATCCGTCCTCGGCCACTCTGAACTTTGATGGCTGACCCAGATGTACTAAAGATAACCATCTCTGAATCTCGTCATGTGACCTCTGAGCTCTCCTGATGTCTCATAGATATCTGGATCAGCTAATAAGGTCGATACATACACAGGCGATGTATCTATGTCAAAATCATAGCCCGGATGGCAATATGAAGTCATCATAGCTGACAAATGAATGACGTCCTCAGCAGTACTTCTCACTTTCCAACTCAAGGCGTCTGCTGTCAAATTAGCCTTTCCAGGATGGTACTCAATCTCACAATCATAGTCATTGAGTAAGTCCATCCATCTTCTCTGCCTCATATTCAGTTCTGCCTGGGTGAATAAGAACTTCAGGCTCTTATGGTCCGTGTAAATGGTAAACGATGTACCATACAGATAATGCCTCCAAATCTTCAGGGCAAAGATAATAGCCGCCAATTCCAAGTCATGGACTGGGTATCTAGTCTCATGCGGCTTCAACTGCCTCGACGCATAAGCCACCATGTGCTTATCTTGCATCAATACACACCCAAGGTCCTGAAGTGATGCATCGGTATACAAAACAAACCTGGAGTTTTCCGTAGGAATTACCAATACCGGCGCCGTCGTCAACCGGTGTTTCAACTCCTGGAAGCTCTCCTCACAAGCTTCTGACCAAAAGAATGGTACTCCTTTCTGGGTCAACTGTGTCAACGGCTTGGCGATCTTTGAAAAACCCTCGACAAAACGTCGATAATATCCTGCCAAACCAAGAAAGCTCCGTATTTCAGGTACAGAAGTGGGTGCAACCCACTCCATCACAGCCTCAATCTTCCTGGGATCCACCGATATCCCACTGCTAGATATGACATGTCCCAGAAATACTACACTGCTCAGCCAAAATTCACACTTGCTGAGCTTGGCATACAACTGGTGATCTCTAAGAATCTGGAGCACTGTCCTCAAGTGTTTCACGTGCTCTTCCTCGCTCCGGGAGTAGATAAGAATGTCGTCGATAAATACAATGACGAACTGATCAAGATATGGCTGAAACACTCTGTTCATCAGACTCATAAAGACAGCTGGAGCATTTGTCACCCCAAAAGGCATGACTAAGAATTCATAGTGCCCATACCGAGTCCGAAATGCTGTCTTCTGCACATCTTCCTCCCTGACTCGAATCTGGTGATACCCGGATCTCAAATCAATCTTGCTATATAATCTGGTACCTTGCAACTGATCAAACAAATCATCAATCCTTGGGAGAGGATACTTGTTCTTCACTGTGGCCTTATTCAGTTGCCGGTAATCGATGCACAACCGTATCGAACCACCCTTCTTCTTTACAAAGAGAACCGGTGCGCCCCATGGCGATACGCTCGGGCGTATATATCCCTTGTCAAGGAGATCCTGCAACTGTTCCTTCAATTCTCTCAACTCTGCCGGTGCCATCCTGTGGTGCACGAGAGATAGCGGATGTCCCCGGTAATAATTCAATCCCAAACTCGACTTCTCTAGCCGGTGGGAATCCGGGAATCTCCTCCGGAAATACATCGACAAACTCTGCTACCACTGGTACATCCTCAACTCTCAACTCTTTATTCTTTCCCGACGTGTCCACGGCATAGATGAGATAGCCCGTGTGACCACGTTCCAACAACTGAGACATTTTGACTGCAGAAATCAACGGAATCTTCGCACGAGAACCGTTGCCATAAAAAGTCCACTGTATCCCCAAATCAGATCTGAACCTCACTGTTCTCTGTCGACAATTTACCACTGCCTGGTATCTGTTCAGAATGTCAATACCCACGATGCAGTCGAAGTCTGACATGCCCAATACAATTAAATCTGCCTTCAACTCGTTGCCCTCAAAATAAATGAGGCAATCCGCAAGATCGGCAATAACATTCCTTCCAGTGGGTGTCGAGACCATGAGAGGCGTGGGTAAAGAAGACGTGCGCATATGGTGTCTCTCCACAAAACCAACTGATACAAAAGAGTGGGAGGCACCTGTATCTATCAAAATAAAAGCAGGGTACGTAAGTAAATGGCACGTACCGGCGATCACCTACTCTGGGGCTGCCTGAGCCTGCTCTCTGGTCAGTGCATACACCTGTCCCTGGGACGGTCCCACTGTCTGACCTCCCGATGGTCGAGGCACAAGCCGCTGCCTCTGGTGCACTATCCTGTCCTCAAATCTCGGTCTGTTCCCTTGAAAATCTGACTGTCCTCCCCGAGTGGGGCAATACCGAGAGATGTGGCCCATCTTGCCACAACTATAACAAGCAGGACAATTACTCGAAGAATGTGGCCCTCCACAATTGTTGCACCTTGACTCCCCCGATCTATTTCCTTGCGTAGGCCCTCGGTTGGCCGACCAATTGTTCTTCTTGTTCTCTTGCTTCCGACCAAAAGATTTCTTTCCACTGAACCGTGAGGATGAAGAGGCGCCACGAGGCTTAAAAGACTCTCCTCGGGGCCTCAAGCTATCAGTAGCTTGCCTCTGTTGTGGTATGTGTGGGGGCACAGCATTAGGATAGGCCCCAACTCCGATCTCCGCAAGTTCGGCTCTAGTAAGAGCATCATCAAAGGAAGTGGGGTTATTGGTGATAACCCGGTCAAAAAGCTCCGGCCGTAACCCCTTTAGAAAATTTCTCATCTTTGCATGCCCATTGGTGGCAATGTGTGGAACATACCTCAATAACGAAGAGTAGTGCATAGCATAGTCTGACACTGACATACCCCCTTGCTTCAAGTTTGCAAACTCATCTTCCTTCATCTGTCTCGCGGCCGCAGAGAAATACCGGTTCAGAAACCGGGTTCTGAAGAGCGTCCAATCGATCAATGCACCCTGTGCTCTCAGTTCCATTACCGTGCTCTTCCACCACATGGAAGGTTTCTTTGCTAGCTGGAACTCCGCCAGCCTCAGCCATGCCGTTCTAGCACAAGGAGCGGATACAAATATCTGCTCAAGTCTCTCCAACCACTCTTCAGCCTCCTCTCCTGATTCTGTCCCCTCAAACTGGGGCGGGTGGTAAGTCAGAAATTGAGTCAAACTGATCTCACCAGGTAGTAATAACTGAGCCACTGGTTCCATGCCTACAGCTGGTGGAGGTAGAGGGTTTGTCTGACCAATGCTCGCATTAACACTGCCAACGTCACCCACCTCTTCATTGAGGTTCCCAAATTCATAGCCTCCATACTGTAACACAAGGGTTAACAACAATTCCAAAGCAAATATATATGTTATGCCGTTAGATAACATAAACAATAATAGACATGTTAGTATAACAAAATATACATCAATATGCACCACATGCATAAACATGTCTCAAATGTAAGCACCTAGCCAATCATGCTAAGGCTACCCTTCACTCGTTCCCGGGTTCTCTAACCACTGCTCTGATACCACTAATGTAAGGACCCTATTTCCTTAAGTGCGGATTAAAGGCATAATTAGAGCTAATGTAATTTATCATAGTAAAATAATCGTTTGAGACTATGAGCCTTAAAAGTTACATGCCAAAATAAGGGCTATCAAGTGGATTAGTTGCATCCCCAATCAATTGAATGTTTTCACTATAGCTTTACACTACTCCTAGAGTAGACACTATACAAAAGTAATCATGTCCTTCATCTATCAAAAGTGTTCTTCACAAGCTCACCGCCTCAACCCGCTTTAGCCCTTTTTCATGCCAAAATGTACATACAAGGACAACCCCCAAATACGAGCATATAATAATTCATATACAACACAATATGAATGTAAGGCGTAAATGCATAAACCGTAATAAACGCTTCCTGTTTTTCCCATGCATTTTAAACGCTCCCTTTTTTTGGTTGTCCTTGTACCATAACTCATGAGCATAATCAAAAGATTATTTAATGGTTTACACATGTCATGACATAACACCGTTCCATATTCCTCAATTACCAATCCCTAGTCTGTTCATCACAATGTGTTTTAATGCCCCTCGCTTTTCATATAGGCGGCATAGAATAACCTCGCTTCAATGGACATGCGGCGCTCCCACCCCTCGCTTCACATTGAGCGGCAAATATTCTTTCCTCGTCTTATATGATAACCACGCTTAAATGTGACATGCGGCGCTCCCACCCCTCGCTTCACATTTAACGGCACCAATCAAATAACGGCAAGCATTAAAATCATCAAGGGGTGACCATGACTCATGGGATGTGCACCAATAACCATCATATGCATATACAATCATCATGCATAAATTCAACATGTATTTACATCCACAATGCATAATTCCACATATACTCGCATCCACAATGCATAACCATGAGTATAATAGATACATGTACCGTTGGGTGCCCGTACGTCTTCTACGTACCTTTCCAAAAAGTGGAATTTGATATGGCTTCACTTCCTTGGTTGCGTCGCCACCTGTGATGGTTCTACACAATCACACAACCCCATATTAGAATCCAAATAATAGTCAAATACCAAAAATTCGTCAAAAAAATCAATTTTCCAAAATTCTGCTGCTGGCGATCGATCGCTACAACGAGGCGATCGATCGCGAGCCTCACCGATCGATCGCTTCGTTGTAGCGATCGATCGCTCGAACCTTCTGCCTCGAGGCGATTGACCACGCCATACATGGCAATCGATCGCCTACCATGCGTTTTGGACACTGCCCTTCGGCGATCGATCGCGCCATTTCAGGCGATCGATCGCCACAACCAGAATCGCGATTTTTCACCATTTTTGCACCAAAATTTCTTCCCAACTTCCACAACTCTTATACCAACAAACACAAAACACAAAAACACTAAACCTTCAACAAACACCTTTAAACAACCATAAATCCCACATCCAACCCAAAATCATACCAAACCCAACAAACCCATTTCAAAACTCAAATATCAAACTCATATCAAAATAAATCTTTGCAAAAACAACAAGGAAGGTTATATACCCTTCCTAGGCCTCAAATCTTACCAAGAATCACACCAAATGAGATTTTGCAAAGGTTTCCTTTCCCCCTTGGAGCCAAAAACGAAAATGAGAGTGGGTTAGGGTTGGAAGGAGTGTTTGGGGATTTAAGGAGTGAATGTTAAAGTGATGGGTGAGGGTGGGGTAATTGGGTTATAGGGGTTTAATTAAAAATTATACCCCAACTATTAACATGATGTGTAAAATACCCCGACATGGTATTTTAAAAGCATTTTACAAGAATGCATCAAACTCCCAATAAATTCATGCTTTCCGAATAATCAACAACCAACATGAATAAACCACGTTAATACCCAATTTTCCCAACATGCACAATATACAACCCGAAATGCATTCCCGGTCACGCCTAACATGTGACTAAGCATTTCAACATGATAATTAATTCAGGCATATAAATCAATTATCACCTTAATTAATCATATAAGCATAATCAACGACCAAATTGCAATTAACCATTTCGGGGATATCACACTTGGTTTCATAAGTACTTTTCTTCTTTGAAGCAGGCACACTTCTCACTAACGTAGGTGATCTCCTATAAGAGTATCCCGCTATACTTCAACATATTCTTATATGTCTTAGGAATCATTAAAGGTGATCTCCTATAAGAGTATCCCGAGCATTACACTTACTTCACCCATGTTCATTTCAAAATATTTTGTCAACATTTTCTTTGTTGTATTGATGATTTCTAAATTGCTTCCAACTATGAGCATATCAACAACATACAAGCATACTATAACATATGATTTATGTGTGTTTTTCATATATACACATTTTTCGCACTCGCTAATTTTGAAACCATTTGACAACATAGTTTTTTCAAATTTCATGCCATTATTTTGGTGTTTGATTAAGCACATACAATGACTTAACAAGTCTACACACATTCTTCTCTTGTCAGGGAATCACAAACCCTTCAGGTTGTTTCATATATATTTATTCATCAAGTTCCCCTTGAGGAATGACGTCTTAACATCCATTTGATGTATCTCTAAATTGTTTAGAGCAACGATTGCTATTATCAACCAACTCCCATGTATGGTTTTGCATTATGGATTCAATATCGCCATTAATAGCATCTATCCACATAGGAGCATCAGGGCTAGATAATGCGTCACTAACCAATCTTGGTTTATTTTGTAACAAATATGTCATGAAGTCAGGACCATAAGTCTTTACCACTTTGGTCCTCTTGTTATGTCATGGTTCTTCAATTTCTTTTGAGTCGTTGTTAGCTACTTCAAACGTCATTTTCTTAGGACATATTTCCTTGTTTGTTTTGTAAGGGGATATTTCTTCAAAAAATACCACATTTCTTAATGTCATGATTGTACTTTCATGCGCATCACATATCTCAGACTTATGTACTAAAAACCGATATGCACTACTATTGTTAGCATATCCAATAAATATGCAATCTATTGTTTTAGGCCCAATTTTTAATTGCTTTGGTTTTGGTACTTCTACCTTAGCCAAGCACCTCCATCTTTCAAGTATTTGTAGGGAGGTTTGTGACATTTCCATAACTCATAAGGAGTTCCATCATTACTTTTGTGTGGTATTTTGTTTAGAATGTAGTTGGCCGACAGGATTGCTTCCCCCCACAAGTTTTGTGGTAATCCAGAACTTATAAACATAGCATTCATCATCTTTTAGAGTACGATTCTTACATATGGTACTACCATTTGAATGTGGTGAATAAGGGGCAATGGTTTTGGTGAATAATGTCATACACAGTGCAAAATTCTTCAAACGATGCTCCATATTCTCCACATCTATCGCTTCAAATATTCTTTATCTTTTTGCTAAGTTGATTTTCAACTTCATTCTTGTAGTGTTTAAACACTATCAATGCATCGTCTTTGCTTCTTAGCAAATAGACGTAACAATATCTCGTACAATCGTCAATGAAGGTAATGAAGTACTTTTTCCCACCTCTAGTTTCCACAAACTTTAGATCACATAGATCCGTATGAATTAAGTCAAGAGGTGTCGTAGTTCTTTCAGTTGAATGGAATGGCGGCTTCGTTAACTTGGCCTCAACACAAGTCACATTTATGTTTCAAGTTAACATTCATTTGAGGCAGTAAGTTTTACTTCACTAATTTGTTAAGTGAGCCATAATTTACATGACCAAACGATCATTCCACAAATTACAATACTCAAACAATTAAGTAGAATCATTCACTTTATTGCTTTCAAATTGACGTATAACCATCATTACATTCATTTTGAAAATGATTTTCTCCATATATCATTTTCCTACAAAAACTCCATTTTTGTAGAGTATAATTTTACTAGATTCTAAAACTAGTCTAATGCCCACCTTGACTAGTATCGATCTGGATATCAGGTTCTTTTGGATATCAGGAACATGTAGGATATTGATCAGAGTCAGCTACTTTCCCGAAGTCATCTTTAGAACCACCTTCCATAATCCAACTATCGGAGATGTAGTGGAGTTTCCCATGTAGAGTTGGCGCCCGCTTATTGGAGTGTATGTGGAGAACATGGCTTTGTCCGAACACACATGTCGGGTTGCACTGGAATCTAGGAACCATTCCATAGGATTGTCAACCAAATTTGCTTCAAAGATTACCGCGGTTAGCATTAGATCATTCAAGTTGTTTGATATCCGATCATCTTCGGTTCCATTGACTTGATCTCTTGTTTTCCCACGATTGTCCTTATTACGATAATTATTTTCCATGTGATTGGGCTTTCCACAATTATAGCATTTCCCTTTGAACTTTTTCGCATTCCATTGTTGGAGGTCGTACCATCAAATTACACTTTGATCTGGTTCTTGGTTCAACAAGGTTAGCCCTTGGTTCCATTTGGAACCTACTCGCCTTCCTCTCGGAATTTTTATTGTCCTCCATGATTCTTAAACGAACCACAAGGTCTTCAAGAGTCATTTTTTTCGCTTGTGTAGGAGGCAATTTGTAAGGACCCTAGTTTCTTAAGTGCGAAATAAGGACATAAGTAGAGCTAAAGTGTATCATCAGAGTATAAAAATTTCATGTTGAGGCCTTGAGCTTTACGGGTTACATGCCAAGATAACTACTTCCAAATGGATTAATTACATTCCTAACAAAATGAATGTTAATCCTATAGATTTACACTACTCCTAGAGTAGAAACTATACAAAAGAATCTCAGCTTCTATATCAAAAGCCCACCTCGCTAGCTCACTGCGTCAACCCGACCTTAGCCCCTTTATGCCAAGATGTACCTACAAGGACAACCCCCAAATCATGAGCATATAATAATCCATATTAAACGTAGCATGATTAAAAAAAGCGAAATGCATAAACCGTAAATACAAAACACTTCCTGTTTCCCAATTGCATTTTAAACGCTCCCTTTTTTGTTGTCCCTGTATCATAACTCATGAGTATAATCAATGTATTATTCAATGGTTTCACAAATGTCATGACATATCACCAATTACCAATCCATAGTCTGTTATAACAGTGTATTTTAATGCACCTCGCTTGTCATGACAGCGGCACCAATACCCTTCGCTTCGACATATTAGCGGCATTGAATAACCTCGCTCAAATGTGACATGCTGTAATACCCTCGCTTCAACATTTGGCGGCAAATATTCATTCCTTGCTATAATATGACAGCGGCAAGTATTCTATCATCACTTCAAGTGACAGCGGCAAAGCATTAAAATCATCACTCCAATATAACCATGACTCATGGGATGTGCACCAAGTGTTCAACATACACATATGCAATCATAATGCATAATTCAACATGTATTTTCATTCACAATGCACAATTTAATATGTACTTGCATCCTCAATGCACATTTCAATAAGTATATAAAATACATGTTACCGTTGGGTGCCCGTACGTCTTCTACGTACCTTTCCAAAAGTAGGATGTGGTAGGACTTTACTTCCTTGGTTGTGTTGCCACCTGGGATGGTTCTACACAATCACACAAACCAATATTAGAAGCCAATAATAGCCCAATACCAAAAATCACACAATAAATAATTAAAACACATAATTTGGCTTCTCGCGATCGATCGCCAATGGGCCCCGATCGATCGTGAGATGCTACTGCCTCAATGCCCAAAATTCACCAATCCCCGATCGATCGCTGAAAACATGGCGATCGATCGCTGACTTCGCCGATCGATCGCGCAAACTCGTGATCGACCATCGAAAGTCTCTGCCTCGCACTCTGGTGCTCGCGATCGATCTGGGAAAACGCGCCGATCGATCGCGGATGTTTGTAATCGCGAAAAACCACCATTTTCGAGCACCATCCTCATGCTACCATAAAACATACCACAAACTATCATACCCCAACAACTCAACACACAAAATACTCCATTATACTACTATGTAACTACACAAAATAATATTCTCAACAAAAAGCCACTACACATGCCATTTCTACTCAATAATTTATCTAAACTCAACCAAAACATTCACCATTACATGATATGGTTCCTCACCCTTTGTAGGGCCTTCCTACTAATTCCAATGTTAAAGTGACTAAAGATGGACTAAACATGCATTAAATAATATTAGAGGGTTCCGGTTGTTACATGAGCTAACAGGATTACAGGCCAAAATAAAACTTCAAAAATTATTAGTTACATTCCCAAAAAAAGAATGCCAACATTTAAGATTTATACTACTCCTAGAGTAGATACTAATCATAACATGAATCCTATACATCCTTGTGTTCCTCGTAGCTCACCGCTTCAACCCGACCCTTAGTCCTTTAGTCCAAAAGTGTACCTACAGGGACAACACATCATGAGCATATACTTCTTTACTTAACATCATAAAAACATAACAGTAAATGCATGAAATCTTGGTTAAGTAAACATGCTGGTTATTCGTTAACTTCTTTTTTTGTTGTCCCTGATTCATATTCATGCATATGGGCATCTTGCCCTATCGTATGTCATCTTACCATATGGGCATCTTACCATGTGGCATCTTACGACATCATAAACATCTTATGGCCTCTTACCATATGAGCGTCTTACCCTGTGGCATCTTACCACATCATAAATATCGTATGGCCTCTTACCATATGGGCATCTTACCCTGTGGCATCTTACCACATCATAAATATCCTATGGCCTCTTACCATATGGGCATCTTACCCCGTGGCATCTTACCACATCATAAATATCGTATGGCCTCTTACCATATGTACATCTTACCCTGTGGCATCTTACCACATCATAAATATCGTATGATTATATAAACATCATCATTTCATCATAAATACTCATGCGATAAAAGCATAGTCGTAGTATAGAGGTGCATTTTACCGTCCGATGCCCGTACGTCTCTTACATACCTTTTCAAAAGGAGGAGGAGTCAACAGACTTTATCTCCTTGACTGTGCTGGTACCTGGGATGGTTCTACATAACCACAACATACCATATTAGATACCATATCATGAATCATTGTCAAAATAAAACAATTAAAAACTTTTGCCAAGATTCTGCCTCTCTCGATCGATCGGAACCCATGTCTCGATCGATCGAGAAAGCATAAAAATAGTGCCCAACTTCTGCCTCGACCGATCGATCGAAATCTTCTTACCGATCGATCGAGGAGCTTCACCGATCGATCGGAAATTACTTCGATCGATCGGCCCCTGAATTTCAACCCATGTATAAAATCTTCTGCCTCGCTCGATCGATCGGGACCGAAATCTCGATCGATCGAGCACTCTGAAAAATCGGGACTTCCCCAGATTTTTGAGCACCTCATTTCATGGCATCAAAACTACTTCATAACACATCATACTTGCTCAAACAAAGATGCTAGGAAGTTCATAAAACTTCCATGTAGGTACTTAAATCAAAGGTTCTACAAGACCTAAGCTAGCATGCATCATAACATCATCATAAACTTAGATCTCATCCAATCTTTACAGAAAACAGAGCATGCATCTCTTTGCCCAGATTTTCGAGCATATACTTTCATAACTAGAAATCTATCACATAAAACATGTAATATGCTCGAGCAAACATGCTAGTAGCTACATAATACTTTCATGTAAGTACCCATACCAAGGTTTCACCCAAACCTATACTTAGCATGCATAAAAATCATCCCACCAAACCAAACCCATCCAAGAGCTCCGAAAACAGAGTATGACTTACCCCTCTACTTTTGCTCCTCTTTGCAAGGTTTTTAAAACCCTTTTAACCAAGCTTTTTGTGAGACCCCGTTATCACATCAAGTTACTAAGGTGCAATTTAGAGAACTAAACATTTATGTAAATATATCAGAGTAAAGTATCGTGTTGATTAACCTGAGCTTTAGAGATTACAGTACCAAAATGTTTCAAAAGGAAGACACAATTCCTACGAAGGTACTACGTTATAGTCTTACTCTACTCAGTAGAAGCTATACAAAAATTTCTCTAACATGCTAATCCTGTAGCACTCCTTACAGCTCAGCAAATCAACCCCAACCCTGGTTCTCGTCAACAAAAGCACCTACAAAGACAACCCCCATCACGTGAGCATAAAACAATTCATATTCAACATAATATGAAAGTAAAGCATAAATGCACAATCCTAAATACAAGCACTTCCTGTATTTCCAAGCATTTACAACGCTCATTGGTTGTCCCTGTACCATAACTCATAATAAAACACATTATATGAAATTATGGATCCTTTATGTATGTCATGACATATCACCTCTTTCTTTACATAGCCTTTGAGTCATATATCAACAGTTATTTTAATGCTTCATGCTACAGGAACTCATAATGAGCGGTACAATCCTCCCCGCTTCATTACTACAGGAACTCATAATGAGCGGTACAATCCTCCCCGCTTCATTACTACAGGAACTCATAATGAGCGGTACAATCCTCCCCGCTTCATTACTACAGGAACTCATAATGAGCGGTACAATCCTCCCCGCTTCATTACTACAGAAACAAGCAAGAGCATTAAACATACACTGTGATCTCTCTTGACTCGTGGAATACACCTCTTTATTCCACAACACTTACGCAACAACTATGCATAATATGCAGCAACAATGCATAATAACATGTATCAAACTCCTAATGCATCACATTGCATTCATCACGTGTCAAAGACAAACATAAGTACATGTTACCGTTGGGATGCCCGTACGTCGCTTACGTACCTTTCCAAAATGTGGTGTGTTGCAGGACTCTATCCCCTGCGCTGTGTAGCTACCTATGAAGGTTCTACACCAGTGTACAACACAATATTAGATGTCTCATTACAATCCAATATCAAAACTTTAACAAAATATAACAAATTATATTTTTCAACATTCTGGGTCTCTCGATCGATCGGCCCCTCTTCCCGATCGATCGAGAAGACGCATAAAATCAAAACCAAGATTCTGCCCCGCTCGATCGATCGAGAAGAAATGCCGATCGATCGAGATGCTCTGTTCGAGAAATGCCAACCCAGAATTCTCGAACACCTGAAATCACACCCTTAAATCCAACATGTAAGACATACAACATGCCCAAAACAACATGCTATTAGTTACAACACACTGCCCTGAGTGTATTCATACCAAAATTACACCCCAAACATAAGCCCACATGCATAAACGTCGATCATTTAAACAAGTACTCAACCAACGTTTCCGGAAACAGAACAACATATTTCATTACCAGATTTTTGAGTACTTCACTTCATGCTATTATATCTACCACATATAACATAAAGCATGCTCGAACAAACATGCCAAGGGCTTCACAAAACTACCATGCATATTTTCACATCAAAGGTTTACCAAAAATCTAAGCTAAAGTGCATGACACCACCTCCTCAAAATCACTCCCGGACCATAATTTTCCAGAAAAACAGGGCATATTCCTTACCCAGATTTTCGAACACCCTTCTTTACATGCTTATTTCCTCAACATAAAACATGCAACATGCTCAAGGAAAAATACAGAGAGCCTCACAATAACACCATAAAAGCATTTAAATCATAGGTTTCAAGAAACCTAATCTAACATGCCGTTTTCTCGCCACCTAAAAACATGTACTCCAACAAGTTTAAAACAAAAACAGAGCATGGTTTCTCACCCTACTTTGCTCCGATTTTTGAAGGGTTTCCCGGCGATGAAAAGGGGCAAGCTCCTCAGATTATTGCTTAGCAAGTGCTGGTGAGGAATTGGGAGAGAAGGGTCGAGATTTGGGATGGCTGAGAGTGGTCAAATGATTGAGCCAAGTGGGGTGGGAAGTCAGCCTGGGCACAGTGTGATTGGCATGGGTTGGGGGGGGGGGGGTGGTTGGGTGTTGGGTGGTATGATGTGTTATGTTTTGGTCCCGGTATTTAGCACGATGTATAAAAATATCCTCACATGATAATTATAGTATTTTCTCAAAAATACTTCAATTCCCGTTAACATGCTTTACCCAAAACAAATAACACATACCCCAAATAAACATGCCACGACCCCAAAAACCCAACATATATCACATGCGCCCTGAAATGAAACTCCCCAATAATACTAATCTAAACCCATGAATTAATACCCAAATCATCATAATTTAACTCAAATGATTAACATCACAATAATCATTTCGGGGATATCACAATACTCCCCTACTTATAGGATTTCGTCCCCGAAATCAAACATGCTTACCAACATGAAATAAAACAATAAAAGCATACCAGAAAACAACTCTGGATAGTGCTGCACCATGTGTCGCTCTGTCTCCCACGTGGTCTCCTCGACACCCCTACGATCCCACTGAACCTTGATCATAGGAATAACCTTGTTCCGAAGTCTGCGGTCTGCCCTATCCAAAATCCTGATAGGCCGCTCAACATAAGAAACATCGGACTCAATCTGCACCTCTGAAGGCTGCAACACATGTGAAGGATCTGGCTCATACTTCCTCAGCATAGACACATGAAATACGTCGTGTATACCAGACAGAGAAGGCGGTAAAGCCAAACGGTACGCCAGAGTACCAACACGCTGTAAGATCTCATACGGCCCCACGTATCTAGGAGACAACTTCCCCCGCATACCAAACCGTACAACGCCTCTGAAAGGTGAGATCTTCAGAAAAACTCTGTCGCCTAACTGAAACTCCAACGGCCTACGCCGCTGATTGGCATATGCTGCCTGTCTGTCCTGAGCTGCCTTCATCTTTCTCTTGATAACCTTAACTTTCTCTTCCATTTCCTGAACCAACTCTGGTCCTCCAACCGACTTACGGTCCAAGTCATCCCAACACAAGGGACAACGCCTACCATAGAGGGCCTCGAAAGGAGCCATCTGTATACTCGCCTGGTAGCTGTTGTTGTAAGAGAACTCCACCAAGGCTATCGAGTCCTGCCATGATATGTCGAACTCTAGCACACAAGCTCTCAACATATCCTCGAGCGTCTGTATCGTACGCTCGGTCTGTCCGTCCGTCTGAGGGTGATAGGCTGTGCTCAGCCTCAACTCTGTACCTAGAGCTTTCTGCAGACCCTCCCAAAAGTGAGATGTGAACCGCGGATCTCGATCGGACACTATCGAAACAGGGATCCCGTGTAGTCTCACCACATCTCTGACATATAACTGTGCCATCCTCAAGTGCGTATATGTCATACAGTAGGGAATGAAGTGAGCCACTTTAGTCAGTCTATCCACGACTACCCAGATGGCATCAAAACCCGAAACAGTCCTTGGTAAGTGGGTCACGAAATCCATAGACACGTGCTGCCACTTCCACTCGGGTATCTCCAAACTCCTTAGTTCACCTCCAGGCCTCTGCCTCTCAGCCTTCACCTGCTGACAAATCAAACAGCGCTTGACAAATGAGGTGACATCTTGTTTCATATGCCTCCACCAGAACTGGCTGCGTAAATCCTTATACATCTTCTTCCCTCCTGGGTGGACACTCATCCTACTGCAATGAGCTCGCTGTAATAAACCGTGACGCAACTCAGGTGCATCCGGAACCACCCATCTGTCGCCAAGTCTCAGAGAACCGTCCTCAGCCACTCTGAATCTCGACGGCTGACCTGAATGAACCACTAATATCCATCTCTGAACCTCTGCATCGGTCCCCTGAGCCTTCCTGATGTGATCATAGATAACAGGCTCAGCTAGCAAGGTCAAAACCTGTACTGGTGAAGAGCATACATCATAATCAAAACCCAAATGGCAGTAGGAGCCAAACATAGCTGATAGAGACATAGCATCCTCTGCTGTGCTCCTCACCTTCCGACTCAAAGCGTCGGCTGTCAAATTTGCCTTCCCCGGGTGATATTCGATTTCACAGTCGTAGTCCTTCAGCAGGTCCATCCATCTTCTCTGCCTCATGTTTAACTCAGCCTGTGTGAACAAGAATTTCAGGCTCTTGTGATCAGTGAAGATGGTGAATGAGGTACCATATAAGTAGTGTCGCCATATCTTCAAGGCGAACACTATAGCTGCCAACTCCAGATCATGGACTGGATACCTCGTCTCGTGTGGCTTCAACTGTCTCGAAGCGTAAGCCACTACATGTCTGTCCTGCATCAGTACGCACCCTAATCCCTGTAGAGATGCATCGGTATAAAGAACAAATCCTTTGTTCTCCTTGGGTATCACTAGAACGGGTGCAGTAGTCAGTTTGTGTTTCAATTCCCTGAAACTCTGCTCACAAGCATCTGACCAACAAAAAGAGACTCCCTTCTGAGTCAGCTGAGTAAGTGGCTTGGCGATCTTTGAGAAACCCTCGACGAAACGTCGATAATAGCCAGCCAGACCAAGAAAACTTCGAATCTCACTGACTGAAGTAGGGGTAGACCAATCCATAACTGCCTCTATCTTCCTCGGGTCTACTGATATCCCCTCTCGTGATATGATATGGCCCAAGAATGCTACACTGTTTAGCCAAAACTCACATTTGCTGAGTTTGGCGTACAACTGATGATCCCTGAGGATCTGGAGCACTATCCTCAGATGATCGGCATGATCCTCCTCATTCCTTGAATAGACCAGGATGTCATCAATGAACACGATCACAAACTGATCGAGGTACTCCTGAAATACCCTGTTCATCAAGCTCATAAAAGTAGCAGGGGCATTCGTCACCCCGAATGGCATCACCAAGAACTCATAGTGCCCATACCGAGTTCTAAAAGCCGTCTTTTGGACATCACCAGCTCTAACCCGCACTTGATGATAGCCTGACCTCAAGTCTATCTTGGAGTACACCTCTGTACCCTGAAGCTGGTCGAACAGGTCATCAATCCTCGGAAGTGGATATCTGTTCTTCACTGTGACCTTGTTCAATTGCCTATAGTCAATGCACAGACGCATTGATCCATCCTTCTTTTTCACGAACAAGACTGGTGCACCCCAAGGCGATACACTAGGACGAATGTATCCCTTGTCGAGGAGCTCCTCCAACTGTACCTTCAGTTCCCTCAGCTCTGTCGGTGCCATCCTGTAAGGAGCACGGGATATAGCAGAAGTCCCTGGCAGTAGCTCAATAGCAAATTCCACATCCCTGACAGGCGGAAATCCCGGAATCTCATCTGGGAACACATCAATGAACTCCGCCACAATCGGAATATCCTCAGCTCTTACTTCCTTTTCCTCAGATACATCCACAGCATAAATGATGTAACCTGTGTGGCCGCGCTCCAATAATCGCGCCATCTTAACTGCTGATATAACCGGAATCTTTGGACGAGAGTCGTCCCCATAAAAGATCCACTGAAACCCCTGATCAGACAGAAAACGTACAATCCTCTGCCGGCAGTCTACCACAGCTCGGTATCTGCTCAACACATCTATGCCGATAATACAGTCAAAGTCTGCCATCTCTAACTGAATCAGATCGGCCCTCAGATCATTGCCCTCAAAATAAATGAGGCAATCAGACAATAGCCGATCCGCAATCACATGCTTCCCCGTGGGTGTCGAGACCATAAGAGGCGTGGGTAACAGAGACGAGTACAAATGGTGTCCCTCCACAAAAGCAGTAGATACAAAAGAATGGGAAGCACCTGTATCTATTAATATAAGTGCAGGGTACGTAAATAAATGGCACGTACCAGCAATGACCACCTCTGGGGCTGCCTCAGCCTGCTCCCTGGTCAGCGCATACACCTGTCCCTGCGGCGGTCCTGCCGTCTGACCTCCCTGGGGTCGTGGTGAAAACTGCTGCCTCTGTGGTGCCCTCCCAGCATCAAACCTTGGCCTAATCGGCCCAGAGTCTGCCTGTCTCTGTGGTGCTCTCCGATCTGGGCAACCTCGAGCCAAGTGGCCCACCTTGCCACAGATATAGCAACCCTGACAGTCTCGTGACAAGTGCCATCCTCCACAGTTGCTACACTTGTTTCCCACTGTCTTGCTCCCCTGTGTGGGTCCCTTATTGTTCTGCTTCTGACCCTAAGACTTCTTCCCACTAAATTTGGAAGATGATGAGGCTCCACGAGCCTTGAACTGATCCCCTCGTGGCCTCAGACTATCAGTAGCAGGCCTCTGTGGTGGTACAGAAGGGGGTACCACATCCTTGTACGCGTCCACCGCAATCTCCGCTAACTCTGCCCGTGTCAGGGCGTCATCAAATGAACTGGGGTTGTTGGAGATAACCCTATCAAATAGTTCTGGCCTTAATCCCTTCATAAAGTTCCTCATCTTTGCATGGCTGCTGACAGCAATATGAGGCACATACCTCAGCAGTGAGGAATACTGCATAGCCTAGTCCGACACTGACATGCTACCCTGCTTCAAACTGTTAAACTCATCCTCTTTTAATTGTCTGGCAGCTGCAGAGAAATACCGGTTAAGGAACCGGGTCCGGAATACAGTCCAGTCAACTGCCATACCTAGAGCTCTCAGCTCCATCACGGTGGTCTTCCACCACATAGCAGGCTTCTTAGCCATCTGAAACTCGGCTAACCTTAGCCAGGCCGTGCGTGCACAGGGTGCAGTCACAAGTATCTGCTCTATACGTTCCAACCACTCCTCAGCTACTTCACCAGACTCAATCCCCTCAAACATGGGCGGATGGAAACTCAGAAACTGCTTCAAACTGAGCTCCCCTGGCAGTAACATCTGTACACTGGGCTCCACGCCCACAGCAGGTGGTGGTAGAGGATTCGGCGGAGCAATACTGGCATTCCTACTGTCCATATCCCCTATCTCCTCATTGGGGTTCTCCGGATTAATCTCAGCCATGCTGTAACACAAGAGTTAACAACAATACAAAAAGCAGTTCATAATATAAGCCGTTAGATAACAAGAGTATCATATTCAAAGCATGTTAGTATAACACTTATACAACCATATGCATCACATGCATAAGCATGCCCAAATGAATACCTAGCCAACTTGTCTCTAAAGGCTACCCTTCACTCTTCCCTGGTTATCTAACCACTGCTCTGATACCACTAAATGTGAGACCCCGTTATCACATCAAGTTACTAAGGTGCAATTTAGAGAACTAAACATTTATGTAAATATATCAGAGTAAAGTATCGTGTTGATTAACCTGAGCTTTAGAGATTACAGTACCAAAATGTTTCAAAAGGAAGACACAATTCCTACGAAGGTACTACGTTATAGTCTTACTCTACTCAGTAGAAGCTATACAAAAATTTCTCTAACATGCTAATCCTGTAGCACTCCTTACAGCTCAGCAAATCAACCCCAACCCTGGTTCTCGTCAACAAAAGCACCTACAAAGACAACCCCCATCACGTGAGCATAAAACAATTCATATTCAACATAATATGAAAGTAAAGCATAAATGCACAATCCTAAATACAAGCACTTCCTGTATTTCCAAGCATTTACAACGCTCATTGGTTGTCCCTGTACCATAACTCATAATAAAACACATTATATGAAATTATGGATCCTTTATGTATGTCATGACATATCACCTCTTTCTTTACATAGCCTTTGAGTCATATATCAACAGTTATTTTAATGCTTCATGCTACAGGAACTCATAATGAGCGGTACAATCCTCCCCGCTTCATTACTACAGGAACTCATAATGAGCGGTACAATCCTCCCCGCTTCATTACTACAGAAACAAGCAAGAGCATTAAACATACACTGTGATCTCTCTTGACTCGTGGAATACACCTCTTTATTCCACAACACTTATGCAACAACTATGCATAATATGCAGCAACAATGCATAATAACATGTATCAAACTCCTAATGCATCACATTGCATTCATCATGTGTCAAAGACAAACATAAGTACATGTTACCGTTGGGATGCCCGTACGTCGCTTACGTACCTTTCCAAAATGTGGTGTGTTGCAGGACTCTATCCCCTGCGCTGTGTAGCTACCTGTGAAGGCTCTACACCAGTGTACAACACAATATTAGATGTCTCATTACAATCCAATATCAAAACTTTAACAAAATATAACAAATTATATTTTTCAACATTCTGGGTCTCTCGATCGATCGGCCCCTCTTCCCGATCGATCGAGAAGACGCATAAAATCAAAACCAAGATTCTGCCCCTCTCGATCGATCGAGAAGAAATGCCGATCGATCGAGATGCTCTGTTCGAGAAATGCCAACCCAGAATTCTCGAACACCTGAAATCACACCCTTAAATCCAACATGTAAGACATACAACATGCCCAAAACAACATGCTATTAGTTACAACACACTGCCCTGAGTGTATTCATACCAAAATTACACCCCAAACATAAGCCCACATGCATAAACGTCGATCATTTAAACAAGTACTCAACCAACGTTTCCGGAAACAGAACATATTTCATTACCAGATTTTTGAGTACTTCACTTCATGCTATTATATCTACCACATATAACATAAAGCATGCTCGAACAAACATGCCAAGGGCTTCACAAAACTACCATGCATATTTTCACATCAAAGGTTTACCAAAAACCTAAGCTAAAGTGCATGACACCACCTCCTCAAAATCACTCCCGGACCATAATTTTCCAGAAAAACAGGGCATATTCCTTACCCAGATTTTCGAACACCCTTCTTTACATGCTTATTTCCTCAACATAAAATATGCAACATGCTCAAGGAAAAATACAGAGAGCCTCACAATAACACCATAAAAGCATTTAAATCAAAGGTTTCAAGAAACCTAATCTAACATGCCGTTTTCTCGCCACCTAAAAACATGTACTCCAACAAGTTTAAAACAAAAACAGAGCATGGTTTCTCACCCTACTTTGCTCCGATTTTTGAAGGGTTTCCCGGCGATGAAAAGGGGCAAGCTCCTCAGATTATTGCTTAGCAAGTGCTGGTGAGGAATTGGGAGAGAAGGGTCGAGATTTGGGATGGCTGAGAGTGGTCAAATGATTGAGCCAAGTGGGGTGGGAAGTCATCCTGGGCACAGTGTGATTGGCATGGGTTGGGGGGGGTGGTTGGGTGTTGGGTGGTATGATGTGTTATGTTTTGGTCCCGGTATTTAGCACGATGTATAAAAATATCCTCACATGATAATTATAGTATTTTCTCAAAAATACTTCAATTCCCGTTAACATGCTTTACCCAAAACAAATAACGCATACCCCAAATAAACATGCCACGACCCCAAAAACCCAACATATATCACATGCGCCCTGAAATGAAACTCCCCAATAATACTAATCTAAACCCATGAATTAATACCTAAATCATCATAATTTAACTCAAATGATTAACATCACAATAATCATTTCGGGGATATCACACTTTTCCTCCCCTTGATTTGCAGCTTACAGGGAAGATTTTTGGGAGAGAAAGAGAGAGAGGAGGTGGAGGAGAGCTGATTGGAGGTAGAGTGAATGGAAGGAGAAGGAGGCATGGGTTGAGCAAGTGGGGGTAGGGTGCATTTGGGGGAGGGTGGCCGAGTGAGTGGGGGGGGTGGTATGTGTAGGGTGGTCATGTGGTGTTTAATTGTGTCCCGATATTTAGTACGATGTATTAAAATATCCTCACTCGATATTTTATAACTTCACTTAATTAATACATCCATTTAAAACACCCAACATGCCCCCTAAATCATATCATCGACATAATTATAATCCCCAATTTAAAAGTACCACAACTCCCTTAAATACATCGTAAATCATCATCATAGCACATAATCATATAACATTTCAGGGGTATTACACCCTTTTTTCTCCAACTTTTTTGCAAGGTTTTAAGCAATATGGAAGCAAGTCTTCCTCTCCTCTTTGCTGAACTGAAGTTGGACGAAAATGGGGAAGAAAGGGGTAGAGAATGAGTGGTGGGAGGTTGAGTGTTGAATGAGTGTAAGAGGTATGGGTGAAAGGGTATGGGTTGTGTGGTGGGGGTTTAATGATAGGGTTATGTTTTTATCCCGGTATTAGCATGATGTATTAAAATATCCCTACATGATATTTTATAGCATCTACTCAAATAAAGTGCATCAAATCTCCAATCAAACATGCTTTACCAAAAACAATCAACACCCACCCCAAATAACCATGCCATAACTCAAATTCCCAACATGTATCAATGCACCCTGAAATGCATTACTAGGTCATGGCCATCGTATGACTAAGCATTTCCCATTATTATTAATTCAACACCAATGAATTAATACCATAATCCTTACATAACCATAATTAATGTTCAATTGCACATAATCATTTCGGGGACATCACACAATTTTTCAATTATTACGCAAACTTGGAATGAATCACTTAGACTCATTCCTTTCGCATGGATGTTGTGCATAATCACTTGCAATACTTGTACTTGCGCTGTCACGGGCTTAGTATCGACCATCTTAAAGTGTAGGAATCGTCCAACGATGAATTTCTTCATGCCGACATCCTCGGATCGATAGTTATACTCCAAGGAATTCCACAGCTCTTTGGCCGTCTTTACTAGACAATACGCATTGTATAATGTGCTGTCCAGTCCATTGAGTATGTAGTTCTTATACAAGAAATCACTTTGATTCCATACGTCAACCGCATCCCTCTTTTGGTTGTCGGTTTCTTCCTCCGTGATTGTAGGAGCATCCTCATTGAGGAACCTTCTCAACCCAAGGGTTGTCAAGTAAACAACATTTTTTGTTGCCACCGCAAGTCGTTGCCATTGAATTTCTCAGACCTTTCACCATGAAGAATGGAGTCGTTGTTGTACTCGAAGAAACCATTTGATGCTGCTATTGTCTTAAGATTGTTGCTCAACATTTTCTGGTATGCGTATGAAAGGCAAGCGAGAAATGAAATGGATTAACACAAAGAACATCGAGACGAGATTTAGAGTCTTCGTCCTTAAGACAATATTGCCCCGCTACGATGCTAACTGTCCAATTGGCAATTTTGTCTCCCAAGATACAACAACTATGACTTGTGATAGGAGCACTCCAAATCACAAGTCCTCAAACCACAAAGATTTGAAAGTACTAAAATTTGAACAAGAAGAATGATGAGCAAGATGCACAAAATTTGCTATTGGAAGTGGTGTGATTTTCAAAAATCTGATCTCAAAATGTCTTCATTATATATTATACCAAGTAATGCCACCTAGAGACACCAATTGGTAATTCAGGAAAAAAATGCACCAATATGTGAAGGTAAGCACCCAACCCGCACATCTGAACAGGGCTCGATCGATCGCCCAAGGGGTGCGATCGATCACGCCCTTTACCTTTTGCCTACTGCCAGGCGCGATCGATCGCGCCTGGAGTGGCGATGGCAAATCATTTTTCCACATGCACGATTGATCGGGCCAACATATGACGATCGATCGCAGCCTCAGATTTTTGGCAAATCGTTTGTCCACATGCGCGGTCGATCGGGCCAACATATGGCGATCGATCGCAGCCACCAGAACACTTTGTTTGGTCATCGATGCTTACTTCTTAATTCATTAAGCATTTTTTTCAACAATTTATACTGCTAGCTAACTATTTAAATCTTATTACGTGAAACATTTGAAAAGGAAAAAAAATTGGAAATTTAAGAAATATGAATTCATGAAGTTGGCTGACTGAATGAATGATGGATTCCGAGGTTATGATTCACAATCTATGTATATAATTTTTAATTTGAGTCATTTATTATAATTTGAGTTGGATCCCAAAGTTATGCTATAAAATAACATATAATTTAATTTGAAAATATTAATAAGCTTAAGTTACTAATTTTGACTAAATGTCATATGTTTTGGGATGGCTATTTATCAACTTTTATGCACAAACCTTAAAATATTTGTACAAATTCTTGGGTAAGGATGACATGGGAAATGATATTTACTTAACGTAAGGTATGGAAATTAAATTGTAGACATGGAATCCTATTTGAATAAAAAGGTAATTGAAATATCATGTTATGCGATTTTACAGTGTGAAGTCTTGCATCATAATATTTCACCATATCGTCGTATGTCAACTTAAGGTATGTTGCGTTTGAGTAATATACGACAGATATTTGTATCAATTAATATATGATTTGATGACTTATGTGAATTACTTAATATTACGTGGTTGCATGATTTATTTAAATTGTATGGCATTTAGCATGCATAATTGGCATATCGGTGTATAAAATAAATATTTTGTTCACAAACATCATTTTTTTTATACATACATCGATGCATGACATACATATTGAACTATGATTCTTTGATACCTTATTATTTTGGACTCGATCATTCATAAGGGTTGTACACGGTACTATGACTAGCATTAAGTGGCATGAAAGGCATAGGGATTCGTGGCTCTTATGATTCCTATGATTTGTTGATATGGGATTGATGATGTATCGCCGACGTCATCCTCTGGATTATCCCTATCCGTTGAGATTGATATAAGGTGGTTCCTTGTGACGTCATCTGTATGATATGATGTCAGGATATGGGATGTGTTGAGCTTCATTGATGCTCCGTATTGATATCCTTTTTGCTTCACAGGCACAAGCGATTTAGCTATGTAGTATTTGGACTTTCATTTGTTGGCTCCGAGATAGTCAGTGAATGGGTGTATGATACCGACATGACATGCATTGCATTGCATTTCATTCATATATCGTTTTATAGATACATGTTTTATATTCTATGATCGTTCCATATTGGGCTTCTGCTCACCCCCAAGGGGGTTGTTGTTGTCTTTGTGTGTGGACAATGACAGGTAATACAGGTGGTCAGGACTCCAGAGAGGGCATGTCCTATGGGAGTCACACTTGATAGATTTATTCTTCTGTTTATCCCAGTATTATATGTATATGTCTACCAGGGGTTTATCCCTGGGGTGTGTGAGGAGTTTCTATATTTTTAGTTTATTTCAGCTAGTATGGATATGTGTTTAATAGGTTGATTGGTGTATGCTGGATTATATTGATGGATATAAAACTTATGGTATCTACATATATTTTCAGTATATGCCTATTGATATTGGAGGTATGTTCCTCATCTGATGAGGTCCTGCCAAAATTTTAGGGTCACATGTTAATAAATGTTAAAACAAATCTTCTGTTGTTTACACTATAGTTAACATTGTGTGATCATTAATCATATAAGTAGGATTGGCCCTCACATAACGTGAGATAGGAGTTGAATCTCCAATGGTAAATATTCAATTGTAAAACTAAATCTATTGTGATTTGATTGTATTCATAATTCCAAGGTAGAATCGATCGAAACCAAGATCGTTTTTAATAGATACTTAATCACTTTGCTTTTTAATATTAATTAGTATAATTAATTCTCAAAACCCCCTTTTTAATTTAGTTTGCATTTGTTAACAAAAAAATCATCTTTCCTTGTGGTATCGATCCATACTCACGCTACTACATATTTATTAATATTAACTTGAGAGGGTTAATTTGGGTGTACGCGATAAATGCTACCAAATTTTAGAGCCGTTGCTGGGGAGGCATTGTTTATTTTTGTGTTAATTTTTTTATTATTTTCTACACTGCTATTCTGCTTTGTTCATGCATGCAGGTCAATCATAGCAAGAAGACTTTTAATGCGATACTAAGATCAAGAGGACCTTGCATCAGAGAAGGAGAAAACATCGAGAAACAACGAACAAATCTAACTTCGATAACTACTCTCACTTTGAGGAGGAAGAGAAAGTGACAATGGCAGCAAATCAAAGTTTGAGACAACTGGCAAACCTAGCCTTGAATCAACAACCCCTTTGCATCTCTTTCCCTCCTCTTGCTGCAAATATTAATTTTGAACTAAAATCTGGTCTGATACATCTTTACCCACTTTTCATGGCCTTGCATGTGAAAATCCTCATAAGCTCCAAATGGAATTCCATGCGGTTTGCACTACTATGAAGCCAACTGGCGTGACGGAAGAGTAAATCAAGCTATGAATGTAAGGCCTGTTACTGATTAATCCGAATTAAAGATAATTATTCTAAACCCGCGTGATTAATCAGTTAAGAACTTGGATAATTTAATTGGCAAAGAATATATCAATTTAAATTATCAACAAATACTAAATGTTGGAATTGTATTAAATATCTGAGAGATTGATTAAGTACTTGATTAATGAATTATGTGCAAATATGTGTGGATGAGAAAAAGGTATTACATATATTTTCAGTATTATGATATACGTACTATCGAAAAAAAAAATTGGGCCACTTGTTAATAAATTTTGAACAAATGAGCCTTTCCTTTCTCTTTGAAGGATGCTACTACGGATTGACTATTTTATCTTCCTCACGGATCTATCACTACATGGACCGAATTGCAAAGAGTTTTCCTAGAAACACTTCCATGCATCAAGGGCTACATACATTAGAAAATATATATATGACATAAAGCAATACCAAATGGAGTCATTGCACGAGTATTGAGAGTGTTTCAAGAAGTTGTGTGCAAGCTGCCCACAACACCAAATAAGTGAACATCTCCTTATTCAATACTTTTATGAGGGTTTGCTTTCTATTGGCAGAAATTTAGTGGATGCGGCGAGCGGATGAGCTTTGATTGACAAAACACCAGAGGAGGCAAGGAACTTGATAGCAAACATGGTTGCAACTCTCAATAATTTTGAAATGCTCGACATAGACAGCCACCAAGGACGCAAAGTGTGATGCCCCGAAATTAATTAATTGCAAGTAAGGCATTAATTATGTTTATATGATGTATCATGTGTTGATGGATTTATGTGTTGGGTATTAAGATGTTAACATGATTTAATTGTGTTAATTATTAAATATGAGGAGGATGTGATTTTAGATGAAGTTTGGAGCATTCTTGTAAAATGCCTTTAAAATACTATGTTGGAGCATTTTATACATCATGTTAAGTTTGGGGTACAATTTTAATTAAGTTAAAGTAACCCCCCTTTTTAAATCCTCTACCCATCACTTTAACCCCTTTACCTTTCACTTTATAAAAAAAATCCCCAAATCACTTCCCAAACCCCAAACCCTACCCATTTTCGAGTTCCACCAAAAGAGGAGAAGAAAAGTTCCACAAAAACTTTGTTTGTGTGATTTTTGCTAGGATTTGGAGCCTACAAGAGGTATGGAACCATTCCTATAAGTTTCATGATGTTTGGTGTTGAAATGGGTTAAGTTTTTGATGTTTTATGTGGGTTTGTTTGGGTATGTGTTGTTTATGGTTGGGGTATGATTTTTGAAGTGTTTTATGTTGGTTTTAGTGGGTTATGATGTTATTGAAGTTGTTAAGAAGTTTGGTTTAGGGTGGCATGAGGAAGAGCTTGAAAAATGAGCATTAATGGCGAATTTTCGAAGCACAGCACTCGGCGATCGATCGCGAGCCTCCAGTGCCCGCCAGTAGCATTTGGCGATCGATCGCCACTCTTGGGCGATCGATCGGCGAGGCTGGCGATCGATCGCGCCAAAAGTGGCGATCGATCGCCAAGGAAAGAATTTTGCCCCCTCGTCCAGTGCGATCTCGCGATCGATCGCGCCTGGGCAGCGATCGATCGCGAGCTGTAAAAAAATGGAATTTTGATATTTATGTGGGATTTTTGGATATTGGACTATATTTAACTTCTAATATCAATTTGTATGGTTATGTAGAACCATCCCAGGTGCCCACGACTTCAAGGAGATAAAGTCTACAATTTCTCCTTCTTTTGGAATTAAGGTACGTAAGAGACGTACGAGCATCGGACGGTAAACCATACCCTTACATATTATGATGATGTTTAAGATGATGTTATGATGATGATGTCTATGATGATATTTATGATGATAAAGTCTATGATGATATTTATGATGATGAAGCCTATGATGATGTTACGATGATGATGCTTATGATGATGTTACGATGATGATGCTTATGATGATGTTACGATGATGATGCTTATGATGATGTTTATGATAATGATGTTTATGAGGACGTCTATAATGACGAAGTTTATGATAAGGTCATACGACGTGTATGATTGGGTAAAACGCCCATGTGGTAGGATGCCACCCAAAGTATGTGAGTGGGTAAGATGCCCCCGTGGTAAGATGCCACGCAATGTTTATGATATGGTAAGACGCCATATGATTGGGTAAGATGCCCACGTGGTAAGATGCCACACGATGATTATGACGTGGTAAGATGCCACACGATGATTATGACATGGTAAGATGCCATACAATGGGGTAAGACACCCTAATGTATGAATAAGAGTCAGGGATAACAAGGAAGTCGAAGGACGACCAATAACCTTTACTTAACTAAGATGTTATGCATTATTGTATGCTTTTATATAATGTTAAGTAAATATGTGTATGCTCACGATGTGTTATCTCTGTAGGTACACTTTTGGACCAAGGGCCTAGGGTCGGGTTGAGGAAGTGAGCTAAAGGGAGCATGATGAACGTAGGATGCAGGATTTTGATAGTCTCTACTCTAGGAGTAGTGTAAATCTATAGCTTTAACATTCTTTATTGGGAATGTAATTAAATAGTTTTTGAAAACTTTATTTTGGCCTGTAATCTCCTTAGCTCAAGCTACAACCGGAACCCTTAAGAGGTTATAAATGCATGTTCTGTCCCATTTATGTGTACTAAATGATATTAAGGTAGGAAGACCCTACATTAGTGGTATCAGAGCAGTGGTTAGATAACCCGGGAATGAGTGAAGGGTAGCCTTAGCAATAAGTTAGCTAGGTGCTTACTTTCGAACATGTTTTGTGCATAAGTTGCATATGAAGTATATGATGTTATGCTAACATGTTTTGTTTATCTAACAAAGTATTATACGAACTGCTTTTGGATCTTGTTGTTAATCCTTGTGTTGCAGTATGGCAGCAAACGTGGAGGTAGGTGACGCAGTGAGCGTCAATGCAAGCGCGGGGCGTACGAATCCCCTACCCCCGCCAGCTTTTGATGATGAACCGGCCGAACAACAGTTGTTGCCAGGGGAGCTAAGCTTAACTCAGTTTCTTGCTTACCGACCCCCAACCTTTGAAGGAACCGAAACTGGGGAACGAGCTGAGGAATGGTTGGAAAGAATAGAGCAGATGTTTGTGGCAGCCCCATGTGCGAAGACGGCGTGGATACGGTTAGCAGAGTTCCAATTGGCCAAGAAGGCGCTAATGTGGTGGAAGACCACCGTGGTAGAGCAAGAGGCTCAAGGTCATGAAGTTAACTGGAAAATGTTTCGAACTCGCTTTCTGAACCGTTATTTCTCGGCTGCAGCACGACAGGCTAAGGAAGATGAATTCACTCACCTCAAGCAAGGTAATATGTCAGTGTCGGATTATGCTCTTCAGTTTTGCTCGTTGCTCAGATATGTGCCTCACATTGCCACGAGCACACAAGCAAAGATGAGGAATTTCATGAAAGGATTGAGGCCGGAGCTATACGATAGGGTGATCGCTTATGGCCCTACTTGCTTTGACGATGCACTCTCACGTGCCGAGCTGGCCGAACTAGGAGTGGGTGCATACCCTGATGTTGTACCACCGCCGGCACCCTCTCAGAAATCCACCCCGGATAATTTGAAGCCAAGGAATGATCAGTTCAAGTCAAGGGGGAACTCATCGGCGTCAAGGTTCAGTGGTAAGAGGTCTGACAATAGATGGAAGGGGAACCGAAGGAGTGATGCCCCATCTGGAAGGGGGCAGTCTCAGGGAGACAGATCTGGGAAGATCCAATGCACTCTTTGTGGGCAACCACATCTGACGAAAGATTGTATAGGGTGCTATGTTTGTGGCGACAAGGGCCACTTTCGTAGACAGTGTCCCAACAGGGGAAGTCAACAGGGTTCTGCGGGGAGGCCTGCGGATAGGACAGCACAGCACAGACCCCCATTTGTGCCGCGTCAGCATGGAGGTCAGCCCATGGGGCCACCTCAAGGACAAGTCTATGCATTGACAAGGGAGCAAGCTTCAGCGGCTCCGGAGGAGGTTATAGCGGGTACGTGTCTTTTATTTACGCACCCTGCTTTTATATTGATCGACACAGGTGCGTCACATTCTTTTGTGTCAACAAGTTTTGTGGAAAGACACCACATATGCACTTCTCCGTCGCCCACGCCTCTTATAGTCTCGACCCCCGCTGGAAGAAGTATGATTACTGATCGGATCGTCTACAATGGCCTCATTTATTTTGAGGATAAAGAACTAAGGTCAGATTTGATTGTTCTGGGAATGTCAGATTTTGACTGCATTCTGGGCATCGACGTTCTGAATAGGTATCAGGCAGTTGTGAACTGCAGGCAGAGGACAGTACGGTTCAAATCCGATATGGGAATTCCATGGACGTTCTATGGGGATGGTTCTCGCTCAAAGATTTCATTGATATCTGCTGTCAAGATGGCACAGTTATTGGAAAGAGGCCACACAGGATATCTCATATATGCCGTCGATGTTACGGAGAAGAAAGAAGAAGTAAAAGTTGAGGATGTGCCCGTAGTGGCGGAATTTCCCGATGTCTTTCCGGAGGAGATTCCCGGATTCCCACCGACGAGAGAGGTCGAGTTTGGGATTGAATTATTACCGGGGACGTCTGCCATTTCTCGTGCCCCTTATAGGATGGCACCAACGGAGCTAAGGGAATTAAAGATTCAGTTGCAAGAGCTCCTTGATAAAGGCTATATACGCCCTAGCGTATCGCCCTGGGGAGCACCAGTTTTATTTGTGAAGAAGAAAGATGGTTCGATGCGTTTGTGCATCGATTACAGACAACTGAACAAAGCTACAGTGAAGAATAAGTACCCACTCCCGAGGATCGATGATTTGTTTGATCAGTTGCAGGGTACGAGGCTCTACAGTAAGATCGATCTGAGGTCGGGGTACCATCAGATTCGAGTAAGAGAAGAGGATGTTCAGAAGACAGCCTTCAGGACGAGGTATGGGCACTATGAATTCCTAGTCATGCCTTTTGGGGTGACAAATGCCCCGGCTGTTTTCATGAGTTTGATGAACAAGGTGTTCCAGCCATTTTTGGACCAATTCGTCATAGTCTTCATTGACGATATACTCATCTACTCTCGGACCGAAGAAGATCATGTACGGCACTTGAGGACAGTACTTCAGATCCTCAGGGATCATCAGTTGTATGCAAAGCTTAGCAAGTGCGAGTTCTGGTTGGACAGCGTGGTATTCCTAGGCCATGTCATATCTAGCCAAGGGATATCTGTGGATCCCAGGAAGATTGAAGCTGTGATGGAGTGGGCAGCACCCACTTCTGTACCCGAGATACGGAGTTTTCTTGGCTTAGCAGGTTATTACCGACGTTTTGTCGAGGGAATTTCTAAGATCGCTAAGCCATTGACACAGCTGACTCAGAAAGGAGTCCCATTCTTTTGGTCCGAAGCTTGTGAGGAAAGCTTCCAAGCATTGAAGCGTCGTTTGACGACAGCGCCAGTGTTGGTGATTCTGTCTGAGGATAAGAGGTTTGCCTTGTACACGGATGCATCGTTGCAGGGTTTGGGCTGCATATTGATGCAAGACAGACAAGTGGTAGCCTATGCTTCGAGACAGTTGAAGCCTCATGAGACCAGATACCCAATCCATGATCTGGAACTGGCAGCTATCATTTTCGCCTTAAAGATTTGGCGTCATTATCTTTATGGTACTACGTTTACCATTTTTACGGACCATAAGAGCCTAAAGTTTCTATTCACTCAGGCTGAACTGAACATGCGTCAAAGAAGATGGATGGATTTGCTCAAGGATTATGACTGTGAAATTGAGTACCATCCTGGTAAAGCAAATTTAATAGCAGACGCCTTAAGTCGGAAGGTGAAGAGCACTGCTGAGGATGTTATGTGTTTATCAGCTTTGATGACTTCCTATTGCCATCTGGGCTATGACTTCGATGTGGACACGTCGCCGGTGCGAGTGTCGACCTTATTGGCCGAGCCAGACGTATTTGAGGCTATCAGGAAAGCCCAGAGGTCGGATGATGAAGTGCAGAGATGGTCATCAATAGCACTTCGAGGTCAGCCAACAAAGTTTAGAGTGGCTGAAGATGATTCATTAAGACTGGGCGACCGATGGGTAGTCCCAGATACACCAGAGTTACGTAAAGGAATTTTAGAACGGGCTCACAGTAGTCGGTTCAGTATTCACCCCGGAGGAAGAAAGATGTATAAGGACCTGAGTGATCAATTCTGGTGGAGACGCATGAAGCGTGATGTGATCAGTTTTGTTAAGAGATGTTTAATCTGCCAACAAGTAAAGGCAGAAAGACAGAGGCCTGGTGGCGAGCTGAAGAGCTTGGAGGTACCTAAGTGGAAGTGGTAGCATATATCTATGGACTTCGTGACCCACTTGCCAAGGTCGGCCTCTGGATTTGATGCGATCTGGGTGATCGTGGATAGGCTGACGAAGGTAGCTCATTTCATCCCTTACAGTATGACTTTCACGTATCTAAAGATGGCCCAATTATATGTACGGGATGTAGTGAGGTTGCATGGGATTCCAGTCTCGATCGTGTCTGACAGAGACCCAAGGTTTACTTCTCACTTCTGGGAGGGTCTCCAGACAGCTTTGGGCACCGAGGTGAGACTAAGTACAGCTTATCACCCTCAGACTGATGGCCAAACGGAGCGTACTATACAGACGCTCGAAGATATGCTGAGGGCATGTGTTTTGGAGTTTGATACTCCGTGGCAAGAATCTATACCACTGGTAGAGTTCTCCTATAATAACAGCTATCAGGCGAGCATTCAAATGGCCCCTTTTGAAGCTCTTTACGGACGACGATGTAGGTCACCGCTGTATTGGGAGGACTTGACGAGTAAAGCGGTCGGAGGACCGGATATGATTAAAGACATGGAGGAAAAGATTAAGATGATACGCTTAAAGATGAAAGCGGCCCAAGATAGGCAAGCAGCCTATGCAAATAAGCGGCGACGGCCGCTAGAATTTCAAGTGGGAGACAAGGTCTTCTTGAAAATCTCACCCTTCAGGGGTGTTGTTCGTTTTGGTATGCGGGGGAAGTTATCCCCGAGGTATGTTGGACCGTATGAGGTGTTACAGCGTATCGGCACTTTGGCTTACCGATTGGCTCTACCGCCGTCTTTATCTGGGATTCATGATGTTTTCCATGTTTCTATGCTACGGAAGTATGAGCCAGACCCGTCTCATGTGTTACAGCCTACTGAAGTGCAGTTAGACTCAGATGTATCCTACGTTGAACGACCAGTCAGAATTCTGGATCGGGAGGATCGCAGACTACGAAGCAAAGTTATACCAATGGTCAAAGTTCAGTGGGATCGTCGGGGTGTCGAGGAGGCTACGTGGGAGACGGAGCGGCATATGATGCAGCATTACCCCGAACTATTTTCTGGTATGATTTATGTTTAGTTTCTTTTGGGTAAGTGCATGCGATTTCGAGGACGAAATCTTGTAAGTAGGGGAGTAATGTGATGCCCTGAAATTAATTAATTGCAAGTAAGGCATTAATTATGTTTATATGATGTATCATGTGTTGATGGATTTATGTGTTGGGTATTAAGATGTTAACATGATTTAATTGTGTTAATTATTAAATATGAGGAGGATGTGATTTTAGATGAAGTTTGGAGCATTCTTGTAAAATGCCTTTAAAATACTATGTTGGAGTATTTTATACATCATGTTAAGTTTGGGGTACAATTTTAATTAAGTTAAAGTAACCCCCCTTTTTAAATCCTCTACCCATCACTTTAACCCCTTTACCTTTCACTTTATAAAAAAAATCCCCAAATCACTTCCCAAACCCCAAACCCTACCCATTTTCGAGTTCCACCAAAAGAGGAGAAGAAAAGTTCCACAAAAACTTTGTTTGTGTGATTTTTGCTAGGATTTGGAGCCTACAAGAGGTATGGAACCATTCCTATAAGTTTCATGATGTTTGGTGTTGAAATGGGTTAAGTTTTTGATGTTTTATGTGGGTTTGTTTGGGTATGTGTTGTTTATGGTTGGGGTATGATTTTTGAAGTGTTTTATGTTGGTTTAGTGGGTTATGATGTTATTGAAGTTGTTAAGAAGTTTGGTTTAGGGTGGCATGAGGAAGAGCTTGAAAAATGAGCATTAATGGCGAATTTTCGAAGCACAGCACTCGGCGATCGATCGCCCATTCTTGGCGATCGATCGCGAGCCTCCAGTGCCCGCCAGTAGCATTTGGCGATCGATCGCCAGGCGATCGATCGGCGAGGCTGGCGATCGATCGCGCCAAAAGTGGCGATCGATCGCCAAGGAAAGAATTTTGCCCCCTCGTCCAGTGCGATCTCGCGATCGATCGCGCCTGGGCAGCGATCGATCGCGAGCTGTAAAAAAATGGAATTTTGATATTTATGTGGGATTTTTGGATATTGGACTATATTTAACTTCTAATATCAATTTGTATGGTTATGTAGAACCATCCCAGGTGCCCACGACTTCAAGGAGATAAAGTCTACGATTTCTCCTTCTTTTGGAATTAAGGTACGTAAGAGACGTACGAGCATCGGACGGTAAACCATACCCTTACATATTATGATGATGTTTAAGATGATGTTATGATGATGATGTCTATGATGATATTTATGATGATAAAGTCTATGATGATATTTATGATGATGATGCCTATGATGATGTTACGATGATGATGCTTATGATGATGTTACGATGATGATGCTTATGATGATGTTACGATGATGATGCTTATGATGATGTTTATGATAATGATGTTTATGAGTACGTCTATAATGACGAAGTTTATGATAAGGTCATACGACGTGTATGATTGGGTAAAACGCCCATGTGGTAGGATGCCACCCAAAGTATGTGAGTGGGTAAGATGCCCCCGTGGTAAGATGCCACGCAATGTTTATGATATGGTAAGACGCCATATGATTGGGTAAGATGCCCACGTGGTAAGATGTCACACGATGATTATGACGTGGTAAGATGCCACACGATGATTATGACATGGTAAGATGCCATACAATGGGGTAAGACGCCCTAATGTATGAATAAGAGTCAGGGATAACAAGGAAGTCGAAGGACGACCAATAACCTTTACTTAACTAAGATGTTATGCATTATTGTATGCTTTTATATAATGTTAAGTAAATATGTGTATGCTCACGATGTGTTATCCATGTAGGTACACTTTTGGACCAAGGGCCTAGGGTCGGGTTGAGGAAGTGAGCTAAAGGGAGCATGATGAACGTAGGATGCAGGATTTTGATAGTCTCTACTCTAGGAGTAGTGTAAATCTATAGCTTTAACATTCTTTATTGGGAATGTAATTAAATAGTTTTTGAAAACTTTATTTTGGCCTGTAATCTCCTTAGCTCAAGCTACAACCGGAACCCTTAAGAGGTTATAAATGCATGTTATGTCCCATTTATGTGTACTAAATGATATTAAGGTAGGAAGACCCTACACAAAGCGAGGAAACCGTATCTAACCTTGAACTACAACTTAATAGCTTAACCTCTATTGTGTGTCAACTTGCAGGAGGAAATGTACTAAAGGCGAAGCCATGTGGAATTTTTCTGGCCATGAGTCATCCTACTGATGCTTGTCCCTCACTTCAAGAGACACCTGCGGAGCATGTGAATGCAACGGGTGTATTTTTGGGGCCACCACAAAGGAGCTATGACCCATCACCGAGTAATTACAATCAAGGTTGGAGGGATCATCCGAACCAAAGCTATGGAAATCAATCGATGCACCACCATCCACCCTATATACAGTTATTTCAAAGGCCACAACAGCCTCAAATTATTGCCACTGACGAGAGGTTAGAAAGCATTATTAAGACTATTGTTGATAATACTTCACAATAACAGCAGGAGACAAGGGCGAATAGCCAAAGCTTGAATATCCAAGTGGGAGAGCTTGCCACAATAATCAACAAGTTAGAGGCGAGAATATCAAATGGCCAGCTCTCACAGCCCGTGGTGAACCCAAGGGAGAATGTTAGTGCCATCACAGTGAAGAATGTTAAAGAAGAGACTGTGTAGAAGGAGATACCGATGTCACCCGGGCAAGAAGATGTGAAAGAATAGAAGGAGACCGAGGTCGACAGCGAGGAGCCTATGCAAGACGAGGAATCAAAAGGTAAATTTCCTCCATTTTTTAATATAAAGTTGAACCCCCATTCCCCCTTACATTGAAGGAGAATTGGAAGGACGAGGGCATCAAGGGACTTTATGAGACATTTCGATGCTATGAGACATTTTAATAGCATCAAACACTCCATCATTTGATGCTACTAAAAAAGTACCTCGATATGCTAAATTTCTGAAGGAATTGTTGAAAGCGGAAAGAAATCGAAAACCTAAAGGGTGCCACAAGATTGAAATAGGTGAGAATGTTTCCGTGGTCATCCAAAGAAACATTCCCACTAAATGCAAGGACCCTGATATGTTTTCATCCCTTGTGTGATTAGCAATACTAAGATTGAAAGGGCGTGTTAGGATTGGGGTAGTGTTTAGGAGGGAGCAGACTGTTAAATTATGCAGTAAGATCTCAATTGACTTTCAAGACAGTAGACAACTAAAAGGCTAGTGCAGAAGACGTCTACTGGACTGGTGAGATATGAACTGATCGGCAAAAGTAAAAAAGGAACAGTAAAGTAAGTGCAGTAAGGTAAGAAGACAATAATTGTGTCTGGAAGTTCGAAGCACAAACCGCTTCTACGTCTCCCCTTCTTCCTTAGCTTGAAGGTTTCACTAGTAGAATTTGGTTTATACCAGTACACCGGTATACAGCCCACTTAGGCTAATATCACAAAGATAGCCTAAACTCCTAGATCACACAGTTCACTAAGATTCGGAACTAATGTTTGAGAATACAATGAATATCCTATCGCTCTTTAGAATAATAAATATGGTATAGCTTTGAAGTTCTTTGAGCAGTAGACTTAATACTTTGATCTTGAAGATCACTTTGAAGGGTTACTGCTCAGTAGCTCTTTGAATATTAGATTGCCAGAGTGTCAGAGCTTTTGATTCAGAATGTAAGCGAGAGTTTCTTCAAGCTCCAAGTTATCGTATTTATAGGCTCGAAGTCCAACGACAACTATTCTCTATATGGAAAGAATTGTTTGAAATATTCATTTGATTATCGTCCAAAATCCTTTTTGTTTTCTTTCCATATCCGTAAACAACGGCTAGTAATTCTGACAAATGGTGGCGCTAACAGTGTAGTGCATATACTTGTACTATTTGTCAGATAAGGCTTTGTCTTGTTCATTGATCATCTACTGTCTTCAAGAATGACTTAGTCTAATGGGCATAAGTCATCTTTTCTTCTTGTCCAGTAGGCTTCTACCGGTAGACATCTTTGAAACAGTAGACGTTTAACCTGACTACTTCCTGTAAACATTCTACCAGTAGGATTTCTTTAATAATAGTGGTAGACGTTTTTGCTCGGTTACTTCCAGTAGTCCTTGTGGGTCAATAAGCATTCTCCAGAGATAACCGTAATATTTTTATGCAGTAGACGCTGGTTGATGCGGTAGACCTTGTTATCACCAAAACTTAAAATCTTCCAACAATTTCCCCCTTTTTTGGTGATGACAAAACTTGCTTGGAATACTTTAACTTTGAATAGCAGCCAATATGAAGTAACTTGTTAAGAGCTTTAAACAATAATAGACATCAGTATATATGCGTTAGATGATAAGCAGATTACGAGAAGTAATCAAGCTAGACGTTATTTACAAAAGAACTTCATTTTTATATAAAATAAATTATGTTACAATTCTTACAACAACCCTCCCAAAGTAAGCCAACTTGAGAAACATAACCAGTAGAGAAAATTCCGAATATAGATATATTCCTAAAATCTGAATCTGGCTAGTTTCAAAGGAATTACAAGGGAGATGAAAATACAATTCAGAAAATTCTTACAAAGAAAACCTAAGTAAAACCCAAGTTGTCTTCAAAGTAATCCTATGCTAATATATCTTATCTTCCCCCTTTTGTCATCACACTCCGTTCACCTAAGTATGAGATTACAGGCTGGTGAGACAAGTGACACCAATTCCTGAACATTAATGCAAGAACTAGGCAGAGGAGTGTTAGATAAGTAATCAACTCATGGTGGGTTGAATTAGATAAGTAATAAACCCATGAATCAACTTCATAAAGCAGTAAGAGATTGTTAGGATAAATTAATTTGCGCATGTCTGAATTTGTAAATATGATAAGCATCATGCTATTAATCATTTTGAGCAATTCAGAAAAGAATTTAAGAACATATCAGGGGTATATATAGCCAAGTAAAGGCATGGTGATCTAGTGAATTGATGTAACACATGCGAGGTGTTACTCAGTCCTGAATAGTGTAGAAGATAAGAACATAACACAAGTTGTATTAATTTATTGAAAAAGCGCAAAAAGACATAAGTACTACAACTTCACTGTTCGCGGCCAAACCAAGGTCGTCGTCGGTCAAAAGGTTCTGGCTCTGCAGAAGAGGACGGAGGCCTTGGAGGCTGTGTCCTTTGCTGGGTGTCATGACCTCTACTGTCAGAAGGAGCTCTACTGGAAGATGGACCTCTACCGGAAGATTGATTTCTAGCATTAGATGCTTGTCCAGTAGGAGGTGGATCTCGTCGAGGTATAGCGGGGAGTATGCGCTACGACCTTGTATCCCTGTCTCTTTGCAAAATCTCATGATTATCAGTATTGAGGTGCATGAGTTGTCTGCATGTTCCAGAGTTGTTCAGAGAAAGCCACATGCATTGTCTCAATTGGTTGTCTAAGCTCCAGCCTAGTATGTCTCAGCTTTGTGAAGTAATCAGAGGAAATACTGGTAAATAGTTGTTTGAGCTTAGTCACTTCATCAGATAGATGCCTGATATTTTGATTGACTAGAACGAATTGGCCATCAGCATGTGCTCGAGAATTTCCAATTGCAGAGTAAGCATCTTGTTTTTCATGTTTGAGCTTCCCACTGGCCAAAGAAGCTATAGCGTTTGTCAAAGTGGCTAGCTGATTAGTAACATTCAGGGTGATTCTTCTTCTTCAAAATCAGGAGACTTGGGGGAGCTGGTAGTGCCTGTAGCAACAGGGACCTCAAGAACAAGAGAAGCAGACACGACATTATCAGAAGATGATAAGGTTGTTTCAGCAGCATGAGGTGATTCTACAGAGATATGTTCCATCTGCGTATCGTCAGGAACTTGAATGATTCTATCGGCATAGCTTCAATAGAGTGTTGCTCAACTGCAGCAAAAACGACAGTAGACACATCAGTAGAGGGGAGTGTCAAAATTTGAAAATCAGTAACATCTGTAGTAATGGGATCCTCATCAGGGTCTCCAAAGGTTGAGTGGGAGGGTTGTGATAAGTGTGATTTTTACACTTAATTTGATATATGATTAGGGACGTTTTTATAGTGATTCCTCGAAAATATTATGTGTTTTGGTATATATTTGTATATTTCAGGAATCCAGGTCCAAATGCATAAAAGTTGAGGAAATAAGCTATAATTAATTAAAAAGGACCAAACCGAGCACAACCGGATATTATCGAACATGGATGAAATATTATATTATAATATATGATATTATAATATATGATTTTAAAGGATTGAAGGAGAATAAAAGGAAAGCCCAGCATTCTTCGAAAATTCACATACGAGATATACGGGACTTTGAGAGATTTAAAAGAGCAAAAAACGTGAGCAAGAGTTTTGATTGGGAAGAGATATAAATTCACAAGTTACTTGAAAAGAGAGGAGACGTACGGGAATTGGATGGATAAACATTCACGTGCAGAATTAAGATAAGAAAGCCATGAGCATATAAGTGACGTAAGAACAAAAGATAAAAGAGTTTTTGATTGGCAGGAGACGTGGGACGTGAGCACAGAAGAAGGGAGAAGAGAAGAGATTCAGATTTTTGAAAGAGGGAACAGAAGAGTGACGTGCAGAAACACGCACGATATCAGATTTAAAAAAGGAGAAAAACGTGATCAGATTGAGAGAAAGGAACGTACGTGAGCAGCAAATATATTGACGTGTGCAGCATATAATATAAAAGGGACGGAAGAAAAGAGACGTGCGAAGAGGTGAAGAGGAGACGCATGATATCAGGAAGAAGAGGATTTTACGTGAAGGAATTGATAGAGAGATTGGAGAGCAGCAGGAGTTTACGGGAGAAGAGAGGAGATAAGAAATGAGAGCAGCAACGTGCGAACAGTGAGAACAAGAGCAGCAACGTATTATCGAAGGGCAACAACGAGTTGGAGAGGATTCACGTACAACAAAGCAGCAAGAGACGGATACGGAGTCGACGACGCGATCGCTAGTTTATGCGTATTTTAAAACTTTGTTTGTTTCTATTTAATTTCCTTATGCTTTTGATGTTGAAAAACATGATTTTGCATTTGATTTTGAATATGTTTCTAGGCTAAGTTTATTGTCAAGACTTAGGGGATCCTTTGTATGAACCCATGATTTTAATTGAATGTTTTTGATTGATTCTTATTATCTAAGTGCATAGATCATTGCTATTCATGATTTTAAGGGTTTGGCCATCCTCGAATGATAATAAATTACAATTGAGATCGAGAGATAAAATTGGAATTCGATATAGTGATTTATGCCGTGGATTTCAGGCTGATATCGAGAGATAAAGTCAAATACACGTGTGATAGCTATAGATTTACCAAAATTGAAGGCTAGAAGTTTTCATAGATCAACTTACAATATTAATTGTTCAATAAGGATACGAGAGTGGCTTATTGTTACGTTAGTATTAGATTTGTTATAGCCGGACCAAGGTTTAACAAGTGAATTAGGAAAACTCGTCACCTTAGATTGTTTGAATTCGATTATTAACTAATAGGCGAATTATGGGCAATTACATAGGTGAACTGAAAGTCTTGATAATTGTCTCTATTGATTCTAATCTTATGCACTATTGATTGTTTGGGTTTATTATTGAATTAATTAGTCACTTTAGTTTATTAATCACAACCATTTATCGTAGACTAAATATAGTTAAACTAGTGGAGTTTGGTACTTATTTCCTAGTCCTCGTGGGTTCGACACTCATACTTATATTATCATTATACTAAAACTTGACACCATGCACTTGCGGTACATAATCGCTACACTGAAAAATAATGTTTAAAATAATAGCGATCAAGTTTTTGGCGCCGTTGCCGGGGATTAGTTTTAATAATATCAAACGAGATTAGTTTATTGTAGTTTAGTCATTTATTTGTTTTTATTTTCAATTTTTTTTCCTTCCCTTTTTCTACTCTTCTACTGTTTGTGTTCTTTTTGGTTGTGTTACAGGTTGTTATCTCTTGGTGCATGCTAAGGAATAACAACCCTACACTTGAGCCCTTTGATCCCGAGATTGAACGCACTTGTCAAAGGAGGCTAAGGCAAGCAAGAACACGCATGGCTAATACCGATGAGATTTCGGTACCACCAGTTGCAAGATCACTCATGGACTATGCCCACCCTGCATTCCATGGATCACTGTCGAGTATCACGAGACCAACCATACAGGCTAACAATTTTGAGATCAAGCCTGCTATCATACAGATGATCCAACATTCAGCCCAGTTTGGGGGAGCAGCTACTGATGATCCAAATGTCCACCTCCAACTTTTTGGAGACTTGTGATACATTCAAGCATAATGGCGTTACTGACGACGCCATCAGGTTACGTTTGTTTCCCTTTTCTTTACGTGATAAAGCTAAATCTTGGTTACAAGCGTTGCCCGCAGGGTCGATTACCACGTGGGATGAGATGGCACAATTATTCTTGTCAAAGTTCTTTCCACCATCCAAGACGGCTAAGATGTGGAATGATATCACAACATTTGCCCAATATGATCCAGAGACACTGTATGAGGCTTGGGAGCGCTTCAAAGATCTACTGTGGAGATGCCCACATCATGGCCTCCCTATCTGGCTGCAGGTACAAATGTTTTATAACGGTTTATTTTCTGATAACAATCCTATGATTGATGCAGCGTCAGGAGGAACTGTGATGAGGAAGACGCCGGAGGAGGCTTATACGATGTTGGAGGAGATGGCTGCTAATAGCTGTCAATGGCAGTCTGAAAGGACGTGCCAAAGAAGCAAGTCGGAGTGCATCAGTAAGTGAAGTCACTACCCTAGCTGCCCAATTGGAAGCGCTTAACAAGAAGATGGATAGTTTGAGCATGCATGCAATGCAAGTTCAAATTGTTACATGCGAGCTTTGCCAAGGAGGACATCCGAGCACTGAATGCCAGGTTGGTAACCCATTTGTTACAACTAATGAAGTTGTTAACTTTGTAGGGAACCGACCACCGCAGACCTACCCCTACCCAAATACGTACAATACTGTGCCGAGGAACTATCCCCAACCACCACCAGGGTATGCACCAAAGCCAAGCATCGAGGAGTTGTTGGCCAAGTTCATCACAACGACGGAAACTATATTCCAAAATCACGAGGCGTCGATAAAGAACTTGGAAGTCTTAGTGGGACAACTAGCAAAAATCATAGCCGAACGAGCACAAGGATCACTATCTAGTGACACTGAGACAAAACCTATGGAGCAAGTCCATGCTATCACGTTGAGGAGCTGAAAGGAGGTCGTTGAGAAGAAGGATGTGCATGTAGAGTTAAGAGGCGAGGCGGACATCAAGCAAGAAGAGTTGCAAACACGTAACAAATGTAAGTCTATTAAGACCTCTACACCCATCACACCACCTACTAAGGTAAAGATCCCACTCCCATTCCCCGCTGCGTATAAGAGAGCAAAGATTGATGCTAAATTTGCTAAATTTTTAGAATTGATTAAGAATCTTCATAGTGAGATGCCTTTCATAGATGCTATTCGGCACATGCCGAATTATGCTAAGTTTTTAAAAGAGATTCTATCAAAAAAGCGGAAACTGGGAGAGCATGAGATAATAAATTTAACCGATGAGTGTTCTGCTGTCATTCAAAATGATTCACCTCCAAAGTTATAGGATCCAGGGAGTTTCACTATACCTTGCAAAAACAATTCTAAATCTTTCAATAAATCTTTATGTGATTTGGGGTCAAGTGTTAATTTAATGCCTTTGTCTGTGTACAGGAAGCTGGGCTTAGGAGAGCTAAAAGCAATCAATGTCTCATTGCAGATGGCAGACAAGTCCATCAAGTACTCTCATGGGATAGTGGAGGATGTACCGGTCAAGGTTGACAAATTCACCATTCCGGTGGATTTCATGGTGCTAGACATAAAGGAGGAGGCGGACATGCCATTGATACTAGGAAGACCATTCCTAGCTACTGGAAGGGCATTGATAGATGTCCAAGAAGGGAAGTTGATCCTACGAGTATGGGGGATCAAGTTACTTATGATATGTTAAAAGTTGTGAACAATACACGCACTGAGCACCGGTGTTTTAGTGTCAATATAATTTATACACTATCTGTTGATGCGATGCAGGGTAAGAGTGAGAAGAAGGTGGAAGTCACATCGAATGGCCAACAAAGAAGAGGTAAATTTGGTGTAGAAGACTCGGTATTATGAATAGGAAAAAGATGAGATTTTTTCCATGGGAGTCTGACGCACCATGGGCTGGACCATTCAAAGTTGTCGATGTTCTACCATTCGACACCTTCAACTGAGAGATGACCATGGAGGAATATTTACTGTGAAGGAGAAGTGGTTACTGTTAGGAATCCGATCAAGCAATACGCATCGAAAAATAAAATTTGGATTCCTACCATGGACCTATACAAAGTAATCATATCGAGATTGATAAGAATCATACCCTTGTAGCGTGTTTTAAGCAGATTCCTCGTTGCAACACCTCGAGTCACGAACAAAGATTTGCACCTTTGTCTCTACGGTATCCACACGATCGAAACGAAAAGGGTGTTCAAGAACAAGTTGCTAGACTCGTTCTTAAACCAAAACTAATCTCACGGTTCAAAACCGATCAACGACGGCCGTTCAACTCCCTATTCACGACGGCGGCGGCGGCGGCGACCGTGAGGTTGAGAGTGAGGTGATGCGGCCGTGAGGTTTTAGAGGTGGCTACTAGGTTTTTTTAATAATAATCAACACTAGATTTTTTAAGGGAAATTTAGGTTTAGGTGCACTTACCAAACAAGTTTTTCATATAAATCTCCATTTTAAAAAAGTGTGCAAATAAATGCATGGTTGAAAAATATCTTCTCATTTAAGTCCACTTTTCAAATTTATGATTTTAAAAGGTTTATTTTCATACCAAAAATACCCTTTTAGGAGTAAACCCTAATATCTAATGGAACAGAGTGAAATTTTATTTGGCTGCGCAATGGGAAATTTTGAGTTCATGTTCGATCGTTTCTCCAAGTAAAAACATCTATTAAATTTTCAATCGAATCGTTTTAGCGAGGCATTTACGATCTCTGTCTGGTTTTCGTTCCTGGTGATCGATTTAGAGAAGTCACAGAAGGTATTTTATACTTTTGTGAATTTTTTTTGCTTTTGTATATGTTACGATGGATCTTGGATTTATGATTCTATTGAAATGTAGAGATGAAACGCAAGTTTTGAATATGAATCCCACATTTTCATACAGTGAGTTAAAATCTATTGCAATCGGTAAATGGTTTGATGGCAACTCTGATGCAATGACTTTAAAATATTCTGTACCTGGACATCCTAAATGTTGTTTGAGTAATGATGATGATATGAGAAATATGTTTATTCTGTGTAAGATTATAGATGTTCAATTGGTGACAATTGATGTTTATGATGAAAAAAATGCATATCATGGAGTTTCTTCGGGAAGTATGAATTGGCAGACTGTCGATGGTGGTGGCACTGTGCCGTTTCAATGTGGTGGTGCATGCGAGACAGATGTGATCGGAGATACTAGGCAAAATAGTGATGTAAGTGAATTACGTGCACAGGGATGTAACTCATAAGCAGGATATGATTCTGACCTTCAAATGTGTAATTCTAAAGGCAAAGAGAAGTTGTTGTTGTGTTCTAGTTGGGCATCAAATATTAGTAGGGTTGGGCAACAGTTTAGTGGTGGTGTAGAAGAGTTTCGCTGTGAATTAAGTAAATATTCGGTTGAGGTTGGGTTTGATTTCAACTATGTAAAAAACAATAAAGATAGGGTAATTGCAGAGTGTGCTAGAAAACATGATGAGGGCTGTGGTTGGTTTGTGAATGCTAGTGTATCAAGAATAGATAGGTCTTTCTACATAAGAAAATTGCAAAACATGCACACATGTGGGCTGAGAGTGATGAAGAACAAATCAAAAAGGATGAGTTCAGTTCTGATATCTGAAATTATTGCGGAACGAGTGTTTTCAAATCCAACCTTCTCACCGAGTGAACGTATGAATTCAGTTCTTGGAACGACTCATCATAATTTCCAAAAGCAATAGATCTAGCTTTCTCAACACTTCTCCATGCTTTATTGTACGATAAATGTTCGAAGTTTTGTAAAGCTTGAAGTTGACGACAACAACCGATTTTCCCGTTTGTTTGTTTCGTTCCGTGCTAGTATTGACGGTTTTTAAATTTTGTCGTCAAATGTTATTCCTTGATGGAACGTTTCTGAAATCCAGATTCAAGGGCACCCTTCTGTCTGCTACGGCTAAGGATGGGAATCAAGGTAAATTGACTGTTTTAAATTGCACCAGTTGTGGTTTACATGCACCAGTTATTATTTACATGCACCAGTTGTGATTTACATGCACCAGTTATAATAACATGCACCAGTTATGATTTACATGCACCAGTTATAATTACATGCACCAGTTATGATTTACATGCACCAGTTATGATTTACATGCACCAGTTATGATTTGCATGCACCAGTTATGATTTTGAACCAGTTATGATTTACATGCACCAGTTATCATTTACATGCACCAGTTATCATTTACATGCATCAGTTATGATTTACATGCACCAGTAATGATTTACATGAACCAGTTATGATTTTGCACCAGTTATCACTTACGTGCACCAGTTATGATTAAATGCACCAGTTATGATTTACATGCACCAGTTATCATTTACATGCACCAGTTATGATTTTGCACCAGTTATCACTTACATGCACCAGTTATCATTTACATGCACCAGTTATCATTTACATGCACGGTTATGATTTACATGCACAGGTATATAATTTACATGCACCAGTTATATGCACCAATTACCGTTACAAAATTACATGCACCAGTTATGATTTACATGTACCATTTATGATTTACATGCACCAGTTATGATTTACATGCACCAGTAATTATTTACATGCAACAGTTATGATTTACATGCAACAGTTATGATTTACATGCACCAGTCATGACTTTGCACCATTTATGATTTACATGCACAGGTATATAATTTACATGCACCAGTTATAATTTAGATGCACCAATTACAGTTACATAATTACATGCACCAGTTATCATTTCCATGCACCAGTTATGATTTACATGCACCAGTGATAATTACATGCACCAGTTATAATTACATGCACCAGTTATAATTTACATGCACCAGTCATATAATTTACATGCACCAGTTATATAATTTACATGCATCAGTTATAAATTAAACTCACCAGGTATGATTACATGCACCAGTTATAATTTACATGCACCAGTTAACAGTTACATGCACCAACTATGATTACATGGACCATTCATGATTAGGATGCACCAGTTATAATTAAATGCACCATTTAACATTTACATGCACCAATTATAATTTACATGCACCAGTTAAATTACATGCACTAGTTATAATTTAGATGCACCAGTTACAATTAGATGCACATTTAAAATTAGATGCACCAGTTATTATTTACATGCATCAGTTAAAATGCATCAGTTATAATTTACATGCACCAGTTATAATTTACATGCACCAGCTATGATTATGATGCATCATTTATAATTACATGCATCAGTTATGATTAACATGCACCATTTATTAATACCAATGTCATGTACCAGTTATAACTTATGGTTTTATCTTGTAGGTTTGTTCCCGTTGGCTTTTGCTATAGTTGACTCTGAGAACTATGATAATTGGCGTTGGTTTTTATCTTGTTTGACTAATATTTTAGATAACGGGGAAGATGTTGTATATATATCTGATCGTAATGTCGGTTTGATGGAGGCGCTGCCAGTTGTTTTTGGAGCTTCTCTGAAACACTTTTTTTGTTTATACCATTTAAAGTGCAACTTGCGTGACAGATATTCTGGCAAACACTTTTCAAACAATTTTCGTGAGAGGTTATGTTTCCTGCTGGACGAATGCGCAAATTCCCCGACGGTGGCAATTTTTAATGAGAAACTCACTATTTTAAAACGAGAAGGCGGACAAAATATGGAATATTTTTTGCAGGGACTTTCATTGGATAAGTGGACAAATGCATATTCTACTGGGATGAGATATGGAGAGATGTACTCAAATGCAGCGGAGTCCTTCAATTCATGGATCTTAGATGCAAGGGGTCTTCCTATTACCCATATGGTTGACTGTATTAGAGTTAAGTTGATGTGTTTGTTTTCTGATAGAAGATTACTGGCATGCAAATGGTTGTGTGCTCGGATGGGAAAGAAATGGACATCTTATGTAAATGAAGGTCGTGCTTGGAATGTGAAGATGTCTTCGCATTGCTACTTTGAAGTGTTTTCCCGCCCTGCAGTTACTGTTCGCCTTGACAATCAAACATGTTCATGCTACAAGTGGCAGTTGGATGGATTCTCATGTCCTCATGCTATTGCTGTATTCATGAGGAATAAAGTGCAAATAGATGAAGTAGTTGACAAATATTTCCATGTTAGTACGTACAGGCTATGCTATGAAGGAGTCATTTTACCCGTTCCAAGACATACCAAAGGTAATGTTCCTTTGATGGGTATGGAAACAAATGTTTTACCACCGCAAACAAAAAGGCAACCAGGTCGTCCAAAGAAGAGAAGAATTCGATCTAAAGGGGAAAACATTAGACAGTTCCGTTGTAGTCGTTGTAACAAACATGGGCACAATAAAAAAACTTGTAAAGAGCCTATTTGCTGATTTTCGAAAAAAAGAAAACATTTACGCAAATGTAATTTTTAACAAATGATTGTGTATCAGTTATAAATGTAAATTTTTTAGTGCAGCGATTAATTTTCATGTACCAGTTATAATACACACGCACCAGTCGTATTATAAATACAATATGATTTACATGCAAAAGTTATAATTTAAGGCAATAGTTATAATTTACATTCACCAGTTATGATTTACATGCACCAGTTATGATTTACATGCACCAGCTATCATTTACATGCACCAGTTATGATTTACATGCACCATTTATGATTTACATGCACCAGCTATCATTTACATACACCAGTTATGATTTACATGCACCAGTTATCATTTACATGCACCAGTTATAATTTACATGCACCAGTTATAACTTCATGCACCAGTTATGATTTACATGCATCAGTTATGATTTACATGCACCAGTTAGTTACATTCACCAGTTATAAAACTAACATTCACCACTTATAACTAACATGCAGCAGTTATGATTTACATGCACCAGTTATGATTTACATGCACCAGTTATGATTTAAATGCACCAGTTATGATTTACATGCACCAGTTATGATTTAAATGCACCAGTTATAATTTACATGCACCAGTTATTATTTACATGCACCAGTTATAAGTACATGCAAAAATTATTTACATGCACCAGTTATGATTTACATGCACCCGTTTTCATTTACATGCACCAGTTATAATTTACATGCACCATTTATAATTTAAATGCACCAGTTATGTTTTACATGTACCAGTTATATTTTAATGCACAAGTTATAACTGCATGCACCAATTATAATTTACATGCACCTGTTATGATTTTTAGGCAACATCATATTTTCATGCACCAGTTATAACTAACATGCACAAGTTATGATTTACATGCACCAGTTATATTTTACATGCACCAGTTATCATTTTCATGCACGAGTTATAATTTACATGCACCAGTTATAATTTACATGCACCATTTATGATTTACATGCACCATTTATGATTTACATGCACCAGTTGTAATTACATGAAACAATTAAAATTAGATGCACCAGTTATCATTTATATGCACCAGTTATTATTTACATGCACCAGTTATATTTTACATGCAGCAGTTATCATTTTCATGCACCAGTTATCATTTACATCCAGCAGTTATGATTTACATGAACCAGTTGTAATTACATGCAATAATTAAAATTAGATGCACCAGTTATCATTTATATGCACCAGTTATTATTTACATGCACCAGTTATAACTAACATGCACCAGTTATGATTTATATGCACCAGTTATATTTTAATGCACCAGTTATCATTTACATGCACCAGTTATAATTTACATGAACCAGTTATTATGTACATGCACTAGTTATCATTTACATGCACTAGTTATAATTTACATGCACCAGTTATTATTTACATGCACCAGTTATAACTACATGCAAAAGTTATGATTTACATGCACCAGTTATGATTTACATGCACCAGTTATATTTTATATGCACCAGTTATCATTTTCATGCACCAGTTATGATTTACATGCACCAGTTGTAATTACATGCAACAATTAAAATTAGATGCACCAGTAATGATTTACATGCACCAGTTATAACTACATGCACCAGTTAAAATTAGATGCATCAGTTATGATTTACATGCACCAATAATAATTACATGCACCAGTTACAATTTACATGCACCAGTTATAATTTACATGCACCAGTTATGATTTACACGGACCAGTCGAAATTTACAAGCACCATTAATAATTTACATGCACCATTTACAATTAGATGCACCAGTTATAATTTAAATGCACCAGGTTTATTTTTTTCAACTGTATTTCATCTATTATTTTACACAGGCTAAAGCTTCTGTTTATCATTTTTGTAACAATTTTGAATCATGAATAATCATCTTCGCCATCTTTACCCTGTAATCTGTATTGTAGTCCACACTACAATGCTTTGGTACCGGCTGTCCTCTCATAATCTTTTCCATGTTCATGCAAATGAAGACACCACAGTGGACGGACCCAGATCTGTTGTGCAGCTTCTATATATGACTCAATTTGAAATATTTTTTCACTAGGAGTATATTGTATACCCTTTGATATAGGGTCATCCTCAATCACTCTATGCATAGCTTCTTCGACATATTCTTTCTGTAAATTGGGTACGAGTTCAAATTCTTTTGTCAGCATACTTATAATAATTTAGAAAATAACTCTTAAAATGTAACGTAAATTACCAGTATTTTGGCCTTCTCGAAGTAGTGATCAGTTTCATCTTCCCTGCGTGGCCTTATTGAGTTGTAGTGTGTCCACTTCGATTCTTGCAAGTCAAATACGAGCAATGTCCAATGGTAGCCAGTAGTCACCGATGGATCCTCACGGCCACATGTGTTTATAGGAAAAATAAGGAATCTATATTCCATGGCTTGGGCAATCTTTCCATTTATTTGGTGTTTTGCTGCCTCTTCGCAATATATCTCTCGTGATCTCCTTGCAACGTAATGCTGTCAAGCAGCACGTAGAAATTTAATAAACATGATTTTTATAAGAAATTAAAATTAATAACTTGTGTTTTATTACCCAAGACAAGCAATCAAAAACGTAGTAAGTCTTCCTTTGCCCTAATTTCTCAAGCTGCCTATCAATAAGGATGCTCCAGCAGTCAACAATCTGAAAGGTGTGATCAGAAATTTTGCAATGAGTTAATTGAATATCAAGAAAATAGACAAGTGAACAACTCTTTTGATAAACCGTTTACATCGTTAGGAATTGAAAGTCCGTTAAGTATGGCTCCAATATATTTAACAGGTATTTGTTTTGCTGCCATATTGTCTCGCCAAATCACTCCCCTGCACACAATGATAAATTGCAACATTTATTGGTTTCATCTAGTTGAATTAATTTACTTTTTAAAAGAATAAAACAAGTCATACCATTGTCCATGATCCTTGTTGAATTTCAGTAACCAATCTTTTTCTTCTTTGGTCAACCGTTTGAAGATGACATTTCGTGGTTTGAACTTGAAAGGCTCGTCATCCTTATTGTCTTTAACGCGTGTTGCAACCTCAAAATTATCATCATCTTGCAATGCTGTTATATCTTTACTGGCATTTTTGGGTTGATCTTTTTCTTTTACAGTAGAGCTTTTTTTGTGTTGACCTCCTAGCCCTTTTCAAGGAGGGATACGTATGGTCACGATCTTTATGGGCCATTCGGTCCAATCTGTTCTTAATTCTTTTCACCATTGATGTCTGTGCCTCGTTTAATTTCACGAGTTCTACATTTTCCTCGTTCAACATCATTGCAGCTGTTTTTGTGCTGCTCAAGTCGTTGTCAACTGCTTCCTTATCCTTTTTTAAACTTTCGATTCGAGCATGTAGCTGTGCAACGATGTTGTCGAGTTCCTCCTTTTGTTTCAGAACTTCGTTATTTCTGGCATGCAATTCTTTCAGGTCTTCTTCTTTCAGCATGATCATTGTTCTTGCTTCTTCCAGCTGTGTTCTTAATTCTGCATTGTTGAGCCACTGGACATCGTGCTCAGAAACAAATGAGTCAAATTTCACCTTCAACTCTTTTAACTCATTTTCCCTTCTCATAAGTTCCTGCTTTGTTTCTTGGAGTTGGGTGGCCAATTCCGCGGATTGAATAAAATCTGGATTTTGAGTTGAATCCAATGGTTCTTCACTTGCCATATTCACATCTTCATGAAATTCATCTCCTTCTCCATCAGTAGCAAACAAAGATTCCTCACCATAACTTTTGTCAGCAACATTAAAGAGTTGCGTCTCGATCTCGTTATGAACAAACACTTCAACCAACATATCCTCAGTGGACATGTCAACATCATCATATAAATTTTCGCCACGTGAATGTTCAGAAAGATCAAACAGTACCTCAGCAATTGTTGCATCAGGGAAATAAGCAACTTCTTCTTCTTCATATTCTCTTAAGTCAAATTCGGGTTCTTCATTAAGACTTACAGCTCGATGTTCTTGTCGTTCTGCAACAGATGGTTCTTTATTTTCAATATCTTGTTGCAGGAGTTCAGCTTCCTCAGTTGTCAGTTGTAAAAAGCTTTCCAATATCTGGTGCACCAGTTATATTTCAAGCACCAATTATAAATTTCATGCACAAGCTATTTATCATGCAACAGTTATCTTTCATGCACCAGTTATGATTATGATGCACCAGTTATAATTGTATGCACCATTTATAATTGTATGCATCAGTTATGATTTACATGCACCAGTTATGATTTACATGCACAAGTTATGATTTACATGCACCAGTTATGATTTTGAACCAATTATGATTTACATGCACCAGTAATGATTTACATGCACAAGTTAACATTTACATGCAACAGTTATCATTTACATGCATCAGTTATGATTTACATGCACCAGTTATGATTTACATGCACCAGTTATGATTTTAATGCACCAGTTATGATTTATATGCACCAGTTATAATTTACATGCACCAGTTATAATTTACATGCACCAGTTATAATTTACATGCACCAGTGATGATTTACATGCACAAGTTAACATTTACATGCACCAGTTATCATTTACATGCATCAGTTATGATCTACATGCACCAGTTATGATTTACATGCACCAGTTATGATTTTGAACCAGTTATGATTTACATGATTTACATGCACCAGTTATGATTTACATGCACAAGTTAACATTTACATGCACCAGTTATCATTTACATGCATCAGTTATGATTTACATGCACCAGTTATGATTTACAAGCACCAGTTATGATTTTAATGCACCAGTTATGATTTACATGCACCAGTTATAATTTACATGCACCAGTTATAATTTACATGCACCAGTGATGATTTGCATGCACAAGTTAACATTTACATGCACCAGTTATCATTTCATGCATCAGTTATGATTTACATGCACCAGTTATAATTTACATGCACCAGTGATGATTTACATGCACAAGTTAACATTTACATGCACCAGTTATCATTTACATGCATCAGTTATGATTTACATGCACCAGTTATGATTTACATGCACCAGTTATGATTTTGAACCAGTTATGATTTACATGCACCAGTTATGATTTACATGCACAAGTTAACATTTACATGCACCAGTTATCATTTACATGCATCAGTTATTGTTGGGAAAACGATTTCTAAGTTTTGGTGATTACAAACACCTACTGGATGTTAAAGATCGACCGGATGCTAAAGACCTACCGGGTGAATACACCTACCGGATATTAAAGTCTCACCGGGTAAAGACATCAACTGGATAGACACCAACCGGACAAGCTATCAACCGGACAAGACATCAACTGGATAGATACCAGCCGGACAAGCTATCAACTGATAAAGACACTAACCGGATGAAGTCATCAACTGGTATGAAGTCATCAACCGGATAAAGACATCAACCGGATGAAGACATCAACTGGATAAAGTCATCAACTGGATAAAGTCATCAACTGGTATGAAGTCATCAACCGGATAAAGACATCAAACGGATGAAGACATCAACTGGTATGAAGTCATCAACCGGATAAAGACATCAACCTGATGAAGACATCAACTGGAAAAAGTTATCAACTGGTAAAGACATCAACCGGATGAAGACATCAACCGGGTGAAGACATAAACTGGATAACTAGCAACTGGAAAGTCTCTCACTGAACAAGGACATCAACTGGTCTTAAGAGGATGAACGACCAGTTGAACAAAGAAACCAGCAGAAGTCTAAGCAACGAGACAAAGTAAGTACAACATTCTCTGACAAAGGTACAACAGAGCGGCGCACCCTGCTATATCTCCGCCACCATTACCGTCAGAGTGAAAAGAGCCGTTGTTTTACAAAATAGGAAAGAAGACAACAGGTATTTGGAAAGCTAATCCATTCCATATACAAAAAGGCTACCGTTGGACAACCAAACCTATAAATACGTCCAAGCAGAGAATGAAGAAGTGCTGAGCAACTTTCAAACTAAGAGAAATACTTCAAAGCAAGAAAGCTATACGACTGATATTTCAAACGTTCAGCAAAGAGCAGACAAACCGCAAAACTGAATCTGTGACAGATTATTTTCAATTGAAGTCTGCTGCTTAGAAGCTCTCAAAGCTAGAAAGTTTTATTCTGTAGAGAGTGTTGTAAAATCACTTGTATCCAAAAGATAAGAAGAGTGTGATTGCTAGGAGTTTAGGCCAAGTGTGTTAGTGCCTAAGGAGGTTGTATACTGTAAAGTGTAAACCAAGTCTTCTAGTGAATCCTTCCTGCAAAGGAAGAAGGGGAGACGTAGAAGCGTTGTGCTTCGAACTTCCAGAAACAACTCTCGTATTATTCGTTTATTGCTTTATTACTTCAGTTTTATTCCTCACAAGTTTTGTAGACGTCTTCCGCACTATAATAAGTGTCTACTGACTTGCCTGTTATTGAGAAGCAACTGTAACACTTAACAGTTTACAGTTAACCAAGAAAAAGAAATCGAAATTATATCTAGTGTTTATTCAACCCCCCCCCCCCCCCCCTTCTAAACACTACCCCCGATCCCAACAAGTGGTATCAGAGCTTAGGTCTTCTCAATCTTGAGAAATTACTATTTACCAAAAACTGATGGCCTCATTCAGCAAGATTCCAATGTTCAAGAAAGACGAATATGATGACTGGAGGATCCGTATGCAAGCACATCTAAGTGCTCAAGATGATGATATGTGGTATGTGATCACCGAAGGACCGTTGAAGATCATGAAAATCAATACAGCTGCCTCTATCACAAGTGGTGATCCACAAATGGTAGAAAAGGAAAGATCTCAATGGTCAAATGAAGACAAAAAAAAGGCAAACCTAGACAACGTGGCTAAAGACATTTTGTTCAAAACTTTGGACAAAAATATGTTCAACAAAATCAAAATGTGCCCAACAGCCAAAGAGATCTGGGAAAAGATTGCTCAACTCTGTGAAGGAAATGATCAAACCAAGGAGAACAAGCTTACTGTGGCTTTACAAAAGTTTGAGCATATCAAAATGATAAATGGAGAAACTCTCAACGAGTATGATGAAAGAGTGACTGGAATAATAAATGAACTAAGCAGTCTGGGTAAGGAGTTACCCAACAGAGAAGTCACTCTCAAAGTGATGAGAGGTCTACCAAGAGAATGGGATGTCAAGACCATTGCTATGAGAGAATCGAAGGATATCAACAAGATAGATCTACATGATCTGTTTGCTGATTTAAAAGCCTATGAATTCGAATTAGGCATTCGGGTTGAAGATGAACCAAGTACAAGTCAACCAACAAAAGCTCTCACTGCATCTTAGTCTCTGCCTACTCCTACTGAAATGACTCCAGAAAAGATGTGTAACGATGCGATGGCAATGTTCGTAAAAAAATTTGGAAAATTCATGAAGAAGAACCAGAGACCTTATCAATCATATCCTCGAAGGCAAAGCTCCAAAGGAAATTCAGAAGAAGAAGAGCGAGTATGCTTCAACTGTCTCAAACCAGGGCACTTCATCGCAGACTGTCCTAAACCCAAAAAGGATGATCACAAAAGAGGATCCAAGGATTACAGAAAATCCAAGGAAACCAGAAGAACATCCAAACGGGACAGAGATCAAAAGGTTTTAGTGGCAGAAGATAGTAAGAGCAAATGGGCTGATTCTGAATCAGAATCAGAGGAGTCAAATAGCTCATCCAGCGAGAGTGAAGACGAAGAAGTCCACTGCTTAATGGCGAATGATGAAAATGAGGTACATGAAACCAACCTATGCATTGCAGGACATGATAAATGAGTATCAGACGCTATACGAATCTTTTGAAAGCTATAAGACTGAGCACTCAATTCCAACTAAAACGCTTGAAAACAAACTTGATTGTGAACAATCAAGGGAGTTGAATTGCTTAAGGGAAGCAGCCAGTCGCCTAGTGAAAGAAAGAGATGAAGCCAAGTGTGCGTACCAGAAACTCAGCAAACTGGTTAGCACTTGGAATGCGTCGACTACCAGAAAAGATGAAATGCTTGAGTCTATAAGGCTTGCTGGTGATTTAACTGGCATAGGCTTTAATAGCAATGACAGCAGATCATCTGGTAATGAGCCTCAACTGTGTCTAACAAAAGGCAAGGTTCAATCAATGAACTTTGTAAGATCTAGCACAGTATATGACCCGTATGAACTGGTTAAAGAACCTGTTAAAGCAACACTCCTCAAGGAACAGGTACAGCACAGAGGTATCGGTTATGTAGAACCACTCAAAGAGGCTAAACCAAGGCAAAAGTTCAGAAATGAACTTAAAACCACTGGTCGAGCAGCTAGAGAGGTTAAACCCAACTGGTACTACAACTGTAAACCTGTCCAGAAGAGGTATATGCTGAATAACAGGAACTACAAACCAAAAGCACATGCATACACATATTATCACACTCCACAGCTAAAATCATCACCTACATTTATAAATGCACACACATTTCAGAACACACCGACCTAAGTCATTCAGGGTCATACAAGTGTGGGTTCCGAAAGGACTAATCCTACCAGGACCCAAGTAGGATTGGGTACCAATCAGTCTATCGCTTTAATTGCAGGAAACTAGAATGCATCCAGTTCGGAGCTCAGAATGGTTCCTAGACAGCGGATGCTCTAGACATATGACAGGGAATGCAAGCTTATTGTCTGAACTAGTGGACTCCACTGGACCCAGAATAACGTTTGGAGATAACGCGAAAGGTAGAACCGTAGGTAAGGGTAAGATTATCTACGGTAACCTCATCATTAAAGATATTCTCTTAGTTGAAAATCTATGCTATAATTTGATTAGCATAAGTCAATTATGTGACAATGGTCATTCCGTAGAATTCAATCAGCATTCATGCACAATTAAATCTACTGATGGCAATGTATTACTTATAGGAAGAAGGCATGATAACACATATAAAATTGATTGGAATCTTAATCAGCCTACTTCCTTTACTTGCTTAGCTGCCCAGAATACTTCCAAAAATTGGCTTTGGCACAAACGGTTGAGTCACTTAAATTTTAAAACTATTGCTAGTCTGCGTAAACTTGATCTAGTTGTTGGACTGCCCCAAATTGAGTTCTCAAAGGACAAGATCTGTGCAGCATGCCAACTCGGTAAGCAAATCAGATCCTCCTTTAAGAACAAAGGGAGTAAATCTTCTTCTCGGTGCCTAGAGTTGCTGCATATGGATCTGTTTGGTCCTATACCAGTAACAAGTCTAGGGGGAATGAAGTACACCCTAGTGTTAATAGACGATTACACTCGTTTCACGTGGGTCTTGTTCCTAAGTGGTAAAGATCAGGCTACTCCAAAGCTGGTCAAATTACTGAAAAGACTCCAAAATGAGAAATCGTGTGGGATAGATAGAATTCGCAGTGATAAAGGTACTGAGTTTACAAATCAATCACTCGAATCATATCTAGATGACCTTGGTATTAAACACGAATACTCTGCAGCTAGAACTCCTCAACAAAACGGAGTTGCTGAGCGTAGGAACCGCACTTTAAAAGAAGCTGCGCGAACTATGCTCGCGGAATCAGAAATATCGCAGAAATTTTGGGCAGAAGCTGTCAACACAGCATGTTATACGCAGAACAGATCGATGATTAATAAGCGAGCCAATAAAACCCCTTATGAGATCTGGAATGGCAGTAAGCCAAATATTTCTTATTTCCATGTGTTTGGTTGCAAATGTTTTATTCACAACAATGGAAAGACTCATCTCACCGCCTTTGATGCCAAATCTGATGCTGGAATATTTCTTGGCTATTCTACAGTTAGTAAGGCATTCAGAGTATTTAATAATAGAACTCTTAATGTAGAAGAATCAGTGCATGTAAAATTTGATGAACCTACTGACTGTACACTATCCGATATACAAATCAACAACTTGAGTAATCAACTGGAAAGCACTTATATTGACGAAAATGTTGATGATGAGATTGATTACAGAAGCAGGGCTGACTGCTCCTTAGAACCAGAAATCCCTGAAGCTCAAGCAGAGGAGTCTGCTGGCCAACAAGCACTGCAGCCAGCCATCAATGAAACAGTGGCATCCACCTCTACTGCAGTTGAAGGAACCAATGAGAAAGATGGGTCTATCAGAATCTCTGATTTACCTACTCACATCCAGTCAACTGAAGAACTCAACCCACTAGGACCTTCGCTCCGGTGGAAGAAGGATCATCCACCCGAGCAGGTCATCGGTAACCCTCTTGCTCCTCTACGCACCAGAGGACAAATGATTAACGAATTTCTTCATGCTGCATTCATATCTCATATAGAACCTAAGAAGATTGATGAAGCTATATTAGACCCAAGTTGGGTAGAAGCAATGCAGGAAGAACTAAACCAGTTTGAGCGAAACAGAGTATGGTATCTAGTACCACGACCACAGCATCACACTGTAATTGGCACCAAATGGGTATTTAGAAATAAATTAGACGAAAACGGAACAGTAATTAGAAATAAAGCAAGATTAGTTGCACAGGGCTACAGACAGGAAGAAGGCATTGATTTCGATGAAACCTTTGCCCCTGTAGCACGACTAGAAGCAATTCGCATATTTCTTGCATTTGCTGCATTTAAAGACTTTAAAGTCTATCAGATGGATGTTAAGAGTGCATTTCTTAACGGCAAACTCCAGGAAGAAGTTTATGTTGAACAACCTCCTGGATTTGAAAACCATCAGCAGCCATCTCATGTTTTCCGTCTGAATAAAGCTCTGTATGGTCTAAAGCAAGCTCCCCGTGCCTGGTATGAAACTTTGTCAAAATATTTGACAGAGCACAACTTTGTTATTGGCACGGTGGACAAGACCCTTTTTAAATTTACAAAGGGAGATCATACGTTGCTAGTTCAAATATATGTTGATGATATTATCTTCGGGAGTACTAACCCAAAACTGTGCGAAAGATTTTCTAAAATCATGCAGGAACAATTCGAGATGAGCATGATGGGAGAGTTATCATTTTTCTTAGGATTGCAAGTCAAGCAATCTAGTGAAGGAATTCTGATAAATCAGTCCAAGTACACTAAAGAGCTACTGAAGAAATATGGAATGAGTACCAGCTCAGCTGCTGCTACACCAATGAGCTCATCCGCCAAACTCGACTTGGATAATTCAGGAATACCAGTCGAAGTTACAATGTATCGAGGCATGATCGGATCTTTACTATACTTGACAGCCAGCCGACCCGATATTATGTTTGCAGTATGTATGTGCGCCCGGTTTCAAGCAAATCCCAAGCAGTCGCACTTCACTGCTGTCAAGAGGATCCTAAAATACTTAAAAGGAACCGAGAATGTTGGTCTATGGTATCCAAGAGACTCAACTTTTAATCTCATTGGATACTCAGATGCTGACTATGCTGGATGTAAAATTGACAGGAAAAGCACCAGTGGATATTGTCAATTTCTTGGTGATCGGTTAATATCATGGGGATGCAAGAAACAGACATCCATCGCAACCTCCACTGCAGAGGCAGAGTACCTTGCTGCTGGAAGCTGCTGTGCCCAACTGCTCTGGATTCAGCAACAACTCAGAGACTATGGAATTGAGTCCACAGAGGCTCCTATTTTCTGTGACAATACGTCTGCCATTGCCATTACATACAATCCAGTTCTTCATACTCGTACTAAACATATTGACATTCGTCATCATTTCATCAGAGATCATGTTATGAAGAAGGAAATACGGCTGGAGTACATTTCCACAGAACAACAGGCAGCAGACATCTTCACAAAACCCCTACCGGACGCTAAGTTTTCTTACTTTCGAAATATTCTTGGTTTAATTGAAATTACTTCTTGATTATTTTGTTTGGGTAATGAATTCAGGGGGAATTTGTTAGTTTAGTTGCATTTATTTAGGGGGAATTTCTGTTTTAATTTTATCATGGTTATTTAAGCTAAGCTGGTAATACAATGGTCAACTGCAGTGGGGGTATTCGTACCAGTAGGACTCTGCATCCAGTAGATGTTTTCCTACCAGTCGAACCCCACATACCAGTTGATGTTACCAAATATGCTTTGACAAAAATAACCCTCGATACTAATTAACCTAATGAACGTCGGAATTCAAAATTACTTTTGTGTAAAAATAAATTATTTCACTCCCGCCTAAATCCTGTCCTTTTATTTTTGGGTAAAATCTTTTTAATCGTTAGATGATTGCCACGTATACATGTGTCCGCTCATCTACAGTACGACGTTACATATACTTCCTTTCTCACCGCCTTTAGTTTTCTCTTCTCTTCATCCTCTCCAAACATCTTACTGCAACAATCGTCTCTTTCAGAAAATTTCCTTTAACAGATTGCTGCTGCTCCTTCACCTCAATCATTCAAAATGACGAAGACTGTTCAACCGAGTTTTATCACAAATGCTGTTCACGTCGATTTTAACTCCATATATACTTCATCTGATGAGGAAACAAAGGATTTAATTCAAAAGCTGGATACCTCAGGGCTATTAGTGATCCTAAGCCAGGCTCCCTCATTTTACCAGGATGAACTACAAGAATTCTTTGCCACAGCAACTGTTGTGGATGACACCGTTGTGGCATCCATCTCTGGGCAGTCAGTCACCATCACTCAACCAGAATTTGCCACTCATCTGTGCCTACCCTCCACTGGACTCACTGACTTTTCGACTATTCCGGCAGACCTAAGAGAAGAGATGCGGCTCACAGTGTCGGACTCTGACCATCGTATTCAACGACCTCCTTTCAGGAAGGTATTAATGAAGAGCCACTATCGACAACTGGCAGACATCATCTCAAAGGGGATCCTCTGTAAGGCAGGATCATTTGATATAATTACCCCTGAGAAGGTTGACGTCATGAGCGCTATATGCAAAGGGTTGGAGATCAACTGGTCAGCTGTACTATTTCAAATACTGACTAGCCTCGTCGTATCTGGCAAGGGTCAATCCGGTTTTGCTCTCCCACTAAGCAGTCTATTTGAGAGCAAACACATCAAGACAGGGGCTCTCTCTCATCTTCATCCAGGGAGACTCGTCACTCACAAGTACCTTCAGCTTCATCGCCAACGAAGTGGCAGAGAAGGTGGAGCAACAAAGCGTCGGTTGACTCAAGTCATTAGTGACTCGGAACAGACTGTCTCTGAATCCGCTGAGTCTCCTCCTCCTCCTCCTCCTCCTCCTCCTCCTCCTAAGAAGCCAAGGACCAGAAAAATTGCCTCTCTAGATGCTCGTCAGAGAGACACTGCCGCCTCCGACACTATCTCCTCTGCCGGACCTACAGGTGTTATTTCTGACAGAGAACCCAGCCCTGTCATCCCTTCAACTGGGAACCCACTGCTGCATTAGCCATGGTGTCTGCTCCATTAATAGACACTCCTTCAGCTCAGGTGAGCTCTCAGCAGGCCCCAGGCTCTATCAGCTTCAGGACACCCAAGTCTACTTGTCCTTACTGTCATCCCAAGGCCACTCCAGCTGACAAAGGAAAATCTCTTATTGCCCCAGTGTCCACTCCTGTTGCATTCGAGATTCAAATGGTCATGGATGCAGTTAAAGCCCAACTGGAACCCCAACTGGAGATTTTTTATCGTTGGGTAAAGGCTCGAGTACAGGTTCGCTTTGATGATATCGATCCTATTCTGGCTCAGGCAAAGCAAGATGAAAACAAAATCCTGACCTATCTTCAAATCCCCGAACCTGAGAAAAGTTTGAAGCTGCGTGATGTCTTTAGTATTATGAACTATGTGGGCGGACTCCAAGCTCTTGTTACATCCCGCATTCAAGTGTTTGATGGACATTCAAGAACAGCGAATCATGATCGAGCAGTTCTAAACGCTCTAGGCCTCAAGCTGGAAATGGCTGAGCTTGCTCTTCATGATCTTCGCATATCCACTGGGATTCATTCATGCTCCTCTTCTGAAATTGTTGCAAGCCCTGATCAGCCAGATCTACAAATGGCTATTGCAAATTTAGAGGTTGTCCCTCCTACTGTGGAGCTTACTTCTACTGTTTTGGAGACCTCTCCTACTGGAGCAGACGCCACACCAACTACTTTGGAAGCAGCATCCTCTGCTCCCAGCTCTCCACATGATCAACAGCCCCACCAAATGATTGTTGATCACACCAATGTCGATTCAGTTATTCAGAATGTGGTTCAGCAGGTCACCATCTCCTCTGCAAATAATGAACCAAGTGAATCCTCTCATTCCAATGATCATACTCAAGCGTCTGCTGCTGGGATTGATCAAGCCAATGCTGAACTGGATGCTCCGCACGTGGAAGAAACTGGAACTATAGATGTAGCCATCTCCGCTCAACTGCAGCCCCTAATATTGACGCTACTACTTTACCATCCACTGCAGTCGTCATCGCTCATCCCAATGCGCTTGCCCCTGCTGCTGATATCCCAATGCTTGCCGGCGATCCGTCCATGGATCAGGAACTATCCGAGGGTTTCTTTGTCTTCACAAACCCTCTGGACGAGCCACCAAACATCGCTGCCCAGCTAGCTCATCTCTCCACCGCTATTACAGCACTGACCAACGATGTTCATAAGCTTAAGCAGGAAGAGAGGGCCGCAACTCTTATTTTAGGAACTCTTCAGCAGCAAACGGACTCTAAATTCCAGCAAGTCTACACTGACCTAAGTAGTTTAACTACTACTGTCACTAGACTTCAAACCTTTGCTGAGAATGCGGTTGCAGAAGCAGTTTCTCATATTGGCCAGGCGCGTCTTCAGATCAATCAGAACAATGAATCTCTTCATACTGCCACCTCAATGGCTCTTGGCGAAAAGATTGACGACGCCAAAAAGATTTTGACTGATCAATTGGCCACCATGCAAGCAGCGTTTGCATCTCAAATTCAAGATATCTGCAACAGTCTGCCTGCTGCTCCTAAAATTATCCGCAGGCTGCCTGAACCCAGTCGAACTGCTCCCTCTTCTCAGAGAGCTTCAAGTTCAGCTGCTCATTCATCCCCTGCAACTGGAGCACTCCCTCAGTCCAGACCCACTGCTCAACAAAGATCTCGAAGTCCGCGCCAACCGCCTACCGAAAAACGCGACTATTCCAAACATTGGTTAGGGCGCAAATAGTATCATTTTCTGACTCTCTCTTACTTACTCCTATTTACTTACTGTGTTAAATTGACTGTCTCTCTGTATTCACTATTTAACATAAATGCATTCACATTTATTGCTACCTTGTTTTTCCTATAAATAGAGGTTCGTGTTTGGTCACATAACACACATTCACTCATCATGCTTACTTTTAAGTTATTTCTCATTCCATGGTTTTCTGTTAGATCCTTTCCCGTCTCATGGGTTTATTACTTATCTAAATCAACCCCTCATGGGTTGATTACTTATCTAACCCAGCTCTGATAAGCTTCAGCGCTTTGATCCTGTTCTGGTGCTCCTCATCAGTCAGGAACTACTAACAGCAGATGCCTGGGTGCTGATGACAAAAAGGGGGAAGACAGAGATAGAGTATTCTCGACAGAGATAGAATATTTTTATTAGGCGATTCCATAAAAACTAAAAGAGCTGCCTGATGAATATTCATATGACTCTTCCTCTTCCCGACCTTCTCTCTGAAACAAGGTGGATCGAGCTCTTCCTCTCCGCAACTAGGTGGATCGAAGCCTTCCGGTCTACTTTGTTTATTTAAAGAGAAATTTGTCATGTATCATCTATTTTATGTAAAACTAGACTTGTCTTAGATTCTATTCAAAGTGTAAGAATTCATCTTATATAAAGATGAATTTCTCTCAATTGTCCAGTTTGATTACAACTTGTAATCTGCTTATATTTAATGAAAATTTCTTTTCCATGATGTCTTCAAGTATTTTCAGGACTCTTATCTTATTTACTCTAGTAGGAAATCGATTACTGCTTAGTTTTGTCATCACCAAAAAGGTGGAAATTGTTGGGAAAACGATTTCTAAGTTTTGGTGATTACAAACACCTACTGGATGTTAAAGATCGACCGGATGCTAAAGACCTACCGGGTGAATACACCTACCGGATATTAAAGTCTCACCGGGTAAAGACATCAACTGGATAGACACCAACCGGACAAGCTATCAACCGGACAAGACATCAACTGGATAGATACCAGCCGGACAAGCTATCAACTGATAAAGACACTAACCGGATGAAGTCATCAACTGGTATGAAGTCATCAACCGGATAAAGACATCAACCGGATGAAGACATCAACTGGATAAAGTCATCAACTGGATAAAGTCATCAACTGGTATGAAGTCATCAACCGGATAAAGACATCAACCGGATGAAGACATCAACTGGTATGAAGTCATCAACCGGATAAAGACATCAACCTGATGAAGACATCAACTGGAAAAAGTTATCAACTGGTAAAGACATCAACCGGATGAAGACATCAACCGGGTGAAGACATAAACTGGATAACTAGCAACTGGAAAGTCTCTCACTGAACAAGGACATCAACTGGTCTTAAGAGGATGAACGACCAGTTGAACAAAGAAACCAGCAGAAGTCTAAGCAACGAGACAAAGTAAGTACAACATTCTCTGACAAAGGTACAACAGAGCGGCGCACCCTGCTATATCTCCGCCACCATTACCGTCAGAGTGAAAAGAGCCGTTGTTTTACAAAATAGGAAAGAAGACAACAGGTATTTGGAAAGCTAATCCATTCCATATACAAAAAGGCTACCGTTGGACAACCAAACCTATAAATACGTCCAAGCAGAGAATGAAGAAGTGCTGAGCAACTTTCAAACTAAGAGAAATACTTCAAAGCAAGAAAGCTATACGACTGATATTTCAAACGTTCAGCAAAGAGCAGACAAACCGCAAAACTGAATCTGTGACAGATTATTTTCAATTGAAGTCTGCTGCTTAGAAGCTCTCAAAGCTAGAAAGTTTTATTCTGTAGAGAGTGTTGTAAAATCACTTGTATCCAAAAGATAAGAAGAGTGTGATTGCTAGGAGTTTAGGCCAAGTGTGTTAGTGCCTAAGGAGGTTGTATACTGTAAAGTGTAAACCAAGTCTTCTAGTGAATCCTTCCTGCAAAGGAAGAAGGGGAGACGTAGAAGCGTTGTGCTTCGAACTTCCAGAAACAACTCTCGTATTATTCGTTTATTGCTTTATTACTTCAGTTTTATTCCTCACAAGTTTTGTAGACGTCTTCCGCACTATAATAAGTGTCTACTGACTTGCCTGTTATTGAGAAGCAACTGTAACACTTAACAGTTTACAGTTAACCAAGAAAAAGAAATCGAAATTATATCTAGTGTTTATTCAACCCCCCCCCTTCTAAACACTACCCCGATCCCAACAGTTATGATTTACATGCACCAGTTATGATTTACATGCACCAGTTATGATTTTAATGCACCAGTTATGATTTACATGCACCAGTTATAATTTACATGCACCAGTTATAATTTACATGCACCAGTGATGATTTACATGCACAAGTTAACATTTACATGCACCAGTTATCATTTACATGCATCAGTTATGATTTACATGCACCAGTTATGATTTTGAACCAGTTATGATTTACATGCACCAGTTATGATTTACATGCACCAGTTATGATTTTGAACCAATTATGATTTACATGCACAAGTTAACATTTACATGCACCAGTTATCATTTACATGCATCAGTTATGATTTACATGCACCAGTTATGATTTACATGCACCAGTTATGATTTTAATGAACCAGTTATGATTTACATGCACCAGTTATAATTTACATGCACCAGTTATAATTTACATGCACCAGTGATGATTTAAATGCACAAGTTAACATTTACATGCACCAGTTAACATTTACATGCATCAGTTATGATTTACATGCACCAGTTATGATTTACATGCACCAGTTATGATTTTGAACCAGTTATGATTTACATGCACCAGTTATGATTTACATGCACCAGTTATAATTTTGAACCAATTATGATTTACATGCACCAGTAATGATTTACATGCACCAGTTAACATTTACATGCACCAGTTATCATTTACATGCACCAGTTATGATTTACATGCACCAGTTATGATTTACATGCACCAGTTATCATTTACATGCATCAGTTATGATTTACATGCACCAGTTATGATTTACATGCATAGATATATGTTTTACATGCACCAGTTATAATTTACATGCACCAGTTATGATTTTGAACCAATTATGATTTACATGCACCAGTTATGGTTTTGAACCAATTATGATTTACATGCACCAGTGATGATTTACAAGTTAACATTTACATGCACCAGTTATCATTTACATGCATCAGTTATGATTTACATGCACCAGTTATGATTTACATGCACCAGTTATGATTTTGAACCAATTATGATTTACATGCACCAGTAATGATTTACATGCACCAGTTAACATTTATTTGCACCAGTTATCATTTTCATGCATCAGTTATGATTTACATGCACCAGTTATGATTTTGCACCAGTTATCACTTACATGCACCAGTTATTATTTACATGCACCAGTTATGATATACATGCACCAGTTATGAATTTGAACCAGTTATCACTTACAGGCACCAGTTATCATTTACATGCACCATTTATGAATTACATGCACCAGTTATCATTTACATGCACCAGTTACAATTTACATGCACTAGTTATCATTACATGCACCAGTTATGATTTACATACACCAGTTATGATTTAAATGCACCAATTATGATTTACATGCACCAGTTATGATTTTAATGCACCAGTTATAATTTACATGCACCAGTTATAATTTACATTTATGATTTACATGCACCAGTAATGATTTACATGCACCAGTAATGATTTACATGCACCAGTTAAGATTTACATGCACCAGTTAACATTTACATGCATCAGTTATGATTTACCTGCACCAGTTATGATTTACATGCATAGATATATGATTTACATGCACCAGTTATAATTTACATGCACCAGTTATGATTTTGAACCAGTTATGATTTACATGCACCAGTAATGATTTACATGCACCAGTTATCATTAACATGCATCAGTTATGATTTACATGCACCAGTAATGATTTACATGCACCAGTTATCATTTACATGCACCAATTATCATTTACATGCATCAGTTATGATTTACATGCACCAGTTATGATTTACATGAACCAGTTATGATTTTGCACCAGTTATGATTTACATGCACCAGTTATATAATTTACATGCACCAGTTATATAATTTAGATGCACCAACTACATTTACATAATTACATGCAACAGTTATGATTTAAATTCCCCATTATGATTTAATGCGCCACTTACGAATTCACGGTTTAGATCCTTCAATTCAATTGAGCTTAGCTTTTTGTACAAATCTACGAGATTCCATTTCATGAATCTGGGGAACAGATTCGCATCCACTGGATCAATTATCTTCCATTTCTCGCATAGACAATACTATAAAAAAAATGTTAGTCAATGTTATTAACAAACCAGGGATATTTATTGCAAAAAAAAAATTGTACGCAACGTACCGGTATCAACGGAACACAACCAGAATGTTTTTCATTGTTGGATTCTATCAGGCTGCTCAATAAATTGTTTAAAATGTGTTCCGACCAATTGAGGGTGCATATTCTCTCCATATCATCCACAAGTGCAGCATAACCCCAATTCAGATTTGAAGATTTTGTAGCAATGAAGAACGTTGCAAGTATGTACAAAACAACCAAACGAGCAACATCATTGACATCTGTAATATCCTGGCTTTCCACCTTAGAAATCAATATCTTGTAAATTGAGCTCTTGCTCATTCTGTAATCCCGTAATTTCTCTTTCTCAGGGAAGCATCTAGTTAGGAATGTTGTACATGGGTAGTCTACCATATGCGTGTCAATGTCCTTGTTGCCATCTCTTATTCAAAAAATTACTCGAACATCACTCGTAGTAATGGTCATTCTATGCTCCCCAAGATGGAATTCTTTAGATTCCTTGTGGAAACAATCTATTATTTTCTTGATTGCCACATCCCGTTTCTTGCAATGATTCAATTCCACCCTGTTGGCTTGAATAGCATTAACCATATGCCAAAAGGGCGTACGCTGCAACACTTGTAAATGTTCATCTCTGAGTTCAATTTTTTTCAGATCACTCACTACTGTTTGCAGGTTAGATCTGTATAATGATGTCTTATGCGATATTTTGCTAATTTCTTCCTCTGTTGGCGAGGATTCAATTGGTGCTGTAATGAAACAAATACGAGTGACATTAAATTAAACATTTCACACAATAACAATTTAGTTCATCATTACAAGCCCTAGTTGGGGGAAAAATCCGAATCAATACAGAAATCTCATTAGAAACCTGAATATTTCAAGAATATACATAACATGTTTACAGAACTCAGTAGAAAATTACAAGAATTCGAAAAACGTTATACATACCATGTTTTGTTACACGCGTGCGTCGATTCGTCTTCCTCTTCTCAGCCACTTTCTGTAAATTTTTGAGCGCCTTTGGAGCCATGTCTTATCGTCTTATAGATTACGATTTTGGAATCTTAAAGGAGGTAGAGTTGGATTGCGTTGGATGGAAGAGACTTTGGTATTAAAATCGAAAAGTTTTAAAAACGAATTCCAAATCGATGTAAATTGAAGTGAGAGAATTAGAATTGTGTCAGATTGAATGTAATGAAACGGACGTTGCAAATCGGAAGAGAAGGGTTTGGCGCCTTTGGTTTAACAGTAGTAAGGGTATATATGTATTTTTGGCCCAAAGTGGACCTAAATAGTTTAATATTTTTTTCTTCGACTAGCTTCAACAAATTTCAATCATAATGTACCGGCCTGATTTTCCCATTTTTTAACTCTCAAAAACTTATTAGTTTATAATATATTAGATTTAATTAAAAGGCTTTCCAAAAGCCTCATTGGCCCATACCCAATCTCTTAATTAAATCCATATATCTAATATTTGTAATTAAGACTCTTCTTAATTAATTAATTCATCCAATGAATTTTATCTCCCTTTATTGACTTAATCTTTTGTGAGACCCAATAGGATCTTGCAATGTTGGCAGCGACATAAAATCTAATTTTATGTCACAAGCAATGAGCGGTATCTAGCAACACATTAATGCTACCCAAATTACAAGAATGTCATTGACTCGACATAACCTATGGACTGTGATAATATTAACCATGTAACTTAATCCATTTGTCCAATGTGTTTAGATTGAACACGAGTCATGGAATAGTCATACTCGTATATTCAATCTTTTATTTCTTGATCCCCAAGTAGAACTAGAATAAACGAATAAGCTCGATATCATATATCGACTCATTCGAGCATGGCCATTGATGTGACTAGAAATAGACACATCTTTAGTGCTTAATTGTCTACGATTTGGTAGGTTTTGATAGATAATTTGATACGTATGCTACCTAATCGTATATTCGTGTAATTATAGGTAAAATCGAGAAAACGAGCTAAAAACGATGTGTAAAGACCAAGAAGGGACATGAACATGACAAGGACTCAAAGTTGATCAAGAAAAGGGCAAAAATGTAATTTTGGAGGTGGCAATCGATCGCCCGGGAGAGGCAATCGATCGCCTATGGACAGAAACATTTGCATCAAAATTTACGGGTCAGCGATCGATCGCGAAGAAGGGGCGATCGGTCGCCAAAGTCTACTGGAGCTCGGCGATCGATCGCCACTTTATAGCGATCGATCGCCTCAAGGGTTTTTCCGAAAAAAATAATGCAGCGATCGATCGCCACATTCGAGGAGATCGATCGCCGAAGAGTCCGCAAATTAGGAAATTAGGTCTTTTACCATGTTTAAAAGATTGTAACCTATTTTATCAGCCACCAACCCCCATAACTCGAGATTATTGAGTCTTAGGCATAGTTTTTGATAGTTTTTCATACTCTTAGAATATTTGGAGATTTTAGATTAATTTGCTTTCAAGTTTTCTTCAAGAACAACGAAGAACGGAACCGAAATCGACAAGCCGGAATCGTGATTTATATTAGTAATTTCTTTTCCTTTATTTATTTAATGTTTTCCATCGAATTTTTATTGTTTTTAGATTTAATTATGCTAGGCTAAAACCCTTTGATTCTTGGTTGAAGGGATACCTACTTGTGGATTCAAATCTTTTATGAGAATTTGGTTTGATTGTTGAATTAGATTTCGATTTCAATTTGTTTCTCAAATTTTGAATTCCATGATTGTTGTGTTTGTGTATTAGACCGATCACCTAATATTCAATTACATAATCGATAGTTTGTTAAGAAACAACTAAGATCAATAATTAACCGGCTGTAGGTGTTATTGAATTCTTAGGAGAAACGGTTGAGTAATCAATTTTAACGGCTGTAGTTTTCATTGATTAGATTTATCGAACTCATTAGTTTTGAAACTATCATTGATTTAATCATTAACGGCTGTAGTGGTGATTAGAGATTTGGTAAGGGTTGAATTGAATGCTGTTTTCTCTTTGACTACGAATAAGATGAGTAGGAATTGAGTTTCCAATCGATAGGTAATTGAAAGAATTCGAATGTTTTGATTTGATGACTAAAAGATAAATTTCCAAAAGTACGGTTACCTGGAAACCAAGAATCGCTTCACTCTCATAAGTTTAATCATCTTAGTAATCTCGTTAATTAGTTTAATTTTAGAATTTGCTTAGTAGTAATCATTCCTCCTAAAACCCCCTTGTTACTATTCGTTTTTGGCACGAAATAAATTTACTTCCCTGTGAGATCGATCCCTACTTCCACTACTACATATTTTTGCTATTAACTGAAGAAGGGTTAATTTGGGCGTATACGATAAGCGCTACCAAATTTTGGCGCCGTTGCCGGGGAAGGCAACATTTATTTTGTGTCGATTTTTTTTATTTTTATCCCGCATTACTACTTTGGTTTGTGAGTACAGGTGGATCGTTCAATCACGAAGATAACTTTCACTACGATCCTGAGATTGAGAGGACGCTACATCAGAGGAGACGAGACGCACGAAGAATTTTAGAACAAGAAGAGGAGGAAAGGAACAACATGGCTGCAAATCAAAGCTTGAGCAGCTGGCAAATCCTAACTTGGATCAGCAACCGCTCTGCATCAGTTTCCCTGCTCTGGCCAATAACGTAAACTTCGAACTTAAATCTGGTTTAATTCACTTATTGCCAGCTTTTCATGGTCTTGCAGGTGAAAACCCGCATAAGCATTTGATGGAGTTCCACGTGGTGTGCACTACCATGAAGCCGACCGGAATCACTGAGGATCAAATAAAGCTAAGAGCGTTCCCGTTTTCTCTAAAGGACGCTGCAAAAGACTTGCTCTTCTACTTACCATCCGGATCGATCACCACGTGGACTGACTTACAAAGAGTATTCATAGAAAAGTACTTCCCAGCTTCAAGGGCAACGAATTTGAGGAAAGAGATATATGGTGTGAAGCAGCTCTACGAGGAATCACTACACGAGTACTGGGAGAGGTTCAAGAAGTTGTGCGCAAGTTGTCCACAACACCAGATAAGTGAACACCTTCTCATCCAATACTTTTATGAAGGTTTACTTTCTTCTGACAGGAATTTAGTGGATGTGGCAAGCGGAGGAGCATTTATAGATAAAACAGCGGAGGAAACTAGAAGGTTGATAGCTAACATGGCGGCCAACTCCCAACAATTCGTATCTGTGCGCCATGGACAACCGCAAAGAAAAGAGGTAAACGTATCAAACTTAGAACAACAACTGATAGACCTCACTTTTCTTGTGCGTGGTATGGCAGGTGGAAATGTAGGAAAGACAAAGCCGTGTGGAATCTGTTTGGCTGCGAACCATTCCACAGACGCATGCCCCTCACTACAAGAGACAACCACGGAGAACGTAAAAGCTGCAGGAGGATTCCCTGGCCCCCCACAAAGGAGTTATGACCATCCACCAAACAACTACAATCAAGGTGGAGGGACCATCCGAACCAAGGCTATGGGAACCCACAGATGCACCAACCTCAACCCTACAGACTGCCATATCAGCGACCTCCACCACCACCAGTACACCCTCCTTCTGACAGGTTAGAACATAGCATTAAAATTATTGCTGAAAATAGCTTACAATTTCAACAGGAGACGAGGGCAAGCATCCAGAGCTTGACGATGCAGATGGGACAATTGGCAACTTCAATCAGCAAGATCGAAGCAAGGATTTCAAATGGACTGCCGTCACAACCAGAGATGAACCCCCGGGAAAATGTGAGTGCTATCACAGTGAATGTGAATGAAGATGCAGCTGAAGAGAAGGTGGTACTGACGCCACCCCAGAAAGAAGAGATGACGGAGACAGAGACAGAAGTTGAAGAGCCAATGCAAGGGGAAAAACCACGAGGTGAACTCCCTAAACTTTCTGAATATAAAGAACCACCCCCTTTCCCCCAAGCATTGAAGGACAATAGGAAAGGTGCCGGACTCAAAGGACTCTACGAGATGAGTCCACGCTGCAAAGAGCAAGTCCCATTGCATGAAACCGTGAAAGAGGATCAAAGCAAGGAACACAAAGGGCAGCCCAAGGTCGAGCTCAATGACAATGTTTCGGCGGATACCCAAAGAAGCATCCCCATTAAATGCAAGGACCCAGGTATGTTCTTTATCCCATGTGAGATTAGAGGTATTAGGATTGAGAAGGCTATGCTCGATTTAGGATCATCCATAAATGTCATACCTTACTCAATGTACTCTCAACTGAAAATGGGACCTTTAAAAAGGAATAGCGCAGTTATTCACTTAGCTGATAAATCCACGGTCATACCTAAGGGGATAATAGAGGACATAGTTGTGCATGTAAAGAATTTGGTCTTCACAGCCGATTTCTATGTCTTAGACATGAGAAATGGTAATCCTTCTAGTCTAATTATTTTAGGAAGACCATTCTTGAAATCATCAAATTCAGTAATCAATATGAATAGCGGCTTGATAACCATGGAGTCTAATGGTGCAATGGAAAAATTCAACATGTATGAACCCATCAAACCTCTTGAGCATTCTAGTTACGCTATTGATGTACATGATGACTATGATTCTGATTTTGATAATGATGAGTTGTGGGAAATGGGAAAGGCTACTGATGGCCTTGACGATAAGAAAGGTATAGATTCAAACTCTTTTCCTACCGTTCATACGATTGCTACTCTGTCTACTCATGATACTTCTGACCCTCTTATTTCTCACTTGCAGGATCGTACCATTGGAAAGAAGCACCCTCCGGATCGACCAAAGCAAGCAACAAATGCTGGAAGAGTAACAAAGACTGGGGACGACCACTCAAAGAGCAACAAGCCAAAATACCGAGGAGTGAAGAAGATATTGAGGTGGTTAAGGAAGGATAGAGCAACACTGCATCAACCACCTTGATAGAGGACTGGCGTCGGGCCACCGACGTTAAACAGAGGCGCTACTTGGGAGGCAACCCAAGGGGAGTTAGTTTCCCTTTTACCCTTTTATTTTATTGCTTTTTAGTTGAACTTTTCTTTTCTCTTGTCTTTTTGCCTTACATTGGGGACAATGTAAGATTTAAGTATGGGGGAGGGATTAGTAGTGTGTTATTGTTTTTCTTATTGCAAAAATACAAAAAAATCGAAAAATTTAAAATTTTGAGCTCATAGTTAGTAATGAACACATGCTTGAATCACTAGACCATGATGAAACCTAATTGATGGCATGCATGCTTTTGAACATAGGTGAATTGTTAACTTTGGAACACTTTGAACTCTAATGCAAAGTGTACTTTAACTTAGTAGTTGAATATTTTGAGCACATTATTGTCATGGCTTGTGAAGTGTGCATAGCTTAGTGAAGATTGTGTGAACTTTGTAATAGTCTTAAGAAGTCTCTAATACATGCTAGAACTTAACTACATGCTCTTTGAGGCGTATGTCTAGACTACTTGCAAACATGAAAGTGATATAGGCAATCTTTGATGCGTTTGAGCCTTTCAAGCCTACCATGTAAACAAAATCATTCTCTAGTACCTATTTTGAGCCTTAAATGTAAAAGAATGGTAGTATGCTAAGCATACTAAAGACCCCCATTCAACATTTCTTGACTAGCTTATCATCCTACCCTTTAAGCCTAAATGTGATTTTAATCCATACCTTTTAAGGGAGTATGATGTATTTCATTCAAATGCACGTGGGAATCATTGAAGTATATTTGTGAGCTTAATCGTCAAAAGAATGGAATGCATGAAAGAAAAAGGGATGCCTTGAAAAAATAGATAAAAATATGACTCCAAGGGGAGCCAAGGCACAAAAGAAGAGTAGTGTTGAAATAAACCTTGTGAAAAAGAACAAAGTTGAAAAATTCATACAAGAAGAGAAGCTTTTAGTGTGCATTTCATCATACTTTCTTGTTTGAATATCCTTACCCTTTCTTTCATAAGCCAATACCTAGGCCAAGCTACAAGCTAATAAAGACCTACTTGATTTATGTTTGCAAAGTAGCTAAGATAGTGGAGAAGAGTGTGCAAGTGAGCTTATACTTGTGTTAGTGTATGACTTGAACTATTATGGCTTTGCATATTTTGGATCTATAATTTGTACACAACACTTGTTTATGACCACACACACACGTTCACTACTTCGTTGGGTACGAAATGTTTAGGGATTGAACTTGTTCCACTGTTAACTTTTCACCGCCGTTCATTATTATGCATGTTAAAATTGTTGAGGCATTAAAGTGAGAACAAGCTGCTTTGTTATGAATCTATGAGCCAACCAAAAATATTGTAGTTTTGTTTGTTTACTCGAGGTCGAGTAAAGAGTAAGTATGGGGGAGTTTGATGTGACTAGAAATAGACACATCTTTAGTGCTTAATTGTCTACGATTTGGTAGGTTTTGATAGATAATTTGATACGTATGATACCTAATCGTATATTCGTGTAATTATAGGTACAATCGAAGAAAACGAGCTAAAAACGATGTGTAAAGACCAAGAAGGGACATGGACATGACAAGGACTCAAAGTTGATCCAGAAAAGGGCAAAAATGTAATTTTGGAGGTGGCAATCGATCGCCCGGGAGAGGCAATCGATCGCCTATGGACAGAAACATTTGCATCAAAATTTACGGGTCAGCGATCGATCGCGAAGAAGGGGCGATCGATCGCCAAAGTCTACTGGAGCTCGGCGATCGATCGCCACTTTATAGCGATCGATCGCCTCAAGGGTTTTTTCGAAAAAAATAATGCAGCGATCGATCGCCACATTCAAGGAGATCGATCGCCGAAGAGTCCACAAATTAGGAAATTAGGTCTTTTACCATGTTTAAAAGATTGTAACCTATTTTATCAGCCACCAACCCCCATAACTCGAGATTATTGAGTCTTAGGCATAGTTTTTGATAGTTTTTCATACTCTTAGAATATTTGGAGATTTTTAGATTAATTTGCTTTCAAGTTTTCTTCAAGAACAACGAAGAACGGAACCGAAATCGACAAGCCGGAATCGTGATTTATATTAGTAATTTCTTTTCCTTTATTTATTTAATGTTTTCCATCGAATTTTTATTGTTTTTAGATTTAATTATGCTAGGCTAAAACCCTTTGATTCTTGGTTGAAGGGATACCTACTTTTGGATTCAAATCTTTTATGAGAATTTGGTTTGATTGTTGAATTAGATTTCGATTTCAATTTGTTTCTCAAATTTTGAATTCCTTGATTGTTGTGTTTGTGTATTAGACCGATCACCTAATATTCAATTACATAATCGATAGTTTGTTAAGAAACAACTAAGATCAATAATTAACCGGCTGTAGGTGTTATTGAATTCTTAGGAGAAACGGTTGAGTAATCAATTTTAACGGCTGTAGTTTTCATTGATTAGATTTATCGAACTCATTAGTTTTGAAACTATCATTGATTTAATCATTAACGACTGTAGTGGTGATTAGAGATTTGGTAAGGGTTGAATTGAATGCTGTTTTCTCTTCGATTACGAATAAGATGAGTAGGAATTGAGTTTCCAATCGATAGGTAATTGAAAGAATTCGAATGTTTTGATTTGATGACTAAAAGATAATTTTCCAAAAGTACGGTTACCTGGAAACCAAGAATCGCTTCACTCTCATAAGTTTAATCATCTTAGTAATCTCGTTAATTAGTTTAATTTTAGAATTTGCTTAGTAGTAATCATTCCTCCTAAAACCCCCTTGTTACTATTCGTTTTTGGCACGAAATAAATTTACCTTCCCTGTGAGATCGATCCCTACTTCCACTACTACATATTTTTGCTATTAACTGAAGAAGGGTTAATTTGGGCGTACACGATAAGCGCTACCAGCCATGCATTTTAGTCTTACTTGATCAAGGGCCCAAACACTTCTCCTATTATATAGGAGGGACAAATCCTTTCTTGATCACTCAACATCCCTCTACATAATTCGTGGTGTATCCAATGATTGTCTTTATAGTTTACCCTGTTACTGGTAACGTTTGACAATATCAAGATACATGACTCCTTATGTTGGGATCTCTGGTGATCTCAAGTCGTAAGGATTACATACATTATTATCACTATGAGAATACTTATGACGTTCATATAACTATCCATGTAGCATTCTCATGGTGGGTCTGTCCAGTACATCATTCTCTAACATGCACCCATGTGTTGATTTGATATCTCATATCAATGAACAATTCATCAATCAAAACATACTAATCTCAATGCATTATCATTATCCCCATTCATGATAATACTTTACTAGGGACAATCTTTAAGAACAATACAATATTATTCTAAGGACATTAACTTATATATTAATTCATGTTACACAGATACTCGGATAATATATAATAATGAATTGCCATTAATAAAACCGTAATACATTGTATGTCATAAACAATCATCTAATGAGTTGTCTTAGGGCATATCCCAACAAATCTCCCACTTGCACTAAGACCAATCAGACATATACTTAATGCCTAGAGATCTAGTATGACGATCATGCTTCTGCTGTGATAGTGGCTTCGTCAGTGGGTCAGATACATTATCATCAGTTGGTACTTTGCATATTTTTACATCTCCTCTTTCAACGATTTCTCGAATGAAATGAAAACGCCGAAGTATGTGCTTGGATCTTTGGTGAGATCTAGGTTCCTTAGCCAATGCGATGGCTCTATTGTTGTCACAGTAGAGTTCAATCGGATCTAGTATGCTAGGCATCACCCCAAGTTCAGAATGAACTTCTTGATCCAAACAGCTTCCTTTGCTGCATCTGAGGCAGCAATGTATTCAGCTTCAGTTGTAGAATTGGCTACTGTCTCTTGCTTTGAACTCTTCCAGCTCACAGCACCTCCATTTAGGCAAAACACATATCCTGATTGCGATCGGAAATCATCTCTGTCGGTTTGGAAGCTTGCATCAGTGTAACATATTACATTGAGCTCTTCCTCACCTCCATAAATCAAGAATGTATCCTTAGTTCTTCTCAAGTACTTAAGGATATTCTTGATAGCAATCCAGTGACATTCACCTGGATCAACCTGGTATCTGCTCGCCATGCTCAGGGCATACGAGACATCGGGACGAGTACATATCTGGCATACATGATAGATCCAATAGCTGACGCATATGGAATCTTACTCATGCGTTGTCTCTCATCTGGTGTTGAAAGACACTGGTCCTTCGAGAGATGTATCCCATGTGTCATAGGCACGAATCCTTTCTTTGATTCTTGCATGCTAAACCGTTTTAGCACTTTGTCTATGTATGTACTTTGACTTAGGCCAAGTAATCTTCTTGATCTATCTCTATAGATCTTGATACCTAATACATAGGTGGCTTCACCCAAGTCTTTCATAGAAAAGCAATTCCCTAGCCAAATCTTTATAGATTGTAAGGCAAGGATATCATTCCCAATGAGAAGTATGTCATCTACATACAATATTAGGAAGATAATTATGCTCCCACTGACCTTCTTGTAGCCACAAGGTTCATCTACGTTTTTGATGAAACCAAACTCTTTGACTGCATCATCAAAATGAAGATTCCAACTCCGAAAAGCTTGCTTCAATCCATAAATGGATCGTTGTAGCTTGCATATCTTTCCAGCATCCTTTGGATCGACAAAACCCTCAGGTTGTATCATGTACACGTCCTCAAGTAAATTTCCATTAAGGAAAGCTGTTTTGACATCCATCTGCCAGATTTCATAATCATGAAATGCAGCTATTGCAAGTAAGATCCTAATGGATTTAACCATGGACTGGTGAAAAAGTTTCATCATAGTCAATACCATGAATTTGTTTGAAACCTTTAGCAACCAGTCGACCTTTAAAGGTTTGTACATTACCATCCATGTCGGTCTTTTTCTTGAAAATCCATTTGCACCCTATGGGTCTTACCCCTTCAGGCGGGTCAACCAAAGTCCATACTTGGTTTGCATACATGGATTCCATCTCAGATTTCATGGCCTCTTGCCATTTCTCAGAATCAGGGCCCATTATAGCTTCTTGATAAGATGACGGCTCATCCTCATCAATAAGTAGTAAGTCACCTTGTTGAGTCACAAGAAATCCATATCTCTGTGGTTCACGGTGTTCTCTTACAGACCTACGCTGGGCATGTGTCTCTTGAGCAGGCATTTCATCCACAACAGCTTGTGGTGTCTCCTCTGTTTCCATCTCAATATCATGTTCAATGTTTTCTTGTGGTTGACTTTCACTAAGTTCTATTTGTCTCCCACTGGTTCTTCTTGAAATAAATTCTCTTTCAAGAAAGACACCAGTCCGAGCAACAACTACTTTGTTCTCGGTGGGATAATAGAAATAGTATCCTTTCGTTTCCTTAGGATACCCCACAAATAAACACTTATCAGATTTGGATCCAAGTTTATTGGAGGCGTGACGTCTCACGTAAGCCTCACAACCCCAAATCTTCATAAAAGACGTACTAGGATGCTTCTTAGTCCATATCTCATATGGTGTCTTTTCTACTGATTAGATGGAAACGGTTCAGTATAAATATTGCTGTTTCTAAAGCATGTCCCCAAAAGGAAGTCGGAAGATCTGTATGACTCATCATTGATCGAACCATGTCCAACAAAGTTCGATTCCTCCTTTCGGATACACCATTCCATTGTGGAGTATACGGAGGTGTGAGTTGTGGGACTATCCCACACTCCTTTAGATAGTCATGAAACTCTTGGCTTAGGTATTCTCCTCCTCGATCTTATCGGAGGATTTTGATACTTTTGCCAAGTTGGTTTTGTACTTCATTCTTGATATCTTTGAACTTTTCAAAGGTTTCATGTTTATGTTTCATTAGGTACACATACCCATATCTACTGAAGTCATCAGTAAATGTAACGAAGTATTGAAAACCACCTCTAGCTTGTGTGCTTATTGGTCCACATACATCACTATGTATGAGACTCAATAAATCATTCGTCCTTTCAATATGTTCCTTGAAAGGGGCTTTAGTCATCTTGTCCATTAAACAAGATTCACATGTTTCATATGATTCAAAATCAAATGAATCTAATACTCCATCCTTATGAAGTTTTGATATCTAATTCTCGTTTATATGTCCCAAGCGACAATGCCAGAGATAAGTTGGATTAGAATCATTATTCTTAATCCTTTTAGTATTTATGTTATAGACAGGCATATCAAGATTTAATACATAAAGATCATTAATCAATTGTGCACTAGCATAAAACATATCATTCAAATAAATGGAGCAACACTTGTCCTTTATATTAAATGAAAACCCAACCTTGTCCAAACAAGAAATTGAAATAATGTTTCTCGTGATAGAAGGCACAAAATAACAGTCTTTTAAATCCAATAATAAACCAGAAGGCAAGTTAAAGAGTAATCTCCTATAGCTAATGCAGCAACTCTTGCTCCATTTCCCACTCGGAGATCAACCTCGCCTTTCGCCAACATCCTACTCCTTTTGAGATCCTGCACATTAACACAAATGTGAGAACCACATCCAGTATCTAATACACATGATGATGAAGTAGATAAATTGACTTCTATAACAAAAATACCTGAAGTGGAAGTCATACTTCCCTTTATCTTCTTAAGATCTTCCAGATATAATTTACAGTTCCTCTTCCAATGTCTGGTCTCACCGCAATGGAAGCAGTTCCCTTCCTTAGCCACTCCTCCCTTAGGCTTGAGTGCAGAAGCATGAGGCTTAGATTTAACAAAAACTTTCTTGTTCTTCTTAAAGCCTTTTGCTTTAGCCTTTCCCTTGCTCTTATTCACAATAAGAACATTAGTGGGCTTAGACTTCTTTGAGTTTGCTTCATATGTTCTCAACATACCAAGCAATTGCGGTAGAGTCTTTTCGATTTCAATCATATTGTAATTCAAGACAATTTGACTGTAGCTATCAGGCAACGATTGCAAGATTACGTCAGTGACCAACTCTTGGTCCAATGGAAAACCCAGCTTCTCAAGATTCTCAATATACCCAATCATCTTCAGTACATGAGTTCCAACAAGGCTTCATTCTACCATTCTGCACTGGAATAACGCTCTAGAGACATCATATCTCTCTTGTCTAGCTTGTTGTTGGTAGAGTTGCTTTAAGTGCTCGATCATATCGAACGCCTCCATTTCCTCATGTTGCTTCTGAAGCTCAGAGTTCATGGTGGCAAGCATAAGGCAACCAACATCAAGTGCGTCATTTTGATGCTTCTTGTAAGCATCCTTATCAGCTTTAGGGGCCGTCACGGGAGGTTCCTCAGCAGGTAAGGGTTCCTCTAGGACATATTATTTTTTCTCTTGTTTGAGGACAATCCTCAAATTCCTATACCAGTCTAGGAAATTAGTCCCATTCAGTTTGTCCTTCTCAAGGACCGATCGCAACGATAGTGTGCTAGTTACGTTGTTTGATGCCATGGATATCTACAATATAAATATGCAAAATAAGTTTATGATTTTAATCATTTAACAAGGTCTTATATTAAATGACACTCCCACTATTTTGTTTAAGAACATTAACCCTCGAAACCTTAGTGGGCCAAGATCCATATTTCACCTAATCCTGAGTTAGCTTTGGCTAATCACCCAAGACTCGGTTATTTAGGTAGACAACACTTTGTCAATTACATCACATGTAATTCGTGTATGGTTGGACGAACAACACTTTGTTCAAATTCATCTAATGAATTATTATCCAACCTCATGCCTCTAGGTTCCCAATCCTATTGAGATAACCTAGTTAAGTCGGACCCAATTTAAAGTAAAACGGATATCACTTTTATCCTTTCGCGCCTTACCAAGATTGTCACGGTGCTTTGCTTTGGCAAACCCACATATGTTCAATCGAAGTCTTGACGAGTACTTTTAATTTTGGAAGGCATCTAAAACTTAATATTATTAGAGTGATTTATTGATCTCATGATTTTATTGATAATTAAAATATGTCTGGTACATATGCGCATATACATATCTACATATATGTATAACAATCATCAATATAAACATTATAAGATAAACATGCATCACATACATCAACATAAATTAAACGTCATGGTTATAGCCCCTACTAAAGATTTTCTCAAGCCAATGAGAAAATCCTAAAAGGTCAAACTAAGGTAACTTCTCCAAGCACCTCTTTGGCTCCCTTTTGTGAATGGCCTCCTCATGCCGGCACCTAGGTCCATCTTCATTGATCTCCATCAACAAAATAAACTATACTATATAACAATTACATGATATAGAGAATTCCTCGAGTTACATTCGAGGGGAACATAGGGGAGGGATAACATTTAGAAAAAAAAATAGATAAGGCACGACACGTAGGCCGTATTAAATTACAAACATTCACAAAATCCTATCTAATAGGTCATAGGGCTAGTTATTCTAAATAGGGTAAAACCAGAATTACTACAAGCACTTTTAGAAAAAGGTGGCTTAACTAACGAAAGAAAGATGGAACTAGATGACCATGCACCATACTCAAACAACACAAAAAACATGCTATAACAATTACTGAATTAAATTCTAAACATTTTAAAATTTAATTCCAATTAAAACTGTAAAATAAAATTTTATGAAAATTATCGTACGTTCGGGACATCACATGCAACGGATACTTGGCACGTCTCAAGCCATGGACTTGCTAACCCTAGCAAGCCCACGGTTGCAGCCATGTCTCGGACCAAGGGTTCAAAAATCCTATCCTGACACACGGCCCAACCATGCACGAGACTAGGGTTCGAAACTCTAGCCATGTGCGGCGGTGGCTTGAGTTTCTCGAGCCAAAAGGGTTCGAAACCCTAGCCACAAGACGGCGGCGGTCGAGAGCCATGGAGCCAAGGGTTCGAAACCGTAGCTCACTAGTGGCGTCTCGCCCATGCTCGAGCCAAGGGTCCGAGACCCTAGCTTGCAAGCGGCGGCCGAGAGTCCACACGAGCCAATGGCTCGGTTTTGTGCACGAATTATCATATACTTCGATCCATCATTTATATCACATATAATATTGCGATAATTTCCATAAAATTTATTAACACATAACATATATGAATCATACAGTTTCAAAGCATGCAAAAGATTCAAAAACATGATTAAACGATTAATCACATAAATCCGATATGAGCTTTGTACACGGCTCTGATACCACTGTTAGGAATCCAATCAAGCAATACGCAGCGGAAAATAAAATTTGGATTCCTAGCATGTACCCATACAAAGTAATCATATCGAGATTGATAAGAATCATACCCTTGTAGCGTGTTTGAAGCAGATTCCTCGTTGCAACACCTCGAGTCACGAACAAAGATTTGCACCTTTGTCTCTACGGTATCCACACGATCAAATCGAAAAGGGTGTTCAATAACAAGTTGAGAGTGAGGTGATGCGGCCGTGAGGTTTTAGAGGTGGCTACTAGGTTTTTTAATAATAATCAACACTTGATTTTTTAACTCTCAAAAACTTATTAGTTTATAATATATTAGATTTAATTAAAAGGCTTTCCAAAAGACTCATCGGCCCATACCCAATCTCTTAATTAAATCCATATATCTAATATTTGTAATTAAGACTCTGCTTAAATAATTAATTCATCCAATGAATTTTATCTCCCTTTATTAATTTAATCTTTTGTGCGACCCGATATGATCTTGCAATGTTGGCAGCGACATAAAATCTAATTTTATGTCACAAGCAATGAGCGGTATCTAGCAACACATCAATGCTACACAAATTACAAGAATGTCATTGACTCGACATAACCTATGGACTGTGATAATAAACCATGTAACTTAATCCATTTGTCCAATGTGTTTAGATTGAACACGAGTCATGGAATAGTCATTCTCGTATATTCAATCTTTTATTTCTTGATCCCCAAGTAGAACTAGAATAAACGAATAAGCTCGATATCACATATCGACTCATTCGAGCATGGACATGCATTTTAGTCTTACTTGATCAAGGGCCCAAACACTTCTCCTGTTATATAGGAGGGGCAAATCCTTTCTTGATCACTCAACATCCCTCTACATAATTCGTGGTGTATCCAATGATTGTCTTTATAGTTTACCCTGTTACTGGTAACGTTTGACAATATCAAGATACATGACTCCTTATGTTGGGATCTCTGGTGATCTCAAGTCGTAAGGATTACATACATTATTATCACTGTGAGAATTGCTTATGACGTTCATATAACTATCCATGTAGCATTCTCATGGTGGGTCTGTCCAGTACATCATTCTCTAACATGCACCCATGTGTTGATTTGATATCTCATATCAATGAACAATTCATCAATCAAAACATACTAATCTCAATGCATTATCATTATCCCGATTCATGACAATACTTGACTAGGGACAATCTTTAAGAACAATACAATATTATTCTAAGGACATTAACTTATATATTAATTCATGTTACACAGATACTCGGATAATATATAATACTAAATTGCCATTAATAAAACCATGATACATTGTATGTCATAAACAATCATCTAATGAGTTATCTTAGAGCATATCCCAACAGTTACGACATTACCACATGGAGGATGGAAACTCTTCCCCTACTGGCCATTGTGGCACTTGAGCGCAAATGGTAAAAAGTCCAGGTTTGACTATAAATAAAGAACTCTTTCCTATCCCTTTGCTTTGTTTTTAGTGTATTTTGGTTTGTTTTGTTTTTGTTTTTGATTTTGGCGAGACTCCGTGTGTGCTGTGATCTGTCCAACAATATGCCCCATGAGCTGATGAGGAATTGGACAACGATCACTGACGGGCGTTCTCAAAGGTAAATGCTTTGTCTCATTTTCCATGCCTAGTACATTGAGGACAATGCATGAATTAAGTTTGGGGGAGTCCATTATTGTGTCATGCTTCTTATTTGGAAATTGATCGTTTATTGAGCACCAACGAAATTTTTTTCCTGAAAATGAGTTCAATTAGTAAGAAAAGAATAAATCATAGTAGTGTTCTCTATTCCATGATGATATTAATCTCATTTTGCATGTCAACTTGAGTTTTGATGGTTGTAAAACTTGTTTGTGAATATCTTGTTTTGATTAGCATGTCAAAGATGAGGAATATTTTGAGCACATTTGAGTTATAATCTTGTGAATTGCACTTGTAGTAGTGAAACTTTTTGTTAACTTGATGAATTGTTTTTTAGCATCTTAGAGTACCTCTATTTGATGATAACACTTTGAGACGGAATTTTATAGTTATGAACTTGACTTGGAAATGATTTAGGCGACCGTTTGAGCCTTTCAGGCTTACCTAGTCTATATCAATCTCTAGTGTCCCGTTTTGAGCCTAATTGCAAAAGAATGGAGTATGTTTAACATACTATTAGCCCACATTCAACATTTTTTTGGCAACTCATTATACCCACCTTTATGAGCTTAAATTGAAAAAAAGTATCCTTACCCTAAGGGAGTATAATGATTTTCATTAGATGCACATTAATTGCTACATTTGGATGAGCTATTGTTGAAAAATTGATGAATGAGAAAAAAAAAAAGATAGATAAAGCCTTGTGAAAAAAAATGACAAAATAAGACCCAAAGTGGCCGAGGCTAAAAGAGAAAAAGAAGAGAAGCTCAATTTTGTGCGAAAAATATGAACATTACATATTTGTACTCTCTTCTTTGTATTACCCTATCTTTTCTTTGAAGCCAAACACCTAGGCCTAACATTACAAGCTTTAAAAGACCTATTGATCCAAGTTGAGGGAGTGACTACATTAGTGGAGAAGTGTTTGAAAATAGGACTATGGGGTGCTCAATGATAATTTTAACTTTCATTACCTAGCATGATTTGATCTATGAAAATTGCATGAAACTTAAAAGTGACAATAGCACACACGCATGTTCTGATTTGGAGACATGTTGCTTGATCTAGGAGAAAACACAACTTGTTAAACTTTCTGATTTATTTTTGTTCGTCTGTAAGTGAGATGTCTGAGCTACATGATTGACTATGAATTGGTTTATTTGAAACTTTAATATTGAACTCAACTTTGTGATCTTATTTATTGCTCGAGACGATCAAGTTTAAGTTTGGGGGAAATAAGCTATAATTAATTAAAAAGGACCAAACCGAGCACAACCGGATATTATCGAATATGGATGAAATATTATATTATAATATATGATATTATAATATATGAATTTTAAAGGATTGAAGGAGATTAAAAAGAAAGCCCAACATTCTTCGGAAATTCACATACGAGATATACGGGACTTTGTGAAGAGATATAAATTCACAAGTTACTTGAAAATAGAGGAGACGGACGGGAATTGGATGGATAAACATTCACGTGCAGAATTAAGATAAGAAAGCCATGAGCATATAAGTGACGTAAGAACAAAAGATAAAAGAGTTTTTGATTGGCAGGAGACGTGGGACGTGAGCACAGAAGAAGGGAGAAGAGAAGAGATTCAGATTTTTTAAAGAGGGAACAGAAGAGTGACTTGCAGAAACACGCACGATATCAGATTTAAAAAGGAGAAAAACGTGATCAGATTGAGAGAGGAACGTACGTGAGCAGCAAATATATTGACGTGTGCAGCATATAAAATAAAAGGGACGGAAGAAAAGAGACGTGCGAAGAGGTGAAGAGGAGACGCATGATATCAGGAAGAAGAGGATACGTGAAGGAATTGGGAGAGAGATTGGAGAGCAGCTGGAGTTTACGGGAGAAGAGAGGAGATAAGAAATGAGAGCAGCAACGTGCGAATGGTGAGAACAAGAGCAGCAACGTATTATCGAAGGGCAGCAACGAGTTGGAGAGGATTCACGTACAGCAAAGCAGCAAGAGACGGATATGGAGTCGACGACGCGATCACTAGTTTATGCGTATTTCTAAACTTTGTTTGTTTCTATTTAATTTCCTTATGCTTTTGATGTTGAAAAACATGATTTTGCATTTGATTTTGAATATGTTTCTAGGCTAAGTTTATTGTCAAGACTTATGGGATCCTTTGTATGAACCCATGATTTTAATTGAATGTTTTTGATTGATTCTTATTATCTAAGTGAATAGATCGTTGTTATTCATGCTTTTAAGGGTTTGGCCATCCTTGAATGATAATAAATTACAATTGAGATCGAGAGATAAAATTGGAATTCGATATAGTGATTTATGCCGTGGATTTCAGGCTGATATCGAGAGATAAAGTCAAATACACGTGTGATAGCTATAGATTTACCAAAATTAATGGCTAGAAGTTTTCATAGATCAACTTACAATACTAATTGTTCAATAAGGATACGAGAGTGGCTTATTGTTACGTTAATATTAGATTTGTTATAGCCGGACCAAGGTATAACAAGTGAATTAGAAAAACTCGTCACCTTAGATTGTTTGAATTCGATTATTAACTAATAGGCGAATTATGGAGGATTACTTAGGTGAACTGAAAGTCTTGATAATTGTCTCTATTGATTCTAATCTTATTCACTATTGATTGTTTGGGTTTATTATTGAATTAATTAGTCACTTTAGTTTATTAATCACAACCATTTATCGTAGACTAAATATAGTTAAACTAGTTGAGTTTGGTATTTATTTCCTAGTCCTCGTGGGTTCGACACTAATACTTATATTATCATTATACTAAAACTTGACACCGTGCACTTGCGGTACATAATCGCTACACTGAAAAATATTGTTTAAAATAATAACGATCAGGTTGTGAGGTGGTGTGGTTGTTGGTAGTTCAGCGGGTGTAAAAGAAATGGTTGGATCAATAGGTAGTAGAGGATGAGGTTCCAGCAGGGGTTGAGAAAGAAAGGCTGCAAAAGTTGGGTTGACAAAAATTTGGGACAGTTCGGGTGATGAAACAGTAAGGGTTGGGGGGATAATGGCTAATGCATTTGTTGACTCAGTCATCATGTCGTCAGTAGATATGTCTTCCTTCATTGTAAGGTTTGCATTATACAATACTGTTTTGATGACATCGTCAAGGTTAAGTATGTTAACAGTAGGGAGTTGTGGTTGCTCAAGAGGTGAGGATGGTTGTGGAAATGGGGCAGGAGCAATTTCATCAATAGGCAGGTTGGCCTCTACTGGGGGTAATGATCATTGGGGCTGATGGTGACATTGACGGTTGGATGTCCACTATTTGCAATTCTAGGGGATCTGCCTCAGTAGCGTAAGAGGTAGACTGAGCAGCTTGGAGATCATGCAACGCCTTTTTTGCTAGATTAAGACGAATCTCCAAAAAATCTTATTACAGCAGCGTCATGTGTAGCTACTCAAGAGATTGGATCAAATAGCTTCTATCTAGAGCACATTAGCTCATCTAGCTTCCGGATAAAATTGATTAGGCGGTAAATCTCTCCCATCTTCAGGCCTTGCTCTACATCTGTGGTCTGTAAACGTTTGAGAATCTTATTATCAGTTTTCCGTGCTTTCTGCAAGATCTTAGAGAAGTTGTTGAGCCGCACCTTAATCCTTGCCTTGACCCAAAAATCAAATTTTCCCAACTTCTTTTGAACATATTCCTCAACGCTGTCCAGCACCAATGTAATTTCAGTCGCCACAGCAGATGTAGAGACTTCAGCGGTTTCCTTTCCTTTTCCGTATGGAGTAGATATGGGAAAGCAATGGGTTCAATAAGTTTTTGGTGATCTCAAATTTATTGCAAATGACCCTGAATGTCCGGATGGAGTAATGGACTGTAGATGGATCACTAGTGATGAAGATTTAGTAGCAGTAGTCTCTGATGCAATGTGGTCAGGAACATGAACCTCTGTAGAGATTACTGGTTCAGAAAAAGTGGTTGCAGTAGGGGAGTCTATCCTCGCGACAGTAGGCTGTGTATCAATAAAAGAGAATATGGATCTTAGTGATCCAGTAGGTTTCAATGTCTGACTCCACTGATGAGGGAGGAATGTTGTCAACCGCAGAGATATTCAACTCTGCACCAGTAGATATGCTGATAGTAACCTCAGCAACTGCCTCTTCAGCATGTAGTACAGTAGGGACGTCCTCTGCTGCAGTAGATACAGTAACATCAGTTGTACCCTGTGGTACATCAGCCCTTTTCCTTGTCATTCTTAACTTTTTCGGTGTGGGGGGGGGGGGGGGGGGTGGCGTAGATTCAGCTGATTCGTAGAGAGTAGGCTCTGAATCACTTACCACTTGAGGCTTCTTCCACTTAATGACAGGTTTCTTGGGAGCAGCTGATGTACTCCTGGAGGATGATACCTTGCGTTGTTGTGAGATGTATTTATCATTTACCAGTGTGGTAGAGTGTATAGTAGTGAGCTCCTCTACTGGTATGGATAAGGTGACCAGTGACTTAGGAAGGGCAAATCCTGATTGACCCTTTGCTGATTCGATCGTACTGCTCAGTATATGAAAGCAAACTCGGGACCAATTTATCGGGATTCCTACAGCGATGACACACATTGCATCAAATTTTTCCGGTTTAACTGTGTCAAAGGAACCAACTATGCACAGCAGACTCTTGGCAATTATGTCTGCAAAGATCCAATGTGGAAGCTTTAGTAGAGACTTCTTGAAAGGTGGTTGGGATGCTTCCAGAGTTTGAAAAGACGACATTCATCATGTTCCTGATGTCATCAGAGATTTTAGAAAGCTTTGTTAGTCCCTTAGTTGGTAGCTCCAGTGTGGAGGCAAACATAGCAGCAGTAATGGTGACTTGTATTTCAGACTGTAGCGACGACGGACTCCATTGCCATAAAATTCAATCAACTCTTCCTTGTAAAACGAGGGTGCCAGATTCAACATTTGACGCAGCCCTGAGTTTTCTAGCCATTGAAACACAACTTCAGCATCAGATGGAGTGAACAAGGATGGAAAATCCACATATAGGGCGTTTGTTGGTCGGCTCTTGAAGTCATCTTTGAGTGAGCAGTGAAACGACGAAAAATCTGAATCTGTAGAAATTTGAGAAATAGAAATCGGAGAAATATTAGCATTGTAATGTAAACTGTAAATGGTAAAGCAGTTTATAAACAAAAAAAATTGGCGATTGAGAATGGAGTGGGGATGTAACGTCATACTGTAAATGATCATACACATAGACACGTGTTAATCATCTACGCTAGGATTTGAAATTTTTTGAATAGTAATTACCTAAAACAGTTTTGGAAATAGAAATAAGTTAAGTCATAATGAATAATTAATTCAAATCCGACGTTCAATTGGTTAATAAACAAGGAAAGGAAAAGTTTCCTTTAGCTAGCGTATTTGGAAACATTTACTGCTATGTAAGGTCTACTGGATAGTTAGTATCCCTTACTATAGTAAACTATTGTGTTACCAGCATAGCGTCAGTAAATCTTTGCCAAAACATGCAAATTCCCCTAAATTCGTATAATTGTTTAAGTGTAATTCCCCCTCACACAAGCAATAAGAGAATTAGACATAGACGATTACTTAGTTATATCAACTAAACCAAATATATTGCGAAAATAGGAAAATTTAGTGTCCGGTAGAGGTTTAGTGAAGATATCTGCTGCTTGTTGTTAAGTAGATATATACTCCAACTGAATCTCCTTCTTTATTACGTGGTCTCGGATGAAATGATGACGAATATCAATATGTTTAGTCCGAGAATGAAGAACTGGATTGTAAGTGATAGCAATGGCGGACGTATTATCGCGAAAGATCGGTGCTTCTATAGACTCAATTACATAATCTCTTAATTGCTGCTGCATCCATAGTAGTTGAGCACAGCAGCTTCCAGCAGCAAGGTATTTTACTTCTGCAGTAGACGTTGCGATTGATGTCTGCTTCTTGCAACCCCATGAAATCAACATATCTCTTAGGAACTGACAGTATCCACCGGTGCTCTTCCTATCAATCTTAATCTCGCATCAGCATCTGAATATCCAATTAAATTAAAAGTTGAATCTTTGGAATACCAGATGCCAATATTTTCAGTTCCTTTTAAGTATTATAGAATCCTCTTGGAAGTTATATAGTATGATTGCTTAGGATTAGATTGAAAGAGAGCACTGATACACATAACAAACATAATATAAGGTCTACTGGCAGTCAAGTACAGTAAGGATCCAATAATACCAAGATACAAAATTTGCCTCAATTGGTATTCCCCATTCATCTAAGTCTAACTTTGCAGATGAACTCATGGGGGTGGAAGCAGCAGAGCTGGTATCCACCTTATTTCTTCATAAGTTTCTTTGTGTATTTAGCTTGATTTATGAAGACCCCTTATGTTGATTGCTTTACCTGTAAGCCTAGAAAGAAGTATAATTCTCACATCATGCTCATCTCAAACTGGTCATGCATTAACTTAGAAAATTTCTCACAAAGTTTTGGATTAATACTAATGGTATCATCAATATATATTTGAACCAGTAAGGTATGGTCACCCTTAGGAAATTTAAAAAGGATATTGTCCACTGTGCCGATGATAAAGTCATGTTCAATCAAGTATGTTGATATAGAGTCATACCATGCACTGGGAGCTTGTTTTAAACCATACATGACTTTGTCCAATTTAAAAACATGGGATGACTGCTGATTGCTTGCAAACCCAGAAGGTTGCTCCACATAGACTTCCTCTTGAAGCTTACCATTAAGAAAATCACTCTTAACGTCCATCTGATGGACCTTGAAGTCTTTGAATGCAGCAAATGCAAGAAATATGTGAATGGCTTCTAGTCGGGCTACATGGGTTATCGAAATCAATGCCTTCTTCCTGCCTGTATCCTGTGGAACTAATCTTGCTTTATTTATTTTTTACAGTAACATTCTTGTCTAGTTTATTCCTAAATACCCACTTATGCTTATCACAGTGTGATGTGGTGGTCGTGGTACTAAGTGTCAAACCTTATTTCTATCAAATTGATGTAGTTCATCTTCCATAGCTTCTACCCAGTTTGGATCTAAATAGCATCATCTATCTTTTTAGGTTCTATGTGAGAGATGAATGCACCATGAAGAAATTCATTGATCATCTGTCCTCTGGTTCTGAGAGAAGCAGTGGGGTTACCTATGACCTCCTCAGGTGGATGATCCTTCTTCCACAGGAGCGGAGGTCCAAGAGGATTTATTCCTTCGTCAGTGGGTATATGAGTTGGTAGCTCTGTAGATTGGATTGGTTCATCGTTGTCATTTGTTATATCTACTGCAGTAGGGGTAGATTCGGTAGTGTCCTTGGCAGGGTTTAGCTCTTGTGGAGCAGTAGGCTCCTCTGCTTGTGCTTCCGGAACTTCTGGTTCTAATATGCAGTCAACCCTTCTACTGTAATCCAACTCATCGTCACAAACATCATCATTGTGCGTACTTTCTAATCAGTTACTCAGATTATTGATTTGTAATTCAGAAATAGAATTATCAAGAGATTCATCAAATTTGACGTGAATATATTCTTCTACTGAAGTGTTCTATTATTAATTACTTTAAATGTCTTACTAACAGCGAAGTAACCAGGAAATATTCATGCATCTAATTTATCATCAAAACCGGTGAGATGAGTCTTTCCATTGTTATGAATAAAACATTTGCAACCAAACACATGGAAATAAGAAATATTTGGCTTACCGCCATTCCAGATCTCATAGGTGTTTTGTTAGCTCCTTTATTAATCATCGATCTGCTCTGCGTATAGCAAGCTGTATTTACTGCTTTTGCCCAAAATCTCTTAGAGATTTCTGAGTCTGCAAGCATAGTTCGCGCAACTTCTTTCAAAGTGCGGCTCCTACGCTCAGCAACTCCATTTTGTTGCGGGGTTTTAGCAGCAGAGTTTTATTGTTTAATATCAAGCTCATATAGACATGATTATAATGTTTGATTGGAAAACTCAGTACCTTTGTAACTACGAATTCTATCTATCACACACCACTTCTCATTTTGTAGTCTCTTCAGTAGTTTGATCAGCTTTGGAGTAGTCTGATCTTTCCCACTTAGAAATAATACCCACGTAAAACAAGAGAAATCGTTATTAACACTAGGTTATACTTCATTCCCCCTAGACTTGTTACTGGTATAGGACCAAAAAGATCCATGTGCAACAACGGTAGGCATCGAGAAGAAGATTTACTACATCTGTTCTTAAAGGTAGATCTGATATGCTTACCAAGTTGGCATGCTAAACAAATATTGTCTTTTGAGAACTCTATCTGGGGCAATCCATCAACTAAATCAAGCTTACGCAGACTGACAATAGTTTTAAAATTTAGATGACTCAAACGCTTGTGCCAAAGCCAATTTTTGGAACTATTCAAGGCAGCTAAGCAAGTAGGTGAGGCTGGCTGATCAAAATTCCAATCAACTTATATGTGCTATCATGCCTTTTTCCTAAAAGCAGCATATTACCATCAGTAGATCTTATTGTGCAAGAGTGCTGATTGAACTCTACTAAAAGTTCACTTATCACATAGTTGTCTAATGATAATCAGATTAAAGCATTGATTTTCAACTAACAATACATCTTTAATAGTAATGTTACCATGGATAATCTTACCCTTACTCACAGTTCTCCTTTCGCGTTGTCACCGAACGTTATTCTTGGTCCGGTAGTGTCTACTAGCTCAGACAGTAGGCATGCACTTCATGTCATATGCCTAGAACATCCATTCTCCGGAAACCACTCTGAGCTCCAAACTAGCTGGATCCTAGATCGTTGTTATTAAAACGACGATATCATTGGTACCCAATCCTACTTGGGTCCAGACGGGATTAGCCCTTTTGGGACCCAAACTTGAACAACCCTGAACCTTTTAGGTCTGTGTGTGTCCTGAAATGTGTGCAGAAAATGGTGATGGTGCTCTAGGGTGATGTGTGTGATATTGAGTGTATGCATATTGTTTTGGTTTTTTATTCTTGTTTGGAAGCATATATCTCTTCTTGGCAGGCATACAATTATAATACCAGTTAGGTTTTGCCTCTCGAGTTGCCTGACCAGTAGGCTTATGTCCATTATGGACTTCTGTACTGGTCTAGTCTTCTCTACTAGCTTGACGTAACAAATACATTTATGTGATGAATGTTCCTTAACGAGTATTGGCTTGGCAGGTTCTATCCCCAACTCACTTGGTTCATATATCGTGTTGGATCTAACAAAGTTCATTGTTTGAGACTTGTTTTTCACCGACACAGATGAGATCGTGTGCTAGAAGCTTTATTGTCATGGTTGATATAGCCTATGTCAGCAAGATCGCCATCAAGCCTACTCGACTCTAGTATTTCATCTTTTCTAGCGGTTGATGTGTTCCATGTGCGAACCAAATCAATAATGAGACAGTGGACTCCTTCATCTTCACTTTCGCTTGAGGAGCTTGATGATTCTTCTGAATCTGAGTCTGAATCAGTCCACTTACTTTTGTTTTCCTCAGCAACAAGTACCTTTTGATCTTTATCTCTTCTGGATAATCTTCTATTTTCTTTAGATTTCTTATAATCCTTAGAGTTCTTTCTCTGATCATCCCTTTTCGGCTTGGTGCAGTCAGCGATGAAGTGTTCTGGCTTTGGACAGTTAAAACAAACACGTTCTTCTTCATCTGACTTCACTTTGATTTTGAATTTTCTGGGAGATGATTGATACTCCAGGTGGCTCTTCTTCATGAACTTGTCAAACTTCTTTACAAACATTGGTCATTGCATTGGTACAAATTTGTTCGGGTATCTTGTCCACTGCAGTAGGATGAGTTTCTGCAGCAGCAAGAGCCTTGGTTGGTTTACTAGTATTGGGTTCATCCTCGACTCGATCCCCAGTCTAAATTCATAAGCTTTCAGATCAGCAAATAGATCGTGCGGATCTATTTTATTCAAATCTTTGGATTCTCTCATGGCTATAGTCTTTACATCCCATTCTCTTGGAAGACCTCTCATTACTTTTAGAGTAACTTCTCTGTTCGACAGTTCTTTACCAAGGCTGTTGAGTTCGTTGATAATTCATGTCACTCTTTCATCATATTCGTTGGGAGTTTCTCCAAACATCATCTTGATGTTCTCAAACTTTTGTAGAGCAACAGTAAGATTGTTTTTTTTAGTCATCATTTCCTTCACATAGTTGTGCGATCTTTTCCCAGATGTCTTTTTCGATAGGACATATTTTGATTTTATTGAACATGTTCTTGTCCAATATTTTGAATAAGATATCCTTAGTCACGTTGTCCAAGTTTGCCTTTTTCTTTTCATCATCTGTCCAGGATGCTCTTTATTTTTCAATCATCTAAGGTCCACCACTAGAGATAGCCAATGTTGTGTTGACTTTCATGATTTACATTGGTCCGTCAGTGATGACATAACACATATCATCATCATGAGCGCTTAGATGTGCTTGCATTCGAATTATCCATCATCATATTCGTCCATTTTTAACATTGGAACCTTGCTGAATGAGGCCATCAGTTCTGGTACTCTCTCAATTGAGAAGACCTACTCTAATACCACTTGTTAGGATCGGTTAATATTTAGAGGGGGTTGAATAAACACTATGCTCAAATTCAATTCTTAAAATACAGCAGACTGTTAAGTTTTGCAGTAAGGTCTCAATTGACTTCGAAGACATTAGATAACTAAAAAGATAGTGTGGAAGATGTCTACTGGACTGGTGAGTTATGAACTGATCGGCAAAAGTAAAAGGGGAACAGTAAAGTAAGTGTAGTATGGTAAGAAGACAATAATGTTTTCTGGAAGTTCGAAGCACAAACCGCTTCTACGTCTCCCCTTCTTCCTTTGCAGGAAGGTTTCATTAGAAGAATTTGGTTTATACTAGTACACTAGTATACAACCCACTTAGGCTAATATCGCAAAATTAACATAAACTCCTAGGACACATAGTTCACTAAGATTCAGAACTAACGTTTGAGAATATATATTCTCAAATCATACCCGAGTTCTTAACCATCCCAATGTCGAGCCATTGCTCTCGATTTACGCTAGACCTTTAACTAGCTCAGACATCTAATATATATTCTCAAATCATGCTAGACCTCTAGCTAACCAGCACATAGGACATATGTCTACCCACTGTATGATTCACTCTAGACTCGACACTAGCCCCGACAACTAACAACTACTCTAATACCACTAATGTAAGACCACAAACCAACAACAAGTACTAGTCGTGGATTTCCCAAAATTTTTTGGCAAAGTTTCCCATAATTTGGATTAACCAAACTAAACGATACAACAAAATCATAACTCATCTACAATTGCCAACACTTGCAGAAACTTAAGAAATGAAATCCACCAAAACGCACCGAACAAAAATATTATAATCTTAAACAATGATAGTAATATTCTAAACCAACCCACTAAAGTCGTCTAGCTCAACACGAGCAGTCCACTCTTCTAAATGTAGCAACTCTATCATCATAAGCTCCTCAAAACCTAAGCCTGATACATGTTTCAACATAAACAACCCCCACACAGGGTGAACACACCAAAACACAGATATAACCAATATCAAAATGCATAATATATACAACTACAATTATGATATCAACGATATAATCCCGGCACATATATATATATATATATATATATATATATATATATATATATATATATATATATATATACATATATATATATATATATATTATTGTTCATGCTTTAATAAATTACAATACAATCACCCCCCTCTCTAGCGGTACCACAATGTTCGCTTTCTAGAGGCAAATCTCACATCTCTCACGCTCAACGGCGGCAATCCCATAATCCATCGTACAGTATTACCCTGCTCCCTTTTTAGCGACAATCATGTACATCACATGCTTACAGCAAAACCAATAACACAAGGTATTACTTTAATCAAGCCATCAAGATATATATTTACCTCTGGCTTATTTCAATGATCAAATTCCATAATTTCTAATTTATCATTAATAACAATAACATAATCTCATTGATAATTAATGGTACATAAACTCATATGCACATCAGATATCACTGTAGTGGTTCAACACCATAATCATAAGTCATACCTTCCAATGATGACTATATACTCAACATGACACTTGTTCAATTTAAGAAAAACACCTAATTAATACCAATATTAGTAAGCATAATTCATTTCATTTGCAAGAATGTAATAATTCAATGTATATTAGCACAGTGTCAACTCATGGCACACACAATGGTCTCGTTTCCAACCCATGACACACACAATAGTCTTGTGTCAACTCATTACAAACATAATAATCTCGTGTCAATCCATGACACACACAATAACCTCGTGGCAATCCATGACACACAAAAATCTCGCCTTTAAATAACAAGCATAAACAAATTATTCACAGTTCGTGATACACAAATCACAATATTATCATTTATCTTGTATAAACCATTTTATACATTATGTTTGTACGTAATCACGTACCTTATCGTCCGAGATACTGATAAATTACCTTGTTCTATATCCTTAGACTCGAGCATGCTCTACCTAATCAATTAATCAACATCAACATTTATGTGCATAAAGCTTCACATCCCAACACATGCTCATGATCATGTAATAACATCAATTCATGATCATAAACTACTTAAAATCCTCGGACAAACAAATGTTGACATCGCAACACAAAATAAATTTTCATCATTTTGCCTCTACTGATCGATCGGTAGTCCTTTAAAAAAATTCATTTCGCTACGGCCCTTTACCGATCGATCGGTGCTACCTTACTGATCGACCGATAAAATCTGGAAATTATCCTTCTTCCTGAACAACGATCGATCGATCGGTGTTCATCGATCTATCGATCGGTCGGCGAAATTCATCGAAAAATACCAGAATTTTCAACACATTTCACCAACCAAAAATTGAATCCAAGTATAAAAACACTTCTTGACACTCTACAAGGATTATACACACTTTAATCTCAAAATAACAAGAACCAAAAGCTCAAGCTCAAACCCACCAAAATAACATCAACTCACAACCAAAATAGGTAAAATTAAGGTGTAAAAAGAGCTTACCAAACACACTCAACAAGAAATTACTTCTTGGTTGAGCTAGGACTGATTTCTTAAAGCTAAAATGGTGAAGAATTGAAGGAGAGAGAGAGAGAGAGAGAGAGAGAGAGAGAGAGAGAGAGAGAGAGAGAGAGAGAGAGAGAGAGAGAGAGAGAGTGTGTGTGTGTGTTGATAAGTGTCATTTTTACACTTATTTGATGCGATTTTCTAATGTTTTCGTATCGATTCTTGGATTAATTTACGCTTTTTGTATATATTTCCATATTTCAGGAATCAATGTTGAAATGCATAAAAGTAGAGAAAATGAGCCAAAAATGATGAAAAATGACCGAACCGAGCGAACGCGTCAAAGCCGGAAAAGGAAGAAAAGAACAAAAGAAAATATAAAAAATAAAATCAAGCTCGATCGATCGAGACTCAATCTCGATCGATCGGCTTGGGTAGAAAATTGGCGATCGATCGAGCAGTCTGCTCGATCGATCGGCCGGAAGAGTTTGCTGAAAAATAAATTCCTTATAGAGTTTGTGTCCAACAAGAAGGTCCATAATTCCTATCCCTCTATATATTTACACGAAAATTACACCTAATATGAGCTTTTACAACCTAGGAATACTCCACTCCTACATACTCCATATCACCATCATCCACAATCACCCTTCATCCTAAGAATTGGAACAAGCCAACAAGAGAATCGAGGAGCACGACCGAGAAAGAAGCGAGGAAGGATCGAGAATCAACGAACAATTCGACTTGGGAGTTTTCTTTTACTTTTCTATATTGTTTTAAATGAATAATTGGATTTGTTGTGTTTTTGATGATTGAGAAATATCAATAACATAGTTTTTCCTATTGATTTTGAGATTGAATTCATATATCTTCTATGTGCATTTTTGTTGTTCTTCATGCTTTTGAAGGATTGATCCCCTTTGAATTTTTATTATAATTGAGATCGAGAGATAAAATTATAATACGATATAATAATTCATTCCGTGTGTTAAAGATTAGATCGAGAGATAAAATCACCTACGAGTGATAGCTTTGGGTTATTTAATCTAAAGTTAGTGGTTTTCATTAAGCACATTCGATATCAAATTGTTAATTAAGTGAACGAGAGTTACTTGTTGCAATTTGATGTTAGATTTAATATAGCTCGAGAGAGTATATCGAATAAATTCGGAATACCCGTCACCTTAGAGATGTATGGAGAAGAGAATTGTAAGGGTTGGGTTAGGTGAATAATTGTCTTGATAATTCTTTCTTGTGGATTTTTCTCGTGATCGTCGATTTTTTGGTTGGATTAGAGTATTATCGTAGGTCGAATATAGTTTAAAGAAGTCTTATTTGGTAATTGTTTGTTAGTCCCTGTGGGTTCGACAATCCGTATTCTTCCTATCTATACTAAACTTGACACCGTGCACTTGCGGTAATAATCACTACATTGAAATTTTCTGTTTAAAATAAGAGCGATCAAGTTTTTGGCGCCGTTGCCGGGGACTAACTTTAGTAATATCATACTAGGTTCTTTGACTGTAATTTAACCATTGTTTTTGTTTTGTTTTCTAAATTTTTGGAAAAAAAATAATAATGAATAAATTATATTTTGGTTTTGTTTTGTTTGTCTTGTGAGGTACTTGGAGATGCTACATCAACAAGCATCCACAAGATTTGCCCAACAACCTTCCGAGCCGTTCTACACAGCGTGGGAGAGATTCAACGATTTGGCAAGCACGTACCGGTATAATGACTTTCCAAACTACACTCGTCTGCAATATTTCTTCAGTGGTTTGGATGCAGACACACAAGGATGGATATTCAACGGAGCTTTGGCAACTGGTAGTCCTTTGGTTGATAGAGATGAAGACAGTGTATTGCACTTGTTTAATGATATGAAGAACTTCGACTACCAGTGGCATTGGAATCCTTCACTGCAGGGTTGGAGCCACCAATACCCACCAAAGCCTCACCACCCTCATTTTACACACCCACCACTTGAACATCACAGAGAGACGAGTGATTGTTATGCATAAGTCAATACTCATCTAGAGGATACGTTACTCAGGTTTATGGCATCATGTGAGACAAAGATTGAAAGTCAGACCAACTCAATGCGTTGTCTGGAGCAGCAAATGGCGAGCCTCATGGAAACATTATCAGGAAGCTGCCAAGAGGATGAGATGATACCTAATATAGAAGAGGAGACAAATCAAGTTGGGTTTAATGAAGATGATCACTCAAACAACCAAGTTTGGGGGAGTGATCCTACTAGTATGGAAGATTCAAGGGAACTTGAGCCTCTTCAAGAAAATGAGTCTACTTCAGTGACATTATCCGAAGAGTTCCCAAATGAAGATGAGCCTAGAGTAATGTTGGAAAGGGAAGAAACTTTCGAAGAGTCTAACTTGAGCCCGTCGATGGAGACATGTTATATGCCATATGTGGATCCACTTTTCCCATCGATGCCAACTTCACTACACTATATCCTCCAAGATATGAAGCCAAGTCAAGAATCATTCTTCCATGCCTACCATTTCATGAAGAAAGTTGTTAGAGCAACGTGCTTACACTGTTATAATCTTGCCAAGCTTGAGGACATACTGAATAAGACCCATTAGTGGTATCATATGATACTTACTATGGGCGGCAGCCGCTCTTTGATGGTTGCTTCTGATGGTCAAGCCGAAGACTAGAAATCAGCGCTTCTTGGGAGACAACCCAAGCGCATCATTTTGCTATCTAATTTTATTTTATTTTCAGTTTTTACAGTTAGTTTGTTTATCTCTCGAGTCGACGATTTTACCATTTGCATTCTTCTCTTGCTAGGTACTCAGTTGGAGCGATGAACCCCTACAACAGTGGAGCTTTCAAAAGCTGATCTTCCTCAACCCTCATGCAAGCGTCTTGATCAAGGGAGTTTACTGTTTTCCTTTGATTCTTTTAAACAATGAGGACAATGTTTGATTTAAGTTTGGGGGTGTGGCTTGCATGTTTTACTTGTTTTAACATGTTTTACTTGTTTTAACCGCATGTTGTGTGTTTAATTGACACTGGAATCGTCCGATTATTATGAACTAATTTTTTTTATTATTAAGAGTTCAAACTTGAGAAAAGAATGCATTATAATAGTGACTATTCAATGAGGATTTTGATCTCACTATGCATATGAACTTGAATTTTAATGATTGTTAGACTTGTACATGAATATCCTGTTTTGAGTTACACGTCAAGAATGAGGAATATATTGAGCACATTGAGTCATGATCTTGTGGATTGCATGTGGAATAGTGATAATTGTTGTGAACTTGATGATTTGTCTTGAGCATCTTAGAGTTATCCTAGAACCTATTTGATGATGACACTTTGAGGCGAAATTTTATAGTTATAAATTTGACTTGGAAATGATCTAGGCGATTTTTGACACGTTTGAGCCTTTCAAGCTTACCTAGTCTATATCAATCCCTAGTGTCCAATTTGAGCTTTATTGAAAAAGAATGGTTTATGCATTGCATATAACTAAGACCACATTCGACATTCTTGGCAAACTCATTATACCTACCCTTATATGAGCCTAAATGAAAAAAAAAAATTATCCTTACCCTAAGGGAGTATAATGAATTCCATTCGATGCACGTGAATTGATTATATATTGATGAGCTTATTGAAAAAGATTGATGAATGAGAAAAATAGCAATAAGAAAAGATAAGAAAAAGCCTTGAAAAAAAAAAGCATGTATATAAGACCCAAAGTGGCCAAGGCTAGACAAGAAAAAGAAGAGGAGCTCGAAGTGTACGAAAAATTTGAATTGTAAATGATTATACTCTCTTCTTTGCGCTTAACCTATCTTTTCTTTGAAACCGACACCAAACGCCAAACATTATAAGCTTAAAAAGACCTTTTGATTCAATGTCTAGGGAGTAACTATCATTAGTGGAGAAGTTGTTTGAAAATAGGTCTATGGGATGTTTGATGATAATCTCGACTTTGAGTTGATTAACATGATTTGATCTTGAATATGTGCATGAAACTTGAGATTGACAATAGCACACGCTCACGTTCCAATTTTGAGATGTGTTGCTTGCCTTAGGAGAATACATGTCTTGTTCAACTTTTGTATATATGTATGAGATTTCTGAGAATAATGCAAGTCATGAAATAATATGTTTCAAGTATTGAGAATGAACTCTACATTGTGATTTTAATGCTTAATCGAGGACGATTAAGTGATAAGTTTGGGGGAGTTGATAAGTGTCGTTTTTACACTTATTTAGATGCGATTTTCTAATGGTTTTCGTATCGATTCTTGGATTATTTTACGCTTTTTGGTATATATTTCTATATTTCAGGAATCAATGTTGAAATGCATAAAAGTAGAGGAAATGAGCCAAAAATGATTAAAAAGGACCGAACTGAGCGAACGCGTCAAAGCCGGAAAAGGAAGAAAAGAACAAAATAAAATAAAATAAAAAATCAAGCTCGTTCGATCGAGACTCAATCTCGATCGATCGGCTTGGGCATAAAATTGGCGACCGATCGAGTAGTCTGCTCGATCGATCGGCTGGAAGAGATTGCTGAAAAATAAATTCCTTATAGAGTTTGTGTCCAACAAGAAGGTCCATAATTCCTATCCCTCTATATATATACACGAAAATTACACCTAATATGAGCTTTTACAACCTAGGAATAGCCTCCACTCCTCCATACTCCATATCACCATCATCCACAATCACCCTTCATCCTAGGAATTGGAACAAGCCAACAAGAGAATCGAGGAGCACGATCGAGAAAGAAGCGAGGAAGGATCGAGAATCAACGAACATTTCGACTTGGGAGTTTTCTTTTACTTTTCTATTATTGTTTTAAGTGAATAATTGGTTTTGTTGTGTTTTTGATGGTTGAGAAATATCAATAACATAGTTTTTCCTATTGAATTTTGAGATTGAATTCATATCTTCTATGTGCATGTTTTGTTGTTCTTCATGCTTTTGAAGGATTGATCCCCTTTGAATTTTGATTATAACTGAGATCAAGAGATAAAATTATAATACGATATAACAATTCATGCCGTGTGTTAAAGATTAGATCGAGAGATAAAATCACATACGAGTGATAGCTTTGGGTTGTTTAATCTAAAGTTAGTGGTTTTCATTAAGCTCATTCGATATCAGATTGTTAATTAAGTGAACGAGAGTTACTTGTTGCAATTTGATGTTAGATTTAATATAGCTCGAGAGAGTATATCGAATAAATTCGGAATACCCGTCACCTTAGAGATGTATGGAGAAGAGAATTGTAAGAGTTGGGTTAGGTGAATAATTGTCTTGATAATTCTTTCTTGTGGATTTTTCTCGTGATCGTCGATTGTTTTGGTTGGATTAGAGTAGTTTAATTTAGTTATTAGAATTATAAATTAATTATCGTATGTCAAATATAGTTTAAAGAAGTCTTATTTGGTAATTGCTTGTTAGTCCATGTGGGTTCGACAATCCGTATTCTTCCTATCTATACTAAAACTTGACACCGTGCACTTGCGGTAATAAATCGCTACATTGGAATTTTCTGTTTAAAGTAAGAGCGATCAAGTGTGTATGTGTGTGTGTGTGAACATTAAGCCACTTGGTATATATATAATACCCAGACCTCCCCATACCAGAGTCCCAAAATTATTGAGCTTACACAACTCCAATTAAAAGTTCACAGCTTTCTACCCCTGCTCTCTACAAAAATTCTCAAATCCCAAATATAAATCTTCAATTCTGAAACCCAGTCAGATAAAATACCACAACTAAAACAAATGATAATCATCATTTATTCCGGACATCACGAGTTCCTACATAAATTGTCTGTCATCGTCATGCCCAACGTCCCCATGCAACTATAGATCTCATCATAATCAAATGGTATCAAAGGAGCGGTAAGATCAATATGATATGCCCAACATTTATGTCATGTATCGATGTATATTTATCAAAATGATATGTGTGTTAACAAAGCATTTATTTTCATACATCGATATGTCAATTATGAATGCTATGAATGCTCCATGATTCAACTAAAATCATATAGCCAAGTAATCTCACGTAGTTCACATAATTCAACAAATCATGTATATACAGATACTTGTCATATGTTACCGATCGCAACATTCATATTCTTTAGTTGATCTGCAGTGGAATTGAGGGGGGTGATGCAGAGGTTGAATCTACACAACCATGGAAGATAATTTGGCTAATTAACTCATCATAGGAATTATTGTGTGCGTGTGTGTGTCTATATATATATATATATATATATATATATATAGACAGCTCTAATTATTTCAATTTCTCAATCTTTACTGATCTAATTATGCATAATTTCAGTTTAAACCCGAGTACAAGTAGTGTATCTAAATTATTAAATACACTTCATCTACATGCCACCTCATATGTCCATTTCTTTACATATAAAAGTATCAATTTCCACTTAAATGTTCATATAGTTTAATTCATAGGTTTAAAATGACATATGTAGTAAATTTTAGGTAAATCTAACATATCAAGAACTTAGCTTATGGTGATTTATACCAACATTGTCATGGTGATATGGCTATATCCCAATCATTCTTAACATCACAAGACATAAATATATCCATCATCATGTCTGAAATACAAAGTAAACAGTTCCAAATAATCAATTTTAGATTATAGTTTCAACAAATGAAGACATGACGCTTATGTCTTACTAAATCTATTCAACAAGAAAATCTAATACATTAGAACAATCTCCTTCAACCACCCTTACATGCAAGAATTCGATCAGCATTCCCCCAAAATACAGCATCAAAACCGAACCATTCCAAAAAAATGACATTGAAATTACATGCAATTCTCTCACACGTGATTCATCAAGCTAGAACATGGTATAAACTAGTTAATAATTAACTAACTAAGAATTTAGAACATTTATCCTCAACCCAAGAAAATCGATCGTCCCTTTTCCCCAAGCATGCAGTACACATCGCACTAAAAACTCAAGAAGGTCGAAATGCAAGGAAGTAATTAACTAAGGCATCTGTAGCATCTTACCTACACAAAGCTGATCGAATAAATGTTGCTCAAAAATCGAATGCATCCTAGCCGCACTAGCTTCCGCGCTTCATCGCTTTCTGTGAACAAATCCGATGCAGACTGGTGGATGTTTGGTCTGAGAGTTGCGCCGGTGAGTGGAGAAGGTAGGGGTAGCTCAGGCTCACCGGGGTGGTGGCACAAGGGCGGCAGGTGCGAGGTTTTCGGATGAGGGTCGAGGCACGAGCCAGATGGGGAAAAAACAGGGGCATGAGTTTTAGTATATTTTAGTGTGTGTGTGTTAATTGTCTTAAACACATTAATAGTTATGTTCCAGTCCAGGTATGTACATCAGAGTGTCACCGGCGTACTGATATATTAAATTTACAGTCGAGACTTGGGATTTATATCCGCTAAAACACAAAATTTAATTCCTCGTTTTAATAAAATATTTAAAATATTATCGAAGTTTATTCGACCATTTTAAAAATATACCATGTTCCGATTTAATTGCCAATTGATATTCATATTGTCAATTTCACCTCTAATTAATTTATTTCAAATTAATTATTCATTAATTCACAAATTATATTTAATTTACATTAATCAAATCTCATGCCTTACAACGTATATATATAAATATTAAAATTATTTAAAAAGAATACTTTTCCTATTGAAATACATTGAAAATATTTTTTGATAAAAATATTATGATTAGTGTCGTTTTAATTTAAAATAGCAAGCTTGTTGATTTTCGTCTTTTTAAGAAATGAAATGGTTAAGAGAGAATATCCTTTTAAAAATAAATTAACTAATAATAAATAAATTTGTTTTAAATGTCTACAATAATTTTTAGTTTATTCTTAATTGTGAAATTCAAATTGGAACTTGATTATAAACTTCAGTATTGGTGTTTCTTGGGGAAATGATGATTTTGGTCCTCATACTTTAATACTAAAATATTTTTGGTCCATAAATATTTTACAGTACACTTTGGTCACTAAACTTAAAAAAAGATGATAATTTTAGTCTTATCATATGCTCGTACGTCACATATACCTTAAGGTCGACGACATAATTTAGACATCCTCGACAACCAGAGGCTCGGACAGTATTTATTGAATATCAATTCAATATCAATATCTTATTAATCATTTATAATATAGATTTGTCATGCCTTCTGTTATGATCAATCACGATTTAACATACTTCATATACGACTCGAACCATATCATTCATACATTATTCATTTGAGTTATCAGTCAACTCTATTAAGTAGTAAGTTCATTTCTAAAGTCCTTACATGAATTTATCAATCCCACGAAAATTCATTAATAAAGCCAATAATTCATAGAACCCCATTTCTTGGTATAACATTATGCTCTCAAGAAAATCGCATATCCATTTTAATCATCAATGGACAGAAAAACTCCCAAAAAACCAAAGGAGGAACTAAATTCATTTTTTAAAAAAATCAACCTTATTGATCTATCGGTGAACCCCTACCGATCGATCGGTAAAACCCAGATTTTTAAGCTTTGGCTACGACCTTCTACCGATCGATCGGTTGGATCGACTGATCGATCACTCGCCTCCACCGAGATCGTCCTCCGATCGATCAGTTCGCCATAAATTTCATCTAATTTTACTGCCTTGTACCGATCGGTCGCTACAATGATAGCGATCAATCGGTCGTTGCATAGATAAGGAAAATCGTCATTTTCAACACTTCAAAATCTCACCCAACTCAAAACCATCCTTGTCACAATATCATTCAACACGAATCCAACAAAAATAAACATTATTGGACACTCAACAAGGATTATAAAACATTTTTACTTCAAGAAAACCAACAGGAATCCAAGATTTTTTGAAACCCACAAAACTCAACCCACTCAAAAACTATAACCAAATCCTACGAAATCACAATTAAAACAACGATTAGCTTGAAAATCCATCTCAAAATCGAGCCTTGCTCAATTTTCCTTCAAGAAAATTGAAGAGATGGGGAGGAGAGAAGTGGGGAGGGAGGTGGTGGAGTGAAGAGAGAGGGAAAGCAAGTGAAATGGTTAAACACCGAGTCTACTTCATATTTATATAGTACCAAGACTCCAAAAATCTGAGTCTCAAATACTCGTAATAAAACTCTTTATTAAAATAAGTGGTCAATAATTTATCTCCAACTCGCTCAAAAATATCTCAAATCTCAATCCAAATCCCCCAAATCTCGAAATCACATTATCACTACGATTTTAAGGTTCAACACATCACGATCATAAAATCTCGAACATTGAATCCAACAAATCCGACACCAGGTAATATTCCCCTAGAATCTCAGTTCCCGCAATTATTCAATAATTATTGCTCAACTCCAACAATTACATCTTCATTAATACATTAACTTCATTTAATTAAGGCAATTAATTTCTAGGCATCACAAGCGATGCATAAATGATGTTCCAGCTAGGTGGTTTTTGTAAGGCCCCAACCCCTTAACTCGCCATTAGTGCATTTATGACGTCGTATGAGTATAAACAAATTTCATTCTTTTAAAGAATCATTACATGCTTCACATATTCTCCATGACATAAATAATACTCAGCATGGAATGATCACTTCTACGAGCAACAAGACTCAAGGTTCACCTATTATCATCACCATTGCACCACTTTTATATTGTGGGTTTTTATAAAAATTTGGGCAGAGTCTCCCCATAAATTGAGCTATCCGAAAAAGAAACACATCACAAAATAACTCTCAGCCAGGGAAAAACACAATACTTAAAAGAAACCAAAACCCTAAGTAAGTTCCCAGCCAGGGAAAACACCATCATAAGAAGACATCAGTGGATACATGCATCCAGATGCTCACATACGAGCAATAAATAAATGAGTATAAATTTACTCGCATATATCACATTCTCTCATTTACCAATACTGATACCATGCCCCTGGTAGTATTCCACTCCAATAGCTCGAACTCACTCAGAACCAATGTCGTATCTGTTTTACCTGTTTCGACAGAAACAGCCCACACACTACCAACAACATGATCTTAATGTCATCAATTAAACAGTTACCAATTTACAGAATATAAAAACAGCAAATTAAGGTAATACTCCATGTATGTATATACCATAACCGTGTGAGAGCTCCCACGATGTTCCTGTTCTCACAATATCCAAGACCGTCAACTTAAATATCAAATAAATCATCACCACAATGATTCATAGTAATGACATTCATAAACCATTAGATCTATATTCAGTAATGCTAAGGCATTGCAACAATGATGTATTGAAATCAATAACATCTCAGTCACCCATTTCCTCGTCACATATCATCATATCTCATCGCTCGCTCAATAGCAGCGGCACTATAATCCCTCGCACGCTCAACAGCGGCGACAATATAACCATCGCACGCTCAATAGCGGCGGCATCGGAATAATTCATCATTCTATCAAAACTCATTACATATAATTTCCACAATTCTATCATGATTCTCCATTCACTACTTATTCATATATCTAATTTCATGTATGTATGCATCATAGTACGTAATTAACATCACGCATACCTGCTCGTACGTCATTACGTACCTTATAGTCGATAACAAGATCAAGCTACCCCGACATCCGAGAATCATGTAGGATCTATATCAAAATCATCACTCAATGTTAGATCACAATTAATATCATTTGTATATTTCTTAACTTTATTTCAATATCATCAATCAACAACTCAATAAGACATGAATATTGTTACTTAATCATAAAATGTTTCAATGAGGTGTTTTTATCATTCTAAGTCAATAATATACATACTTCATTCTCGTGTCACCATACACCTCGTTCGTACAATTTAGCTAACATTCTCAACATATAGAAGCAACAACCACTCATACTTTGAAATTATTCACCAATACAAATAGCAAGATCTACATCCATCAAACTAGCCTCCATACTTTAGTTATAACTCATCAATCATAAGCTATAGTATATACACACATCAATACAAGCTAGAGCACACACATTCATGTATATACTCAATTTATACACCTCAATACATGTTGAAATACACACGCTCTTGCTGATAAGTGTATTTTATACACTTATATTTCTTCTTATTTTGCATGATTTAGTGTTGGTATTCGAGCAGAATTACGTCTTTTGTTGTTGTTTTTGATGTTTTGCACGAATCCAAGGAATTAAGAATTTTTATTACTAAAAGATGATGAGAAATGCATAAATGTGACAAGAATTCAAATTGGGTCTCAAGAGTTGAAAAATCGTGCACCTGGATAGAATACATGCTGCACCATAACACCACTTATGCAACAAGATTTTATTAAATATTTTTGGGAACATGATAAGGAAGGAAATCGCATGACAAGCTGAAGGCTTTTAGGGATGATAATATATTATTATATTAGGAGAATATTTGAAAAGGAATACATTATTGGTTAAAGAAAGAAAGGAGACATGAACTTTTAGGGAAAATAGGAGATAGAAGGAAAATTCAGAAAAAGAAAGGAGACGCACGCACGGAACTTGGAGAGCAAGACTTTACGTAGATTTTCTTGACGTAAATTATAAAGGGAAATACAAGCACAAAGGAGGGGAAGACTTATTCACGAACGTAAGCAATTCACATACAGACCAGTAGCAACCCACGCACGACTAAGAGCAACCGAGACCAAACGTGAGGTAGTGGAAGGGGAGGAGATCATTCGAGGCGGCGTGCTTACACCGAAGGGCATAGATTTTGACGACGGAGAAGACGACGGCGACTACCGGAGACGGAGGGCCATCTTCATATTCGTTTGAATATCTCTTCCCTTATGTTTATGATGATTAAAGACATGTCTATGTGTTTATTTAATGTATTCATGAACTAATTTATTATTCTAGAGTTAGACGGATCTTGACTTGAAGTTTATTTGGATTTCCGTATGGTTTATTTATGTTTTCCTGTTCCTAATGCTTTTAATCTACTGACCATGGATTGAATGATTCCATATTCGTGATCTATCACTCGGGAGAGGGGGGTTGTGAATAGGAAAGAAGGAATTCGTATCGTGGTAGTTATATTGTTCGGAAGGCCTATAACTCCATAGAAGTCGTCAAAGGAATTACTGCGCTTTTACAATTGTTTGATAATTAATCTTAGATAGGGATATCAAGATTAATGTTAGATAATTACTTCTGCTTAACACCCGGGAGGGGGAGTACACATTTATAAAGGCATATACATGTACATACTTCACCTATACACACTTATATGTACCTACACTCATGTATACAGCACATATTGCACACTTAATTACATCTACATTCACCAACACAGCAGAAATGCTCATACATATGTGTATATATCACATACACATACTAATACACACAAAAGTACACACAAAAACATGTATTCTGGACAATTACACACACACACATCACACACTCAGCACACACACGCACACACACCACTCCAGTTTCTCCCACCACTCAAACAATGATTTAATCCAGTTAGAACACAACACATAAGGTAGAAATCACTTAAACATTAGCAAAACCTTTTCCCTTGGACAGGAAAGAAATCGATCGGCTCTCCCTACCCTAAAAACCGAAAATGTCGAACAAAACTCCCCAAAACTTCAAGGAAAAATTCAAGCAAGGAACAAGATAAAGATCTAACCACACTAACCTTCATAAGATTGAGCTTGAAAAGGGGGAGAAATCGTTCCTCATAGCAAGAGTGGGACGGCGTGAGCAATAGGGAGAAATCGCGTGAAGGCTAAGGGGAAAGAGAGCAAGATCGATATTTAGTGAGTGTAGGATGAGCTAGTGTGTTTTTCTTTTCCCCAATCCTTACTTTAATCCACCCATTTAACTCTCAATTCCCATCATAAATCTATTAGTTTAATTAAATCAAAACTCAAAATAATGGTAAGAATTATTGATTAAAAGTGCACCATAAGTTCAGTCCCACTAGGTTTATTTCAATTCCGGGTCCGACTACAATTTCCCCGTAATTTGATTCCGAAATTAATTCAAGTTTACTCCAATTAATTAAATGATTCAGTGTAGATAATTTCGGATATCATTCTTGAGTTTAATTTACGATATAAACTCAACCCGGAATTTATTCTAACTCCGGAGCAAAATAACATTCCCAATAATTTAAATATCAAAATCTTATTGAAATACCACAATTAAGTCAATTGAATAATTATCAAATATTCCGAGCATCACTGTTTTCTTTACAATTTATCAAGCTCTAGAATATCTTGTATAAGCTAAAAACTTGATGAACTTTGTTAGCAACATAATAACAGGTTTTGTTAACATCAAACTAGCATTATTCGGGTTCCCAAAACCAACATAATTAACAAACTGAACACCGAGAAATCAATCCAAAATCATTATTGGTAAATTAGGGGGAAAAATCGGTTAAACTAGTGGAGTAGTGGTTTACAGGTTTCATTCAAAACTTAACATGCAACTGAACCATAAACATTTTTCTGTGGTTTAAACCCATAGACTAGAATTTCAATTTTTTTACAGTAAATGTTTATTATTACAATTTTTACAATTTTTCTGTGGTTTAAACCCATAGTCTCTCTCCCTCACACCTCACCAATTCCTCATAACCGTAACTGTTCCATTCAGCCATTTTCCTCACAATCAAAAGAGAGTGAGTGCTTAAGAAAAAATCGGAGAGCTTTAGAGTGAAGGGAACGAAACACATCATTTTGCCACAACTTGAGCTCGGATGGAATTGAGTTTCAATATTGATTAATCATTGAGGAAGGGTCACATTTCAGTGATTGATGTGGTTGGAGCAAGATAAAAGCCGTGAGCAGTCGTAATCTTCAAAGACGTTGAGGTGGAACGTTTTGGTTGTAGAAGAATTATTGATTTCCTTGAATTCATTGTACTAACTCTTAGATTTATTTTCTCGCTTGCTGTGGCCGAGAAGGATTTTAGGATGGAGAACGGAGGCGGAGGCGAGGACCTAGCATCGGGTGGCTGCGAGTTAGTTGATAGGGCAGAGTGAGGAAATCACATCTGGATCTGAGGAAACTAGCCGAGTGAGGAAATCACGTCTGAAGGTGAGTAATCAACCTAAGCCTCTAATCATTAGCATTATTCACGTGAATAGTTAGAAACGTTAGGAGTAGGAGATTACTGATGCGAAATGGAGCTTGGGAAGGTTGTGTGTGCGTGGGAGTGTGCAGTGCGTTAGAGTGTGCAAATGTGCCTGCGTTAATGGCATAAGGTTGTGCGTGTGCTAGTGTTACAGTGCGTGGGTGAATTATTGCGTGGGCGAGTGTTCTGCTGGGTGTCTGTGGGTGTTGTTGTTGCGTGTGCGTGCTGGGTGCTTGTGTGTCTTTTTCGGGTGTGTGTATTCGGCAGGAATATGTGTTTGTGGCTGTTTTGTGTGTGTGTTGTTGTTGTTCGGGTATGTGTGTTCAGACATAATTGTGTTCGTGTGTTACAGAGATGAGAGGGAGGAAAGAGACGAGAGAGGGAGTGGGCCCGTGAAGTGTGAGTGTTTAATTGTGGAGAACGTGTTATACGGAGAGGATGTTTACGAATATATATATATTGTCGTTATATTGAGATTTTTGTAAGTTCAAGTATATAGAAGTTTGATCATTGTTTTATAGAAGCAGTCAAACTTAAGTATTAGTTAGTGTTGAATATGTTTAAAGATTTGTTGGGCCGAGTGAGTCTATATTTGTATTGTTGATTGGGTTGTTATCAAGCAAAACTCTTTAACTCACACATCTCTTCTCTCATTTGCAAAAAAGGACAATAGAGAATTTTTATCTAAAACAAAAAATTGTTTGATAAAATATAGACCGATACACTTAAATTATAAGGCCCATATAGCTTTTATAACTCAAATGCTTCCCTTTTTTTTTCTCCCAACCAATGTGGGACAAAAGACAAAACTCCCACCAATTTACCGTTCCACAACACTCAACCTCAATCAAAATGTCTATAATTTGTTGCTCACACTGCAAGATAATAATAATTCTTAATGTACAGAATTACATGTTCATTCAAACAAAGCATATACGTGAAGATGATATTCAAAATATAGCTACACGTGGCATACCCCAATGAATTAAAATAGTATTAAAAACTCTCTTAACACAGTATTAGGATGAACATACAACAAATAAGACTTGAGCTCACTCTCAGGTGCTCTTGTACTCTTTGATGTTTCCTCTCGAGCATCTGAAAGTTGCATAAATGCAATACTTGTCATGTGCACATGCAAGGACATGACATCTCCACAACACGAGTCAACATCCATAAGATGAAGAAACCAAATAACCACGATAATATGAAAAAAAATATATGCATTGCATGCCATGCAAAAATGTAATGCACGTACATATACAATGATCTCAGGTTATCAGAATCTCAGGAATCAAAGAATAATATCGTCACTGGTAGTAAATCGTGCGATTCTTGAGCTGGTAGTAGTTAAAATAAGATTATTCAAAAAAGAAAATGGTTTTCGTCGATAAATATTTTATGTTTATAATTATAATAAGGATTTTATTTAAGTAAATGAATCAAAAAATATATACTTGTGCCAATTTAACGTTGATCCAAATATATCCCAACATTTTGTTCTGGCGGATAAACATCATTATGCATTTTCACCTCTTTTAGTTTTAAAATAAAATATTATTTGTTATATCTTAAAATTTTTTTGCTTAAAAAGCTCCATTATTTTTAATACTAAAAGCCTAATTATCAAATTTTAGTAACTTTTTCTAAATTTTCTGAACTTTTTTTATTTCTTAAAAAACTATTTAATAAACAAAAGATTTTTCTTGTCATGTTTTAACATTTTATTTTTTATTCTATATATTGATAAACAATAATATGAATATTTAAATTAATATTATTAATAAACAATGTGTTAGAAATTAAATAATATAACTTTTAATATCAAATAATATTATTTTTTAAGTGTCAAATCCAATCTTAAATAATATTTTTAATTTTTATCAAACACAAAATGAAATTCTAAATCCATGATTTTCAAATCGAATTCCACATACAGATCCTATTTTTATTCAACCAAACATACCCTTCTTATTTTCTAATACTTTTGGTTTTCATAGTTTAACTATTAACACTGTAATGAAGACGTGAAATTTCTTGACTTTTTATTTCTTTTGGTTTTATTTCATGCACAACGTGACTCATGGGTTTAACTAGGTGATTGTGATTTTATTTTTGATGCAATGATTTTGTCTTGCGGTTGTGGGTTTAATCAGGCTTGAGACACCGCCATTTTCTTTTATATTTTTCTTCTTTACAAATTGCTATAAGCACCCGTTCAAAGTTGTCGTAGTCCATGCATGATTGCCTTGTGTTGTTTGAGTAACTTTGTTATTTTCTTTTAATATTTTAGGTTTACCGTTAAAGTAGTGGATGTTATTGTGGGTTTTATTTCATCGTTGTTTTTTCATTTTCATTTTTTAAAAGTTGTTATCTGCACCATCTTCAACAATGTCTTGGTGCATTCATGATTGTCTTGTGTCGTTTAGTAGTTTAAGTTACTTGATCATGCATATTCTTTAATATTTCAAGTTTAAAATGTAATGTCTTTTGATACTTTTGGTTTTATTTCTTGTTGAGTGTTTGTGCATTGTGGGTTTAACTAAGTGATAGTGGTTTATTCTTGCTCAGGTATTGTGACTGGTGGTTTTTACTTCAGCGCCATTTTTTTAATTTTTTTTCTTTAAAAATTGTCATTGTGGGTCCATGCGTGACTGCCTTGTGTTTTTTACTTGTTTAGTAACTGTGTTATGAATATTCTTTAATATTTCAGGGTTTCCATTGAAATAATGGATGTCAACGGTGAAAATATTTTTGAAAACTTACCTGAAAATATAAAAACTCATATCCTATCCCTTCTCCCCGCTAAAGACACATTTCACACCTGTCTTCTGTCCAAAGCGTGAGAATACAGGTGGACTAGTATCTATAACATAGACATCCGTGATTGTAATGCGCTTTCACCTAAACCTCCTAGGAAGAACTATTTGACGTAGTTTGTTGACAGAGTTCTCTTTCTTTCGCGTACTCCTACCATAAACAAGTTTCGACTTTCACTTTTGCTTCACAATTACAATCCAATTCGAGTCGCAACATGGATATCGGCTGTCTTGTTGAGAAATGTTCAAAATTTGCATGTAGATTTTAATCATGAAGGTGTTGTTTTACCCCGATGTCTTTTCCAATGCACTTCGTTGACGAGACTGAAACTGCTATTGCCTTGTATTTTGAGAGCCCACGTCACTAATTGTTTCCTCAATCTAAAATTTTTGCATCTTGCCTTTGTTGAAATTCTAAGTGAGCATGGTACCGACCCTCGCCAACTCGTCTTTCATTTCTTGGTCTTAGAAACATTCACGCTTGAATATTGCAAATGGTCGAAACTTGATTCTGTTGACATCAAGGCCCCCCATCATTGACAAAGATCATGGTACATCAGGTCTCTTGTCTGACTAAAGTACAAAGTTGCCAGGTCAAAATTTTTGAAGCCAAGAATCTAACATTTGAATTTTATGGTGACTATATTGACAAGTTTGACCTACGTGCATCTTCGGTACTTTGTGTAACTCATATCTACTACGGTATTGGGTTGCAAGACCAAGGATCTAAGAGGAATGGATTGCATGCTAAGCTCTTATTAGTTGGATGCTCGGGTTTGAATTGCTTGGAACTGTGTGGAAGTTAGATTCCTTGACCATTTTATTCTCATTATATTACGTAGTTAGATATCGCATGATCGTGTCCTTACCCACGAATAAATGAAAATCTATTGATGTAGTTCCTGCTTTCAAGCTTTTTGGTATACAGATTCAGACCCCAAAAAAATTAATGTTAAAATACATATTGCATGCAGATGTTAGACATTGGTGATTGTATAAGATGACTTTATATTGAATTTCGAGTTACTCTACTATTGTTTTTCAAACCTCCCTTTATTTTGTTAAAAGTAAACATAAATACTTTGCACATAATTTTCTTCTTGTATTAATACGACTCATTCCACTTGTTCTACGTAATCATTAAAATATTTGTTAACAAATAGTAAATTTTGAAATATTATTGAAGAATATAATTTCCATTTTTGATATGCTTTCTAGCACACCATATGGTGACACGTGTCCCCAATGCGACGTCACACCTACAAATGTCAACCAACAAAATATCGAATATATGACACTAAATTGACATCAAAGGCAATTGAAAATTACAATCAAACTAACCATCTTCTTAACATTATTTTTTTTTGGGGTCAAGGCATCGAATATGAATTAATGTCCATTTTACCCGGATAACTAATGGAAACTCTAGAATAAAATCCTACCACAATAGATCTCGCTTCTCCGGGCGGAGAACTTCTATTGTTATGTTAGAAGGGTTGGCCCAAGCGCCTTTAGGGAGCTAGTACGCACGACTTGCTGTTATTGAGTGAGATGCCCCTACCGTCGTAGCTTCAGATTGCCAACCTAACTTGAGCCATGTAAGGACCCTAGTTCCTTAAATGCGGATTAAAGGCGTAAATAAAATTTTCATGCATAAACGGAGTATAAAAGTTGTGTTGATGCCTTGAGCTATTAGGTTACAGTGCCAAAATAAAATTCCAAAAGGGATTAGTTACATTCCCAACCAATGAATGTTAATCCTATAGTTTTACACTACTCCTAGAGTAGATACTATACAAAAGAATGTGCATTCTACCAAGAGCACTCCTCACTAGCTCACTGCATCAACTCGCCTTAGCCCGTCCGCCCAAAAGTACCTACAGGAACAACCCCAAGACCATGAGCATGTATATAAATCATATTCACAATAATATGATAGCAATTCAAATGTATAAATCGTAAATGCGATACACTTCCTGTATTTAACACATTTAAAAGCTCCCTTGGTTGTCCCTGTACCATAATCATAGTCAATGGATTATAACACAAATAATGTATGTCATGACATGCATCCATTCCATGTATACCAATGATCAATCCCAGTCTTATTATATCAGTGGCATAATACCCATCGCGTTTACATGACAGCGGCGTTAATACCCCTCGCTTCGACATATTAGCGGCATAATATCCCTCGCATCAATATGACAGCGGCATTATCCTTCGCTTCGACATATTTGCGGCAAATATTCTTCATCGCTAAAATATGACAGCGGCAAGTATTCTATCATCGCTTCGACATGAATGCGGCAAGTATTCTTCATCACTGTAATATAATCTCGATTCACAATTACATGCAACCATAATGCATATCCAATCATGTATGCAACCATAATGCATATCCAATCATGTATGCAACCATAATGCATAATTAAGACCATGTATGCAACCATAATGCATAACCAATTCAAAGCGTAATAAATACGTTTTACCGTCCGATGCTCGTACGTCTCACTACGTACCTTAGTCCCAAAATGTGTGGTGTCGTGGACTTTATCTCCTGAGTTGTGTGGCCACCTGGGATGGTTCTACACATTCACACAAATCAATATTAGGAGCCAATAATAGTCCAATATCAAAAATTCCACAAAAATATCCAAGAACACCCACATTTTGTCTTTCGCGATCGATCGCCTGTTACGGGCGATCGATCGCGTTACGGGCGATCGATCGCGAGACCTTACTGCCCGATCCTCAATTTTTCTGGCTTTGGCGATCGATCGCCACATTTGGTGCGATCGATCGCCAGCCTCGCCGATCGATCGCTCAAGAGTGGCGATCGATCGCCAGACACTCCAAACGCGCACTGCCAGCGCGCGATCGATCGCCTGGAACGGGCGATCGATCGCCAGTGTCTGTAACCCGAAAATTCACCATTTTTGCTCCAAAATTCCTTTCCAACCCATACCAACCCTCCTACCTTTAAACCAACAACATCAAACACATAATAACCTTCAAAATACACTTTAAACATCCCAAAAATCCAACATCCAATCAAGATAATACCAACCCAAAATAACCCATTTCAAAACCCTTCAAAACCATTTCAAACTCAATCCAAACACAATAAAAACAACAAGGAGGTATCCATACCTCTTGGGGACTCCAAATCTCACAAAGATTTCCACCAACAAGCTTTTTGCAAGAATTTCTCTTCACCTCTTTGCCCAAACTCGAAAATGGAAGAGAATGAGGGTTTGGGTGGTTGATTTGGGGGAAGTTGAAAAGTGATGGTATAGTGGGGATTGGGGTATAAGTGGGTTGGTTTTAATTAAATTGCACTCCCACAATTTCATGGTGTATAAAACACCCCAACATGATATTTTAAAAGCATTTACCAAAATGCATCAAAATCCCAATTAAAACCATGCTTTACCAAAATAATTATCAATTGCCATAATCAAGCCATAATAACCCCCAATTCCCAACATGCATAACATGCACCCCGAAATGCACCACCGGGTCACGCCTACCATGCGACTAAGCATTTCACCATGATAATTAATTCCAACACATATATTAATTATCACCATAAAAAACACATAAACACAATTAATGCCCAAATTGCAATTAATTATTTCAAGGATATCACAATACTCCCCTACTTATAAGATTTCGACCTCGAAATCGCATGCACTTACCCAAATCGAAACCAAACATAAACTACATACCAGAAAATAACTCCGGGTAGTGCTGCATCATATGCCGCTCCGTCTCCCACGTGGCCTCCTCGACACCCCTGCGATCCCATTGAACCTTGACCATCGGTATCACTTTGTTCCGAAGTCTGCGATCATCCCTATCCAGAATCCTGATTGGCCGTTCCTCATAGGATACATCAGAATCCAACTGAACCTCAGAAGGCTGCAATACATGCGACGTATCCGGCTCATACTTCCGCAGCATAGATACATGGAACATGTCGTGAATACCAGACAACGACGGTGGCAGTGCCAAATGGTAAGCCAAGGTACCGATGCGCTGTAAAATCTCATACGGTCCCACATACATCGGAGACAATTTACCACGCATACCAAACCAAACCACACCCCTGAAAAGTGAGATCTTCAAAAAGACTCTGTCTCCCAACTGAAACTCCAACGGTCTTCGCCGTTTATTCGCATAGGCTGCCTGCCTGTCCTGGGCTGCCTTCATTTTCTGACGGATAACCTTTACCTTAAACTCCATCTCCCAAATCAGTTCGGGTCCTCCCACTGCTTTACTGGTCAAGTCATCCCAGTATAATGGCGACCTACAACGCCTACCATACAAAGCCTCAAACGGTGCCATCTGAATACTCGCCTGATAGTTGTTGTTGTAGGAGAATTCTACCAAGGCCAAAGAATCTTGCCATGAGGCATCAAATTCCAACACACAAGCTCGTAGCATGTCCTCGAGCGTCTGTACAGTACGCTCAGTCTGACCATCTGTCTGGGGATGATATGTCGTACTCAATCTCACCTCAGTACCCAATGCTGACTGAAGACCTACCCAGAAATGAGATGTAAACCGCGGATCTCTGTCAGATACAATAGACACTGGAATCCCATGCAGTCTCACTATGTCCCGGACATACAACTGAGCCATCCTCAAGTATGTGTACGTCATACTGCAGGGAATGAAGTGAGCTACCTTCGTCAGCCTATCAATGATCACCCAAATGGCATCACAACCCGAAGTAGTCCTCGGCAAGTGGGTCACAAAGTCCATAGATATGCGTTCCCACTTCCACTCCGGTATCTCTAAGCTCCTAGTTCGCCACCGGGTCTCTGCCTCTCTGCCTTAACCTGCTGACAGATCAAACACCTCTTGACAAAAGCGATCACATCACGCTTCATCCGCTTCCACCAGAACTGATCACATAAGTCCTTATACATCTTCCTCCCTCCTGGGTGGATACTGAATGGGCTACTATGAGCTCGCTCCAAGATTCCTCTACGCAACTCCGGCGTACTGGAACTACCCATCTGTTACCAAGTCTCAAGGAACCATCCTCGGCCACTCTAAACTTTGATGGCTGTCCCTGAAGTGCCAATGATGACCATCTCTGAACCTCATCATCTGTCCTCTGAGCTCTCCTGATGTTCTCATAGATGTCTGGCTCAGCCAATAAGGTTGATACCCAAACCGGCGATGCGTCCACATCGAAGTCATATCCCAGACGGCAACAAGAAGTCATCATAGCCGACAAATGCATGACATCCTCAGCAGTATTCTTCACCTTCCGACTCAAGGCGTCTGCTGTCAAATTGGCTTTCCCGGGATGGTACTCCATCTCACAGTCAAAGTCTTTGAGTAGATCCATCCACCTCCTCTGACACATGTTCAACTCCGCCTGAGTGAATAAGAATTTCAGGCTCTTATGATCCGTATATATGGTAAAAGATGTACCATACAATAATGCCTCCAAATCTTCAGGGCAAAGATAATAGCTGCCAACTCCAAATCATGGACTGGGTACCTAGCCTCATGCGGCTTCAACTGCCTCGATGCATAAGCTACCACATGCTTATCTTGCATCAATACACAACCCAAGCCCTGCAGTGATGCGTCAGTATAAAGGACAAACCTCTTGTTCTCTGAGGGAATCACCAATACCGGCGCCGTCGTCAATCGGTGCTTCAACTCTTGGAAGCTCTCCTCGCAAGCCTCTGACCAAAAGAAGGGTACTCCCTTTTGGGTCAACTGCGTCAGTGGCTTAGCAATCTTAGAAAATCCCTCGACGAAGCGTCGGTAATAACCAGCCAAACTAAGAAAACTCCGTATCTCGGGCACAGAAGTGGGTGCAGCCCACTCCATCACCGCCTCAATCTTCCTGGGGTCCACTGAAATCCCACTGCTAGATATGACATGCCCCAGAAATACTACACTGCTCAACCAAAACTCACACTTACTGAGCTTGGCATATAACTGGTGATCTCTGAGGATCTGGAGCACTGTCCTCAAGTGTCTCACATGTTCTTCCTCGCTCCGGGAGTAGATGAGTATATCGTCAATAAACACAATGACGAACTGATCCAGATAGGGTTGGAACACCATGTTCATCAAGCTCATAAAAGACAGCCGGGGAGTTCGTCACACCGAACGGCTTCACAAAGAACTGTAAGTTACCCCATGAGCATACAACGCAGCGGAATAAAATTTTGGGATTACTAACACCGGATCTATACATAGGGATTCATATCGGATTAGAGAATTACAAGTGTCTTACCCTTGTAGCGTGTTTGAAGCAGAATCCACGGAGCTGCACCACGTCCTACGCCTTCTCCGAGTCACTTAGCAAAACTCGAATGGTTTTGCCTCAACGGTATCCACACGATCGAATCGAACGAAGGAATAGTTTAAGAACAAGTTGCTAGACAAGTTCTTAAACCAATACACGAAGCAAGCTCGATTCACAATCGAAGATGGCTCAAAACCACCAAGAACCCCTTCGACTTGTGAAGGCCGAGAGGAATTGGATGGTGCGGCCGTGTGCTTTTTGCTTGGTGTAGGGTTTTTGTTATTCAATTTGTCTTGCAAGTCTTAATCTAATTAAACCTTGTTAACAAATTATATATGATTAATTAAAGGCTTTCTTAAAGCTTCATGGGCTTAAGCCCATGATTTAATTAATCCTTATGATTATTAATTAAGACTCCTCTTAATTAATTAATTCATCCCATGAATTTAATTTCCCTTCTCGATTTAATCTTTTGTGCGACCCGATAGGATCTCGTAATGTTGGCAGTGACATAAAATCTCATTTTATGTCGCAAGCATCGAGCGGTATCTAGCAACACATCGATGCTACCCAAATTACGAGAATGTCAATGACTCGACATAACCTTTAGAACTTGTGATAATATTAATCATGTAACTTAATCCCTTTGTCCTTTGTGTTTAGATTGAACACGAGTCATGGAATAGTCATACTCGTATATTCAATCTTTATTACTTGATCCCCAAGTAGAACTAGAATAAACGAATAAGCTCGATATCTCATATCGACTCATTCGAGCATGGCCATGCATTTTAGTTCTCACTTGATCAAGGGCCAAACACATCTCCTGTTATATAGGAGGGACAAATCCTATCTCGATCAGTCAACATCCCTCTACATAATTCGTAGTGTATCCAATAGTCGCCTTTATAGATTACCCTGTTACGGGTAACGTTTGACGATATCAAGATACATAACTCCTTATGTTGGGATCTCTGATGATCACAAGTCGTAAGGATTACATACATTATTATCACTATGAGAATTGCATATGACGATCATATAACTATTCATGTTGCATTCTCATGGTGGGTCTGTCCAGTACATCGTTCTCTAACATGTACCCATATGTTGATTTGATATCTCATATCAATGAACAATTCATCGATCAACATATACTAGTCTCTACGTATTATCATTATCCCTATTCATGATAATACTTGACTAGGGACATCTTTAAGAATAATACAATATTATTCTAAGGACATTAACATATATATTAATTCACAATGCACAGTTAAAAGAATAATATATAATAATGAATTGCCATTCATAAATCCATAAACATTGTATGTCTTAAACAATCATCTAATGACTTGTCTTAGGGCATATCCCAACAAATCTCCCACTTGCACTAAGACCACTCAGACATATACCTAATGCCTAGAGATCTAGTATGACGATCATGCTTCTGCTGTGACAGCGGCTTCGTCAATGGGTCAGATACATTATCATCTGTTGGTACTTTGCATATTTTAACATCTCCCCTTTCAACGATTTCTCGAATGAAATGGAAACGCCTAAGTATGTGCTTGGATCTTTGGTGAGATCTTGGTTCCTTAGCCAATGCGATGGCTCCATTGTTGTCACAATAGAGTTCTATCGGATCTTTAATGCTAGGCACCACTCCAAGTTCAGAAATGAACTTCCTCATCCAAACAGCTTCCTTTGCTGCATCCGAGGCAGCAATATACTCAGCTTCCGTTGTAGAATCGGCTACTGTTTCTTGCTTTGAACTCTTCCAGCTCACAGCACCTCCATTTAGGCAATACACATATCCAGATTGCGATCGAAAATCATCTTTGTCGGTTTGGAAGCTTGCATCAGTGTAACCCATTACATTGAGCTCTTCCTCACCTCCATAAATCAAGAATGTATCCTTAGTCCTTCTCAAGTACTTCAGGATATTCTTGACAGCAATCCAGTGACCTTCACCTGGATCAACTTGATATCTGCTCGTCATGCTCAAAGCATACGATACATCGGGACGAGTACATATCATGGCATACATGATAGATCCAATAGCTGACGCGTATGGAATCTTACTCATGCGTTGTCTCTCATCTGGTGTTGAAGGACACTGTTCCTTTGAGAGATAAATACCATGTGTCATAGGCACGAATCCTTTCTTGGATTCTTGCATGCTAAACCTTTTAAGCACCTTGTCTATGTACGTACTTTGACTTAGACCAAGAAGCCTTCTCGATCTATCTCTATAGATCTTGATTCCTAATACATAGGTGGCTTCTCCTAAGTCTTTCATCGAAAAGCAGTTCCCTAGCCAAATCTTTACAGATTGCAAGGCAGGGATATCATTTCCAATAAGAAGTATGTCATCTACATACAACACTAGGAAAATGATTACGCTCCCACTGACCTTCTTGTAGACACAAGGTTCATCTTCATTTTTGATAAAACCAAACTCTTTGATTGCATCATCAAAACGAAGATTCCAACTCCGAGAAGCTTGCTTCAATCCATAAATGGATCGTTGTAGCTTGCATATCTTTCCAGCATCCTTTGGATCGACAAAACCCTCGGGCTGTGTCATGTACACATCCTCGAGCAGATTTCCATTAAGGAAAGCTGTTTTGACATCCATCTGCCAGATTTCATAATCATGAAATGCAGCTATTGCAAGTAAGATCCTTATGGATTTAACCATGGCCACTGGTGAAAAGGTTTCATCATAGTCAATACCATGAATTTGTTTGAATCCTTTTGCAACCAGCCGACCTTTATAGGTTTGTACGTTACCATCCATATCGGTCTTTTTCTTGAAAATCCATTTGCACCCTATGGGTCGTACCCCTTCAGGTGGATCAACCAAAGTCCATACTTGGTTTGCATACATTGATTCCATCTCAGATTTCATGGCCTCTTGCCATTTCTCAGAATCATTGCCTATTATAGCTTGTTGATAAGATGACGGCTCATCCTCATCAATAAATAGTAAGTCACCTTGTTGAGTCACAAGAAATCCATATCTCTGTGGCTCCCGGTGTTCTCTTACAGACCTACGCTGGGCTTGTGTCTCTTGAGCAGGTACTTCTTCCACAACAGCTTGTGGTGCCTGCTCTGTTTCCATCTCAATCTCAGGTTCAGTGTTTTCTTGTGGTTGAACTTCACTAAGTTCTATTTTTCTCCCACTGGTTTTTCTAGAAATAAATTCTCTTTCAAGAAATACACCAGTCCGAGCAACAACTACTTTGTTCTCGGTGGGATAATAGAAATAGTACCCTTTCGTTTCCTTAGGATACCCCACAAATAAATACTTATCAGATTTGGGTCCAAGTTTGTTAGTGGCGTGACGTCTAACGAAAGCCTCACAACCCCAAATCTTCATAAAAGACATACTAGGACGCTTCCCAGTCCATATCTCATATGGTGTCTTTTCCACTGATTTAGATGGAACACGGTTCAGTAAGAAAATTGCTGTTTCTAGAGCGTGTCCCCAAAATGATATCGGAAGATCTGCATGACTCATCATTGATCTAACCATGTCTAACAAGGTTCGATTTCTCCTCTCGGATACACCATTCCATTGTGGAGTATACGGAGGAGTGAGTTGTGGGACTATCCCACACTCCTTTAGATAGTCATGAAACTCTTGGCTTAAGTATTCACCTCCTCGATCTGATCGAAGGATTTTGATACTTTTGCCAAGTTGGTTTTGTACTTCATTCTTGAAATCTTTGAACTTTTCAAAGGTTTCATGTTTATGTTTCATTAGGTACACATACCCATATCTACTGAGGTCATCAGTAAATGTAACGAAGTATTGAAAACCACCTCTAGCTTGTGTACTTATTGGTCCACATACATCACTATGTATTAGTCCCAATAAAACATTTGCCCTTTCAACATGTCCCTTGAAAGGGGCTTTAGTCATCTTGCCCATTAAACAAGATTCGCATGTTTCATATGATTCAAAATCAAATGAATCTAATACTCCATCCTTATGAAGTTTAGATATGCGGTTCTCGTTTATGTGGCCCAAGCGACAGTGCCAGAGATAAGTCGGATTACAATCATTATTTTTAATCCTTTTAGTATTTATGTTATAGATAGGCATATCAAGATATAATACATAAAGACCATTCACCATTTGTGCACTAGCATAAAACATATCATTTAAATAAATAGAACAACAATTGTCCTTTATTATAAATGAAAAACCATACTTGTCTAAACAAGAAATAGAAATAATCTTTTTAGTAATTGAAGGCACAAAATAACAGTCTTTTAAAATCAGTGATAAACCAAAAGGTAAAGCTAAATGATAATCTCATATAGCTAATGCAGCAACTCTTGCTCCATTTCCAACTCGGAGATCAACTTCACCTTTTGCCAATGTCCTACTCCTTTTGAGATCCTGCACATTTACACAAATGTGAGATCCACATCCAGTATCTAATACCCATGATGAAGAAGTAGATAAATTGACTTCTATAACAAAAATACCTGAAGCGGAAGTCACACTTCCTTTCTTTAGATCCTCCAGATATACTTTGCAGTTTCTTTTCCAATGGCCGGTCTCACCGCAATGGAAACAGTTCCCTTCCTTTGCTATCCCTCCCTTTGGTTTCAGTGCATGAGACTTTGGCTTAGATTTAGCAAAGACCTTCTTTGCTTTCTTGTTGCCTTTAGCTTTGGCCCTTCCTTTGCCCTTATTCACAATAAGGACATTTGTGGCCTTAGTCTTCTTAGTATTTGCTTCATATGTTCTCAACATACCAAGCAACTGTGGTAGAGTCTTTTCCATGTCAGTCATATTGTAATTTACTACAAATTGACTGAAGCTTTCAGGCAACGATTGCAAGATCACATCGGTGGCCAACTCTTGGTCCAATGGAAAACCCAGCTTGTCCAGATTCTCAATGTACCCAATCATCTTGAGCACATGAGTTCCAACCAAGTTTCCTTCTACCATCCTGCACTGGAATAACGCTTTAGAGACGTCATACCTCTCTTGTCTAGCTTGCTGTTGGTACAACTGCTTTAAGTGTTCGATCATATCGAACGCCTCCATTTCCTCATGTTGCTTCTGAAGCTCAGAGTTCATGGTGGCAAGCATGAGGCACCCAACATCAAGTGCGTCACTCTGATGCTTCTTGTAAGCATCTTTTTCGGTTCTTGTAGCCGTTAGGGGAGGTTCCTCAGCGGGTAAGGGTTCCTCTAGGACATATTGTTTCTTTTCTTGTTTGAGGACTATCCTCAAGTTCCTATGCCAGTCTAGGAAATTCGTCCCATTTAGTTTGTCCTTCTCAAGGACCGATCGCAGTGATACAGTGCTAGTAACGTTGTTAGTTGCCATGGATATCTACAATATAAATATGCAAAATAAGTTTATGATTTAATCATTTAACATGGTCTTATATTAAATGATACTCCCACTATTTTGTTTGAAAAATATCAACCCTCGAAATCTTTAGTGGGCCAAGATCCATATTTCACTTAATCTTGAGTTAGCTTTGGCTAATCGCCCAAGACTCGGTTATTTAGGTAGACAACACTTTGTCAATTATATCACATATAATTCTTGGATAGTTGGACGAACAACGTTTGTTCAATTCATCAAATGAATTAAAATCCAACCCATGCCTCTAGGTTCCCAATCCTATTGAGATAACCTAGTTAAGTCGTACCCAATTAAAGTATAACGGATATCACTTTTATCCTTTCGCGCCTTACTAAGATTGCCACGGTGCTTTGCTTTGGCAAATCCACACATGTACAATCGAAGTTATTGACGAGTACTTTTATTTTGGAAGGCATCTAAAACTTAATATTTTAGAGGGATTTATTGATCTCATGATTAATTTGATAATTTAAAATATGTCCACTACATATAGTTGTATACATATCTACATATATGTGTAATACTATTATCAAACTAAAACATAAGATAAATCATGCATCAACATACATAATTAAACGTGACATGGTTATAGCCCCTACTAATGATTTTCTCAAGCCAATGAGAAAATCCTATGAGTCAACCTAAGGTAACTTCATAAGCACCTTCCTTTGGCTCCAATTTGTGAATGACCTCCTCATCCCGGCACGATGCTCCATCTTCATTGATCACCATCAATAAAATAAACTATACTATTTACAAGATATAGAATTCCTCGATTCACATTCGAGGGGAACATAGGGGAGGGATTACATTTAGAATGAAATAGAGAAAGGCACGACACGCAGGTCGTATTATAAATTACAAACATCCACAAATCCTATCTAATAGGTCAAAGGGCTATAACCACGCACCATGCTCAAGCAACACATAAAGCATGCATTAACATTTAATTAATTAAATTCTAAACATTTTAAATTTAATTCTAATTAAAACTGTAAAATAATTTTTGAAAAATTATCGTACGCTCGGGACATCACATGTCACGAACTAAAGCGACTAAGACTCGAACCACCATGGTTCGAACCATGAAGCACACGGCTGGACCAATAGTGGGCCTAGGGTTCGAAATCCTAGCCCATGGCCGAGCCATGTTCGAGCGGCGGCGGCGAGCCCATGCACGGCTGCTAGGGTTCGAAACCCTAGCCGTCATGAGTTAGCCGTCACGAGTCAATGGGTTCAAAACCCTAATTTTGCGGCGGCTCGGCTCATGCTCGAGCCAGGGTCTGAACCCTAGCCCTTAAGCGGCGGCTGCATGGCCATGCACGAGCCAATGGGTTCGAAACCCTAGCAACATGCGGCGGCCATGAGCCATGATGACTAGGGTTCGAAACCCTAGCCTTTTGCAAGCGGCGGCCGAGCCATGGTGACTAGGGTTCGAAACCCTAGCCCTTAAGTGGTCTCGGCCGTGAGCCATTGTAACGCATTTGATCACGAATTATCATATATTTCGATCCGTCAATTATATCAAATATAATATCATACGATGATTTTCGCAAACTTGATTTAATCCATATCATATATGAAAATACAGTTTTAAATAGCATGCAATATAAGCTCTAATATGATTAACACAATTTAATCACATAAATCCGATATGAGCCTTGTACACGGCTCTGATACCACTGTAAGTTACCCCATGAGCATACAACGCAGCGGAATAAAATTTTGGGATTACTAACACCGGATCTATACATAGGGATTCATATCGGATTAGAGAATTACAAGTGTCTTACCCTTGTAGCGTGTTTGAAGCAGAATCCACGGAGCTGCACCACGTCCTACGCCTTCTCCGAGTCACTTAGCAAAACTCGAATGGTTTTGCCTCAACGGTATCCACACGATCGAATCGAACGAAGGAATAGTTTAAGAACAAGTTGCTAGACAAGTTCTTAAACCAATACACGAAGCAAGCTCGATTCACAATCGAAGATGGCTCAAAACCACCAAGAACCCCTTCGACTTGTGAAGGCCGAGAGGAATTGGATGGTGCGGCCGTGTGCTTTTTGCTTGGTGTAGGGTTTTTGTTATTCAATTTGTCTTGCAAGTCTTAATCTAATTAAACCTTGTTAACAAATTATATATGATTAATTAAAGGCTTTCTTAAAGCTTCATGGGCTTAAGCCCATGATTTAATTAATCCTTATGATTATTAATTAAGACTCCTCTTAATTATTTAATTCATCCCATGAATTTAATTTCCCTTCTCGATTTAATCTTTTGTGCGACCCGATAGGATCTCGTAATGTTGGCAGTGACATAAAATCTCATTTTATGTCGCAAGCATCGAGCGGTATCTAGCAACACATCGATGCTACCCAAATTACGAGAATGTCAATGACTCGACATAACCTTTAGAACTTGTGATAATATTAATCATGTAACTTAATCCCTTTGTCCTTTGTGTTTAGATTGAACACGAGTCATGGAATAGTCATACTCATATATTCAATCTTTAGTACTTGATCCCCAAGTAGAACTAGAATAAACGAATAAGCTCGATATCTCATATCGACTCATTCGAGCATGGCCATGCATTTTAGTTCTCACTTGATCAAGGGCCAAACACATCTCCTGTTATATAGGAGGGACAAATCCTATCTCGATCAGTCAACATCCCTCTACATAATTCGTAGTGTATCCAATAGTCGCCTTTATAGATTACCCTGTTACGGGTAACGTTTGACGATATCAAGATACATAACTCCTTATGTTGGGATCTCTGATGATCACAAGTCGTAAGGATTACATACATTATTATCACTATGAGAATTGCATATGACGATCATATAACTATCCATGTTGCATTCTCATGGTGGGTCTGTCCAGTACATCGTTCTCTAACATGTACCCATATGTTGATTTGATATCTCATATCAATGAACAATTCATCGATCAACATATACTAGTCTCTACGTATTATCATTATCCCTATTCATGATAATACTTGACTAGGGACATCTTTAAGAATAATACAATATTATTCTAAGGACATTAACATATATATTAATTCACAATGCACAGTTAAAAGAATAATATATAATAATGAATTGCCATTCATAAATCCATAAACATTGTATGTCTTAAACAATCATCTAATGACTTGTCTTAGGGCATATCCCAACAAGAACTCGTAGTGCCCATACCGAGTCCGAAATGCTGTCTTCTGCAATCCTCCTCCCTGGCCCGTATCTGGTGGTACCCGGATCTCAAATCAATTTTGCTATACAGCTTTGAGCCTTGCAACTGATCAAACAAGTCGTCAATCCTTGGGAGAGGATACTTGTTCTTCATCGTGGCCTTATTCAGTTGCCGGTAATCGATGCACAAACGCATCGAGCCATCTTTCTTCTTCACAAAAAGAACCGGTGCGCCCCAAGGCGATACGCTAGGGCGTATATATCCTTTATCAAGGAGCTCCTGCAACTGCTCCTTCAGTTCTCTTAACTCTGCCGGTGCCATCCGATAAGGGGCATTTGAAATAGCGGATGTCCCCGGTAATAACTCAATCCCAAACTCGACTTCCCTAGCCGGTGGGAATCCGGGAATCTCCTCCGGGAACACATCAGCAAATTCTGCTACCACTGGCACATCCTCAACCTTTAACTCTTTACCCTTTCCCAACGTGTCCACGGCATAGATGAGGTAGCCTGTGTGTCCACGTTCCAATAATTGGGACATTTTGATTGCCGAAATCAACGAAATCTTCGCACAAGACCCGTTGCCATAGAAAGTCCACTGAACTCCCAAACCAGATCTGAACCGAACTGTCCTCTGCCGACAATCTACCACTGCCTGATATCTGTTCAGAATATCGATGCCCACAATGCAGTCGAAATCTGACATACCTAAAACAATCAAGTCTGCCCTTATCTCATTGCCTTCAAAATAAATGAGGCAGTCCATCAGAAACTAATCAGCAGCAACTTTCTTTCCGGTGGGTGTCGAGACCAATAGAGACGTGGGTAACGGAGACGTGCACATATGATGTCTCGCCACAAAGTACGCGGACACAAAGGAGTGCGAAGCACCTGTGTCTATCAAAATAAAGGCGGAATATGTAAATAGTAGGCATGTGCCAGCTATAACCTCCTCTGGAGCTGCATCGGCCTGCTCCCTGGTCAATGCATAGACCTGTCCCTGAGGTGGCCCCATCGCCTGTCCTCCCATCTGTCGAGGCACCTTCGGCTGCCTCTGCTGTACTGTACCACTAGAAAACCTCCCTCGACCTTCCCTTAGATCTGTCTGCCCTTCCCGGTTGGGGCAACGCCGAGCAATGTGGCCCGACCTGCCACAAATGTAGCACGCAGAACAATCTCGCATCAAATGCGGCCCTCCGCAAAAGTGGCACTTGACATCTCCAACTCTACTAGATTGAGTCGGTCCCCCATAAGTAGATGTACCACTCCTCCGATCCCCTTGCTTCCGGCCATCCGGCCGCCTTCCGCTAAACCGAGAAGAAGAAGAAGTCCCTCGTGACTTAAAAGATCCTCCTCGGGGCCTTAGATTTTCAGATGTTGATCTTTGTGATGGAACGGGTGAGGGTATTGCCTCAGGATAAGCGCTCACCCCTATCTCTGCCAACTCCGCTCTAACCAGTGCATCATCAAAAGATGTCGGGTTGTTAGAAATGACCCGATCAAATAATTCCGGTCGTAGCCCCTTCAGAAACTGCTTCATCTTGGCATGTCCATTTGTAGCAATGTGTGGAACATACCTCAACAAAGATGAATAGTGCATGGCATAGTCCGAGACTGTCATGCTCCCTTGTTTCAAGTTTGTAAATTCATCCTCCTTTGATTGTCTAGCCACCGCCGAGAAGTACCAGTTTAAAAACCGAGTTCTGAATAAAGTCCAGTCAATTACCATGCCTTGGGCCCTCAACTCCATTACAGTCGTCTTCCACCACATAGAAGACTTCTTTGCCAGTTGGAACTCTGTCAGTCTTAACCAAGCCGTCCTAGCACACGGCTCAGACACAAATATTTGTTCCAATATCTCTAGCCACTCTTCGGCCTCTTCCCCTGTCTCTGTACCCTCAAACATAGGCGGGTGGAAGGTCAGAAACTGAGTCAGGCTAAGCTCCCCTGGTAGTAGCAACTGAGCAACTGGTTCCATGCCCACAGCAGGTGGGGGTAAAGGATTTGCCTGACCAATGCTAGCATTTACGCTCCCAATATCACCCACCTCTTCATTGAGGTTCCCCGCATTCATAGCCGCCATGCTGTAATACAAGGGTTAACAACAACTCCAAACAATATATATGTTATGCCGTTAGATAACATGAATGATAATAAGCATGTTAGTACAACAATTTATCCACCAATATGCACCACATGCATAATCATGCTCAAATGTAAACACCTAGCCAACCATGCTAAGGCTACCCTTCACCCATTCCCGGGTTCTCTAACCACTGCTATGATACCACTAATGTAAGGACCCTAGTTCCTTAAATGCGGATTAAAGGCGTAAATAAAATTTTCATGCATAAACGGAGTATAAAAGTTGTGTTGATGCCTTGAGCTATTACGTTACAGTGCCAAAATAAAATTCCAAAAGGGATTATGTGATATCCCCGAAATAATTAATTGCAATTAGGGCATTAATTTTGTTTATGTGATATTATGGCGATAATTAGATTATGTGTTGGGACTAATTATCTTGGTAAAATGCTTGTCACATGGTAGGCGTGACCCGGTAGAGCATTTCCGGGTACATGTTGTACATGTTGGAATTGGGTGTTATAATGGTTTAAATGATATGGGTTGTGTCTATTTGGTAATGCATGATTTTAATAGGGATCTTATTGCATTGTGGTAAAATACTTTTAAAATATCATGTTGGGGTATTCTACATACCATGCTTGTGTCTTGGAATACAATTAAAACCCCATATCATGGCTTGGGAGCCACTTGCATGCTTTATATCCCATCACCCTCTCCATCAGCTTTTTGGTCCCTAAACCCCATCCACTCATCCAGAAGCTGCCATTTTCGTTTTTGAAACTAGAGAGGAGGAGAAAGCTTGAAAAAAAAAGGAGTCTTTGGTGTTTTCTTGCTTGAAACTTGGAGCTCAAGTGGTAAGCTTCCATAATGGTAGAGTTTTGTTGAGTTTTGGTTGGGTTGTAGCTTTGTTTTTGAGGTTAAAGGGGGGGGTAGATCTTGCTCCAACATCTTGTTTATGTTTGGGAGTTGTATTTTAAGGTTGTTTTGTGGTTATATGTTGAGCATGGGAGTTGTTCTTGGTTGTAGATGAGTTTAAGTGTTGTTGGAAGCTCATACATGGAAGTTCCTCGCTGGAACAGGGCTGCTCGATCGATCGAGATTAGGGTCCGATCGATCGAGCAAAGCAGAGCCTGAACAAGGCGTGAAATGAGCTTACCGATCGATCGGTAATATTTCCCGATCGATCGGTGTGATGTCTCGATCGATCGGTAAAATGGTTCGATCGATCGGTGGAGGCAGTGCTTGGATGCCTATTTTCTCTTCACTTGGCGATCGATCGGGGCTTTGAGGGCGATCGATCGCAAGGCATAAAATGTGGATTTTGGGATTTTGTTTTAAATGATGTTATTTTTGGTAATGGTTCACTTATTGGCTTCTAATATGGATTCATGTGATTGTGTAGAACCATCTCAGGTAGCCACACATCAAAGGAGATAAAGTTCCACGACATCTCCACTTTTGGAACTAAGGTACGTAGTGAGACGTACGAGCATCGGACGGTAAAACGTATTTATTACGCTTTTGAATTGGCTATGCATTATGGTTGCACATGTGGTCTTATTTATGCATTATGGTTGCATATATATTTGGAACATGCATTATGGTTGCATGTAATTGTGAGTCGAGGTTATATCACAGTGATGAAGAATACTTGCCGCCTTCATGTCGAGGCGATGATAGAATACTTGCCACTGTCATACTTAGCGATGAAGAATATTTGCCGCAAACATGTCGAAGCGAAGGATCATGCCGCTGTCATGTTGATGCGAGGGATATTATGCCGCTGATATGTCGAAGCGAGGGGTATTAATGCCGCTGTCATGTAACGCGAGGGGTATTATGCCACTGATATAATAAGACTGGGATTGGCCATTAGTATACATGGAACGGATGCATGTCATGACATATATTATTGGTGTTATAATCAATTAATTGTGATTATGGTACAGGGACAACCAAGGGAGCTTTTGTATGTGTTAAGTACAGGAAGTGATTTGCATTTATGGTTTATGCATTGAATTATGATCATACTATTGTGAATATGATTTATATACATGCTCATGGTTTGGGGTTGTTCCTGTAGGTACTTTTTGGCGGACGGGCTAAGGCGGGTTGATGCAGTGAGCCAGTGAGGAGTGCTTTTGGCATAGCATGCTTAATTTTTGTATAGTCTCTACTCTAGGAGTAGTGTAAAACTATAGGATTATCATTCATTGGTTGAGAATGTAACTAATCCCTTTTGGAACTTCATTTTGGCACTGTAATTAATAGCTCAGGGCATCAACACAACCTTTATACTCTGTTATGCATGGAAATTTTTTATTTACGCCTTTAATCCGCACTTAAGGAACTAGGGTCCTTACATTAGTGGTATCAGAGCAGTGGTTAGAGAACCCGGGAACGAGTGAAGGGTAACCTTAGTATGGTTGGCTAGGTGTTTACATTTGGGGCATGTTTATGCATGTGGTGCATATTTATGTATACAATTGGCATACTAACATGCTTGTCATTCATATTGTCTAACGGTTTAGCATATATATATTGTTTGGAATTGTTGTTAACCTTTGTGTTACAGCATGGCGGCTATAAATGCGGGGAACCTCAACGAGGAGGTGGGTGATATTGGGAGCGTGAATGCTAGCATCGGGCAGGCAAATCCTTTACCCCCACCTGCTGTGGGCATGGAACCGGTTGCTCAATTACTGTTACCAGGGGAGCTTAGCCTGACACAATTCCTGACCTTCCACCCACCCATGTTTGAAGGATCAGAGACAGGAGAAGAGGCCAAAGAGTGGCTGGAGAGACTAGAACATATTTTTGTATCTGCGCCGTGTGCTAGGACGGCTTGGTTAAGACTGGCAGAATTCCAACTGGCGAAGAAGTCTTCCATGTGGTGGAAGACGACTGTAATGGAATTAAGGGCACAAGGCATGGTAATCGACTGGACTTTATTTTGGACTCGGTTTCTAAACCGATATTTCTCTGCCGCGGCTAGGCAAACTAAGGAGGATGAATTTACGAATCTGAAGCAAGGGAACCTGACGGTTTCGGATTACGCCATGCACTACTCATCCTTATTGAGGTATGTTCCACACATTGCTACAAATGGGCATGCCAAGATGAGGCACTTTTTGAAGGGGCTGCGGCCAGAGTTATTTGATCGAGTCATTTCTAACAACCCGACATCCTTTGATGAGGCACTGGTTAGAGCGGAGTTAGCGGAGATAGGGGTGAGTGCTTATCCTGAGGCCATACCCTCACCAGCTCCATCACAAAGATCAACATCTGAAAATCTGAGGCCCCGAGGAGGATCTTTTAAGTCGCGGGGGACTTCTTCTTCTACTCGGTTTGGCGGAAGGAGGCCGGAGGGCCGGAAGCAAGGGGATCGGAGGAGTGGTACATCTACTTATGGGGGACCGACTCAAGCTAGTAGAGCTGGAGATGTCAAGTGCCACTTTTGTGGAGGGCCACACTTGATGCGAGATTGTTCTGCGTGCTACATTTGTGGCAAGTCGGGCCACATTGCTCGGCGTTGCCCCAACCGGGAAGGACAGACGGATCTCAGGGAAGGTCGAGGGAGGTTTACTAGTGGTACAGTGCAGCAGAGGCCACCGATGGTGCCTCGTCAGATGGGAGGACAGGCGATGGGGCCACCTCAGGGACAGGTCTATGCATTGACCGGGGAGCAGGCCGATGCAGCTCCAGAGGAGGTTATAGCTGGTACGTGCCAACTATTTACATTTTCCGCCTTTATTTTGATAGACACAGGTGCTTCGCACTCCTTCGTGTCTGCGGACTTTGTGGCGAGACATCATAAGTACACGTCTCCGTTACCCACGTCTCTAATTGGTCTCGACACCCACCGGGAAGAGAGTTGTTGCTGATCGGTTTCTGATGGACTGCCTCATTTATTTTGAGGGCAACGAGATAAAGGCAGATTTGATTGTTTTGAGTATGTCAGATTTTGACTGCATTGTGGGCATCGACATTCTGAACAGATATCAGGCAGTGGTAGATTGTCGACAGAGGACAGTTCGATTCAGATCTGGTTTGGGAGTTCAGTGGACTTTTTATGGTGACGGGTCTCGTGCGAAGATTCCGTTGATTTCGGCAATCAAAATGTCTCAGTTGTTGGAACGTGGTCACACGGGCTACCTCATCTATGCCGTGGACACGTCGGGAAAGAGCAAAGAGTTAAAGGTTAAGGATATACCAGTGGTAGCGGAATTTGCTGACGTATTCCCGGAGGAGATTCCCGGATTTCCACCGGCAAGGGAAGTCGAGTTTGGGATTGAGTTATTACCGGGGACATCCGCTATCTCCCGTGCACCTTACAGGATGGCACCTGCTGAGCTAAGAGAGTTGAAGGAGCAATTGCAGGAACTCCTTGATAAAGGATATATACGCCCTAGCGTATCGCCTTGTGGCGCACCAGTTCTTTTTGTGAAGAAGAAGGATGGCTCGATGCGCATGTGCATCGATTACCGGCAACTGAATAAGGCCACGGTAAAGAACAAGTACCCTCTTCCAAGGATCGACGACTTGTTTGACCAATTTCAAGGCACGAAGCTGTATAGTAAGATTGATTTGAGATCCGGGTACCACCAAATACGGGTCAGGGAGGAGGATGTGCAAAAGACAGCATTTAGGACTCGGTATGGGCACTACGAGTTCTTGGTAATGCCGTTCGGTGTGACGAACGCCCCGGCTGTCTTTATGAGCTTGATGAATCGGGTATTCCAACCCTATCTGGATCAGTTCGTCATTGTGTTTATTGACGATATACTCATCTACTCCCGGAGTGAGGAAGAGCATGTGAGACATTTGAGGACAGTGCTCCAGATCCTTAGAGATCACCAGTTATATGCCAAACTCAGTAAGTGTGAGTTTTGGTTGAGTAGTGTGGTATTTCTGGGGCATGTCATATCTAGCAGCGGGATTTCAGTGGACCCCAGGAAGATTGAGGCGGTGATGGAGTGGGCTGCACCTACTTCTGTGCCCGAGATTCGGAGTTTTCTTGGTTTGGCTGGCTATTACCGACGCTTTGTCGAGGGTTTTTCTAAGATTGCTAAGCCACTAACTCAGTTGACTCAAAAGGGAGTGCCCTTCTTTTGGTCAGAGGCTTGTGAGGAGAGCTTTCAAGAGTTGAAGCACCGATTAACGACGGCACCGGAATTGGTGATTCCTACGGAGAACAAGAGGTTTGTGCTTTATACTGACGCATCACTGCAGGTCTTGGGTTGTGTACTGATGCAAGATAAGCATGTGGTAGCTTATGCATCGAGGCAGTTGAAGCCGCATGAGGTTAGGTACCCAGTCCATGACTTGGAGTTGGCTGCTATTATCTTTGCCCTGAAGATTTGGAGGCACTATCTGTATGGTACGTCCTTTACCATATATACGGATCATAAGAGCCTGAAATTCTTATTCACTCAGGCGGAGTTGAATATGCGTCAGAGGAGATGGATGGATCTACTCAAAGACTATGACTGTGAGATTGAGTACCATCAGGGGAAAGCAAACTTGACGGCAGACGCCTTGAGTCGGAAGGTGAAGAGTACTGCTGAGGAGGTCATGCATTTGTCGACTATGATGACTTCCTGTTGCCATCTGGGCTATGACTTCGACGTAGATACATCGCCTGTGCATGTATCGACCTTATTGGCTGAGCCAGATATCTATGAGTATATCAGGAGAGCTCAGAGGACAAATGATGAGATTCAGAGATGGTCATCATTAGCACTTCAGGGACAGCCATCAAAGTTCAGAGTGGCTGAGGATGGTTCTTTGAGACTCGGTGACCGATGGGTAGTTCCAGGTACGCCGGAGTTGCGTAGAGGAATCTTGGAACGAGCTCATAGTAGTCGATTTAGCATCCACCCAGGAGGGAAGAAGATGTATAAGGACTTGTGTGATCAGTTCTTGTGGAAGCGGATGAAGCGTGATGTGATTGCTTTTGTCAAGAGGTGTTTGATCTGTCAACAGGTTAAGGCGGAGAGGCAGAGACCCGGTGGCGAGCTAAGGAGCTTAGAGATACCGGAGTGGAATTGGGAACACATATCTATGGACTTTGTGACTCACTTGCCGAGGACTACTTCAGATTGTGATGCCATTTGGGTGATCATTGACAGGCTGACGAAGGTAGCTCACTTCATTCCCTACAGTATGACGTACACATACTTGAGGATGTCTCAATTGTATGTCCGGGATATAGTGAGACTGCATGGGATTCCAGTGTCTATTGTGTCTGACAGAGATCCGCGGTTCACATCTCATTTCTGGGGAGGTCTTGAGTCAGCTTTGGGTACTGAGTTGAGGTTGAGTACAGCATATCATCCCCAAACGGACGGTCAGACTGAGCGTACTATACAGACGCTCGAGGACATGCTGCGAGCTTGTGTGTTGGAGTTTGATGCCTCATGGCAAAATTCTTTGGCCTTGGTAGAGTTTTCATACAACAACAGCTATCAGGCGAGTATTCAGATGGCTCCGTTTGAGGCTTTGTATGGTAGGCGTTGTAGGTCACCGTTGTACTGGGATGACTTAACCAGTAAAGCAGTGGGAGGACCCGAACTGATTCGGGAGATGGAGGATAAAGTAAAGATTATCCGTCAGAAAATGAAGGCAGCCCAGGACAGGCAAGCCGCCTATGCGAATAAACGGCGGAGACCGTTGGAATTTCAGTTGGGAGATAGGGTCTTTTTGAAGATTTCACCTTTCAGGGGTGTGGTTCGGTTCGGTATGCGTGGTAAATTGTCTCCGAGGTATGTGGGACAGTATGAGATTTTACAGCGCATCGGTACCTTGGCTTACCGTTTAGCACTACCACCGTCGTTGTCTGGTATTCACGATGTGTTTCATGTATCTATGCTACGGAAGTATGAGCCGGATCCGTCGCATGTATTGCAGCCTTCCGAGGTTCAGTTAGATTCTGATGTATCTTATGAAGAACGGCCAGTCAGGATTCTGGATAGGGCTGATCGCAGGCTTCAAAACAAAGTGATACCTATGGTAAAGGTACAGTGGGATCGCAGGGGTGTCGAAGAGACCACGTGGGAGACGGAGCAGCATATGGTGCAGCTCTACCCTGAACTATTCTCTGGTATGTGATTTATGTTTAGTTTCTTTTTGGGTAAGTGCATGCGATTTCGAGGACGAAATCTTATAAGTAGGGGAGTATTGTGATATCCCCGAAATAATTAATTGCAATTAGGGCTTTAATTTTGTTTATGTGATATTATGGCGATAATTAGATTATGTGTTGGGACTAATTATCTTGGTAAAATGCTTGTCACATGGTAGGCGTGACCCGGTAGAGCATTTCCGGGTACATGTTGTACATGTTGGAATTGGGTGTTATAATGGTTTAAATGATATGGGTTGTGTCTATTTGGTAATGCATGATTTTAATAGGGATCTTATTGCATTGTGGTAAAATACTTTTAAAATATCATGTTGGGGTATTCTACATACCATGCTTGTGTCTTGGAATACAATTAAAACCCCATATCATGGCTTGGGAGCCACTTGCATGCTTTATATCCCATCACCCTCTCCATCAGCTTTTTGGTCCCTAAACCCCATCCACTCATCCAGAAGCTGCCATTTTCGTTTTTGAAACTAGAGAGGAGGAGAAAGCTTGAAAAAAAAAGGAGTCTTTGGTGTTTTCTTGCTTGAAACTTGGAGCTCAAGTGGTAAGCTTCCATAATGGTAGAGTTTTGTTGAGTTTTGGTTGGGTTGTAGCTTGTTTTTTAGGTTAAAGGGGGGGTAGATCTTGCTCCAACATCTTGCTTATGTTTGGGAGTTGTATTTTAAGGTTGTTTTGTGGTTATATGTTGAGCATGGGAGTTGTTCTTGGTTGTAGATGAGTTTAAGTGTTGTTGGAAGCTCATACATGGAAGTTCCTCGCTGGAACAGGGCTGCTCGATCGATCGAGATTAGGGTCCGATCGATCGAGCAAAGCAGAGCCTGAACAAGGCGTGAAATGAGCTTACCGATCGATCGGTAATATTTCCCGATCGATTGGTGTGATGTCTCGATCGATCGGTAAAATGGTTCGATCGATCGGTGGAGGCAGTGCTTGGATGCCTATTTTCTCTTCACTTGGCGATCGATCGGGGCTTTGAGGGCGATCGATCGCAAGGCATAAAATGTGGATTTTGGGATTTTGTTTTAAATGATGTTATTTTTGGTAATGGTTCACTTATTGGCTTCTAATATGAATTCATGTGATTGTGTAGAACCATCCCAGGTAGCCACACATCAAAGGAGATAAAGTTCCACGGCATCTCCACTTTTGGAACTAAGGTACGTAGTGAGACGTACGAGCATCGGATGGTAAAACGTATTTATTACGCTTTTGAATTGGCTATGCATTATGGTTGCACATGTGGTCTTAGTTATGCATTATGGTTGCATATATATTTGGAACATGCATTATGGTTGCATGTAATTGTGAGTCGAGGTTATATCACAGTGATGAAGAATACTTGCCGCCTTCATGTCGAGGCGATGATAGAATACTTGCCACTGTCATATTTAGCGATGAAGAATATTTGCCGCAAACATGTCGAAGCGAAGGATCATGCCGCTGTCATGTTGATGCGAGGGATATTATGCCGCTAATATGTCGAAGCGAGGGGTATTAATGCCGCTGTCATGTAACGCGAGGGGTATTATGCCACTGATATAATAAGACTGGGATTGGCCATTAGTATACATGGAACGGATGCATGTCATGACATATATTATTGGTGTTATAATCAATTAATTGTGATTATGGTACAGGGACAACCAAGGGAGCTTTTGTATGTGTTAAGTACAGGAAGTGATTTGCATTTATGGTTTATGCATTGAATTATGATCATACTATTGTGAATATGATTTATATACATGCTCATGGTTTGGGGTTGTTCCTGTAGGTACTTTTTGGCGGACGGGCTAAGGCGGGTTGATGCAGTGAGCCAGTGAGGAGTGCTTTTGGCATAGCAGGCTTAATTTTTGTATAGTCTCTACTCTAGGAGTAGTGTAAAACTATAGGATTATCATTCATTGGTTGAGAATGTAACTAATCCCTTTTGCAACTTCATTTTGGCACTGTAATTAATAGCTCAGGGCATCAACACAACCTTTATACTCTGTTATGCATGGAAATTTTTTATTTACGCCTTTAATCCGCACTTAAGGAACTAGGGTCCTTACAGATTAATTACATTCCAACCAATGAATGTTAATCATATAGCTTTACACTACTCCTAGAGTAGATACTATACAAAAGAATGTGCCTTCTACCAAGAGCACTCCTCCCTAGCTCACCGCATCAACTCGCCTTAGCCCGTCCGCCCAAAAGTACCTACAGGAACAACCCCAAGACCATGAGCATGTATATAAATCATATTCACAATAATATGATAGCAATTCAAATGTATAAATCGTAAATGCGATATACTTCCTGTATTTAACACATTTAAAAGCTCCCTTGGTTGTCCCTGTACCATAATCATAGTCAATGGATTATAACACCAATAATGTATGTCATGACATGCATCCATTCCATGTTTACCAATGGCCAATCCCACTCTTATTATATCAGTGGCATAATACCCCTCGCGTTTACATGACAGCGGCATTAATACCCCTCGCTTCGACATATTAGCGGCATAATATCCCTCGCATCAATATGACAGCGGCATTATCCTTCGCTTCGACATATTTGCGGCAAATATTCTTCATCGCTAAAATATGACAGCGGCAAGTATTCTATCATCGCTTCGACATGAAGGCGGCAAGTATTCTTCATCACTGTAATATAATCTCGATTCACAATTACATGCAACCATAATGCATATCCAATCATGTATGCAACCATAATGCATATCCAATCATGTATGCAACCATAATGCATAATTAAGATCGTGTATGCAACCATAATGCATAACCAATTCAAAGCGTAATAAATATGTTTTACCGTCCGATGCCCATACGTCTCACTACGTACCTTAGTCCCAAAATGTGTGGTGTCGTGGACTTTATCTCCTGAGTTGTGTGGCCACCTGGGATGGTTCTACACATTCACACAAATCAATATTAGGAGCCAATAATAGTCTAATATCAAAAATTCCACAAAAATATCCAAAAACACCCACATTTTGTCTTTCGCGATCGATCGCCTGTTACGGGCGATCGATCGCGAGACCTTACTGCCCGATCCTCAATTTTTCTGGCTTTGGCGATCGATCGCCACATTTGGCGCGATCGATCGCCAGCCTCGCCGATCGATCGCTCAAGAGTGGCGATCGATCGCCAGACACTCCAAACGCGCACTGCCAGCGCGCGATCGATCGCCTGGAACGGGCGATCGATCGCCAGTGTCTGTAACCCGAAAATTCACCATTTTTGCTCCAAAATTCCTTTCCAACCCATACCAACTCTCCTACCTTCAAACCAACAACATCAAACACATAATAACCTTCAAAATACACTTTAAACATCCCAAAAATCCAACATTCAATCAAGATAATACCAACCCAAAATAACCCATTTCAAAACCCTTCAAAACCATTTCAAACTCAATCCAAACACAATAAAAACAACAAGGAGGTATCCATACCTCTTGGGGCTCCAAATCTCACAAAGATTTCCACCAACAAGCTTTTTGCAAGAATTTCTCTTCACCTCTTTGCCCAAACTCAAAAATGGAAGAGAATGAGGGTTTGGGTGGTTGATTTGGGGGAAAGTTGAAAAGTGATGGTATAGTGGGGATTGGGGTATAAGTGGGTTGGTTTTAATTAAATTGCACCCCCACAATTTCATGGTGTATAAAACACCCCAACATGATATTTTAAAAGCATTTACCAAAATGCATCAAAATCCCAATTAAAACCATGCTTTACCAAAATAATTATCAATTGCCATAATCAAGCCATAATAACCCCCAATTCCCAACATGCATAACATGCACCCCGAAATGCACCACCGGGTCACGCCTACCATGTGACTAAGCATTTCACCATGATAATTAATTCCACCACATATATTAATTATCACCATAAAATCACATAAACACAATTAATGCCCAAATTACAATTAATTATTTCAGGGATATCACAAGCCCTTAGACACTAAAAATGCGCTGCCCCACCGCGGTGGATTCGACAAATTCAGATTGAGATTGCACTTCCACTGTCCCAACTACTGGTGTCAATTGTCCAACCACTGATACAGGCTCATTAGAAGTGGATCTTCCTCATCGATCCCCTCTTCTGCCCTTACCTGATGAGTGAGGCCTTGTCGCAGGGATTCACCCAGAGGTTCCACCACTCACTCTGAAGCAACCACAAAGAGCTTGAAAACAGAAAGCAGGAACTATATCAATATGTTTTCTTTTATTCTTGGATTAGGACACGATCACTACGTAATATAATGACAATAAAATGGTTAGGGAATCTAACCTCCACAAAATAAGCTGACAGCTCCAAGGAATTCAAACCCGAGCATCCAACCAATAAGAGCTTAGCATGCAATCCGTTCCTCTTATATCCTTGGTCTTGCAACCCGATACTGTAGTTGATATGAGTTACACAAAGTAGATATGAGTTATACAAAGTACCGAAGATGCACGTAGGTCAAACTTGTCAATATAGTCACCATAAAATTCAAATGTTAGATTCTTGGCTTCAGAAATTTTGACCTGACAACTTTGTGCTTTAGTCAGACAAGAGACCTGATGTACCATGAACTTTGTCAATGATGGGGGACCTTGATGTCAACAAAATCAAGTTTCGACCACTTGCAATTTTCAAGCGTGAATGTTTCTAATACCAATAAATGAAAGGCGAGTTGGCGAGGGTCGGGACCATGCTCACTTAGAATTTCAACAAAGGCAAGATGCAAAAAATTTAGATTGAGGAAACAATTAGTGATGTGGGCTCTCAAAATACAAGGCAATAGCAGTTTCAGTTTCGTCAACGAAGTGCATTGAAAAAGACATCGGGGTAAAACAACACCTTCATGATTAAAATCTACATGCAAATTTTGAACATTTCTCAACAAGACAGCCGATATCCATGTTGCGACTCGAATTGGATTGTAATTGTGAAGCAAAAGTGAAAGTCCAAACTTGTTTATGGTAGGAGTACGCGAAAGAAAGAGAACTCTGTCAACAAACTACGTCAAATAGTTCTTCCTATGAGGTTTAGGTGAAAGCGCATTACAATCACGGATGTCTATGTTATAGATACTAGTCCACCTGTATTCTCACGCTTTGGACAGAAGACAGGTGTGAAATGCGTCTTTAGCGGGGGGAAGGGATAGGATATGAGTTTTATATTTTCAGGTAAGTTTTCAAAAATATCTTCACCGTTGACATCCATTATTTCAATGGAAACCCTGAAATATTAAAGAATATTCATAACACAGTTACTCAAACAAGTAAAAAACACAAGGCAGTCACGCATGGATCCACGATGACAATTTTTAAAGAAAAAAAAATTAAAAAATGGCGCTGAAGTAAAATCCACCAGTCACAATACCTGAGCAAGAATAAAACCACTATCACCTAGTTAAACCCACAATGCACAAACACTCGACAAGAAATAAAACCAAAAGCATCAAAAGACATTACATTTTAAACCTGAAATATTAAAGAATATGCATGATCCAGTAACTTAAACTACTAAACGACACAAGACAATCATGGATGCACCAAGACATTGTTGAAGATGGTGCAGATAACAACTTTTAAAAAAATGAAAATGAAAAACCGATGAAATAAAACCCACAATCACATCCACTACTTTAACGGTAAACCTAAAATATTAAAGAAAATATGCAAAACAAAGTTACTCAAACAACACAAGGCAATCATGCATGGACTACGGCAACATTGAACGGGTGCTTATAACAATTTGTAAAGAAGAAAAATATAAAAGAAAATGGCGGTGTCTCAAGCCTGGTTAAACCCGCAACCGCAAGACAAAATCATTGCATCAAAAATAAAACCACAATCACCTAGTTAAACCCATGAGTCACGTTGTGCATGAAATAAAACCAAAAGAAATAAAAAGTCAAGAAATTTCACATCTTCATTACAGTGTTAATAGTTAAACTATGAAAACCAAAAGTATTAGAAAATAAGAAGGGTATGTTTGGTTGAATAAAAATAGGTTCTGTACTTGGAATTCGATTTGAAAATCATGGATTTAGAACTTCATTTTGTGTTTGATAAAAATTAAAAATATTATTTAAGATTGGATTTGATACTTAAAAATAATATTATTTGATATTAAAAGTTATATTATTTAATTTCTAACACATTGTTTATTAATAATATTAATTTAAATATTTATATTATTGTTTATCAATATATAGAATAAAAAATATATTTTAAAACATGACAAGAAAATTCTTTTGTTTATTAAATAGTTTTTTAAGAAATAAAAAAAGTTCAGAAAATTTAGAAAAAGTTACTAAAATTTGATAATTAGGCTTTTAGTATTAAAATAATGGAGCTTTTTAAGAAAAAAGAATTTTAAGATATAAAAAATAATATTTTATTTTAAAACTAAAGAGGTGAAAATGTGGAATGATGTTTATCCGTCGGAACAAAATGTTGGGATATAGTTTGGATCAACGTTAAATTGGCACAAATATATATTTTTTGATTCATTTACTTAAATAAAATCCTTATTATAATTATAAACATAAAATATTTATCGACGAAAACCATTTTCTTTTTTGAATAATCTTATTTTAACTACTAGCAGCTCAAGAGTCGCACGATTTACTACTATTAACGATATTATTCTTTGATTCCTGAGATTCTGATAATCTGAGATCATTGTGTATATACGAGCATTACATTTTTGCATGGCATGCAATGCATATATTTTTTATATTATTGTGGTTATTTGGTTTCTTCTTCTTATGGATACTGACTCGTGTTGTGGAAAAGTCATGTCCTTGCATGTGGACATGACAAGTATTGCATTTATGCAACTTTCAGATGCTCGAGAGGAAACATCAAAGAGTATAAGAGCACCGTGAGAGTGAGCTCAAGTCTTATTTGTTGTATGTTCATCCTAGTATTGTGTTACAGAGTTTTTATTAGATTGGATCTGGCGCCAGGGTACGGAAACCAAACAGTGGTATCAGAGCCAGGTTGCGCTTTGATTCATGTATTCAATAATTAATTTTTATTAGATTGTTTCCTAACAATACTAATCGTTATCGAATTTTCAGAAACTTTGTGATCCGGAAAAACATAGAAATTGAGTTTTAAAAAAAAAAATTATTTCTGGAACCATCACGTGAAACCAAAAGCTATCGTCAATCATGGAGGTAGGCGGAGGCGGCACATACGTCGGAGAAACTGTTCTCCACCGCTTTGCGCATCGTCCCGACTGAAATCAACGATCAAGATGGTGTTGGTTTCGCGAACCAGTGACTGCGCCCAGGGAGAAAATCGGAAACTAGTTCGATGATCTGCGCACGAGACTCGTTTGAATCTCTGCAATTGTTGCAGACGATTTTGTTCGAGCGCCATGGAAGGTCGTAGATCATCGTTGAATCTCTGCAATTGTTGCATACGAACTCGCCGCTGTCATGGAAGCTTGCGCAAAGCCTTGTGCGGCCAGGGTTTCAAAGTTTGGGGTGATGATGAACAATGAATTTTCGAATTTAAAAAAAAAAATTATTTCGAAATTTGTCGCAGAAATTTCGAAAAAAAATGTTTTGAAATTTTGTAATTTTTGGATCCAAATTGGTTTGGAGTCCATAAATTATTTTAGGTCATTTTAGATGTTTTATCCGGATATTGTTTTTGAATATCATAATACTTAATTTAAAAAATGTGATTTTTAATTTATTAAGTGTAAAATGGAGATTTTACAATTAGGTAAAAATTTAATTAATTGAAAATTGAATGAAATTTTTCATTTAATTAATTTTATTTTTTGGCTAATATTATGATTTGAGGTAAAATAGTGATTTTACTGAATAATCAAAAATTTAATTAATTAGAAATTAAATGAAGTGTTTCATTTAATTTGTTAATTTTATTTTCGATTATATTATGATTAAAAGGTAAAATAGTGATTTTTTCAAGTAAATGAAAATTTAATTAATTGAAAATTAAATAAAAATATTTGATTTAATTTGGTAATTTTATTTTCGATTATATTATGATTAAAAGGTAAAATAGAGATTTTACCAATTTATTTAAAATTTAATTAACTAGAAATTAAATAAAATGGTTTTATTTAATTTGTTAATCTTATTTTCAATTAATGATGTGATTAGTGGGAAACGATAGAATAAATTAATTATTGTGATCTAATTACATGTGATGTAATTAGTACAATTACATATGATGTAATTGTGTTTAGTTTAATGTTTAATTACATATGTTGTGATTGCATGATGGATGATTACGGGCATTGACCAATGCGTTTAGGTAAATGTTTAGGTTTTTATTGCTTCATTATTATTGTGATTTTTGGTTATCGGGCATGCGAGCCTGCCATCTCTATTTTCTGATGTATCCCACCCCGGATTTGTATCCATAATCTCTTGCTTGCACGATTTAAATGTAAAATCATTAGAATTAGTGGAAGATCGAGATTGAAGATGGAGCATCAAGAAGCAAGACATGTATAATGGAAGCAAAATGTAATAGGATTGCATACTAAATGATAGTGCAAGAGGATGTTGAGTTATCTTAAAGAGAATGCGATTCTCTCTGAGTAACTCACTAAAATTACATATTTGTTGAACATAATTCATACCAATACAGTGACCAAAACTCAATATACGATATGGACTGAAAAATAATCCAAATATAGATTTGAGATTTTCTGCTTATGTGAAGCAGCCAGTGGGAGATGAGTTGGATAGTTGATCCATCTTATGTTATTTTGTGGAAACATATTATCAATTTGAGACAAAGTGTTTGTTTCACAAGAGTAGTCTTTCTAGAGAAAATGTTTCTATTAGAAATGAATAACAATAAAATATAACTAGAAAGGGTTCAAGAACCACAAACCACTAGAAAAGTGAAAACGGTGAAATTAATTGAGTCAATCATAACCTTTGAATACACATACCAAGGAGATCTAAAGTGTTTCAAGAACTCCTGATAAATTGAATTTACTCCTAGAAAGTAGTCAAAATGATTTTGACCATGGATGTGATCCTAGGACTTTCAAGGAGATTATGTTGGACATCATTTTGGGATATTGGCGAGATGCTATGAAATTTGAAATAGACTCCATGTACTCTAATAAGGTATGGATCTTAGTAGACCCTCTTTGAGAATTGTTCTCATTGACTGTAAATGGATCTTGTTAGGTTTTGGAAACCCGAATAATCTTAGTTTTGATGTTAACAAAACTTGTTATTGTGTTGCTAACATATTTCATCAAGTGTGCAGTTCATAGATCATAATTAAGAGCTTGATGAATTATAAAGAAGTAGCTTGAAAATATCAAGCTGGACCAAGACTGAAATCCTGGCAGAGCGGATTGTTTCGATCATATCTCATAGCTCGGATATCGAAATGGCGTGCTTCTAAAGAGGTTGAACAGCCAACTCAAAATACTAAAAGTCATATTTCACAACAGATCGGCTAGTTTGAATGTTATCAAGGAGAAAAGACGCCTGTAAGATCGAGCTGTACTGCGAAGAAACAGCAAGTTGTTACAGCTAACGACTGTCAGTCTATTGGCCATAACTCTCAGATCGTTTATCGAAACAAGATGATTCAGTACGGTTGGAAAGCTAAGACAAATATCTACAAGTCATCTTTGGAAGTGAAAGACTGAATTGGACGTTAAGATGGCCAAAAAGCTTCTGCAAGTCACGCCATGTGCTGTTGCATCCAGCAAACAGACATCAGGAGCATTGCCTTGTATTTCGAGCATAACTCTCTCATACAAACTCAAAATCAAGCGATTCTTAATTCCGTGGAAAGCTAAGAGAAAGGGCTACAACTTTCATGTAGACCACTTTGCCCAGAAATCAAAGAATCAAGAGCTACAAGCAACAGATCATAAGATCAAGTTTATCAATCTGTTTTGTATCAAGCTGATTGTCCAGACTGATCCGGCCAGACTGATCTGGCCGTTGATCCGGCCAGACTGATCTTTCCAAGCTGATCCGGCCAAACTGATCCGTCCAAGCTGATCCAGCCAGTCCGGTTCGAAATACAAAGAGCCCACAAACCAGACTTTGATCGTTGCAAGCTCGGGAATGGTGCAGAACCTTTTTCCAATGGGCATATTCTTGTGTCTAATGTATATATCATTATTTGGGGCTATATACAAGTATTGGAAGATCAAATAAGGTGATTGAAGATCAATCCAAGCAAGATCAAATCAAACCCAATTGGGATTCAAAATAGGCAGCTTACAAGAAGAGAACAGCTTGAAAGAGAGCAAGCCCAGATTTTAGGCACCACTTACCTTGCTATATCAGATCTAGTTAGAGATCATTTGTGCCATATATATTCACTCTATTCATTGTATATGAGAGCTTAATAGATGAGTGAATATCATTGTACCGATTGATGATTTATCACAACATATGAGAGGTCTTTTTTATGTTAGACATTAAAGAACATACATAGTTGAGTTGCTGGGAGTTCTAGTTGGATGGGGAATTCCCAACTGAATCGGGTTTGTACAATAGGATTGTATAAATCAAAGTCTTCTGGTGGAATCCTTCCATGCGGTGGAAGAAGGGGAGACTAGAAGGATTACACCACCTTCGAACTTCCATAAACAAATGCTTGTGTTTTACTTTACTGCATTTATTTACCTAACTTATTTTTACATACTTTCTTGCATATCTTTAAAATGACTTTCAAATAGTTAATCGGTTATAGAGCGGGTTATGTCGAGTGTCTTCCGTCAGTTTTGCAACCGAACTCGATATAATCTCTCGGTGCAATTATTTCAAGAACACGAACTATTGAAGCTCAAGTTGGTTGAACTTGGGTGTGGAATGACAACCACCCCCGAAATCGATCCTAACAGATCTACAAGTGAAAGCTTGGAGTGGATGGGAAGGTAGTGACCTTCAAAGCTTGACTGGTGAGAAACGGTTATTCTCATAGGCAAAGAGTTGTTTGTGAGAAAATTTTCATCGGTTATGATCCTAAAGTCTATTCGAATTTTATTAGCTATATCTTCATATTATGACTATGAGACATAACAGATGGATGCGAAGACTTTTATACAAAGTACCCATAGGGCTTCACAACCATTGGGAGTGAGCAAAAGTTTGCAAACTCCGGAGATCCATTTATGGGCCTAAGAAAGCATCCCGAAGTTTGACTTTCCGTTTTGATAACATCATCAAATTGTTTGATTTTGTTAAAAATCCGGAAGTGCCATGTGTATGCAAAAGGGTTAGTGGGAACACGGTTATATTTGTGTTGCTTTAAGTCGATTATATCATGCTCATTGTGAATGATTTTGGATTAAACAATTAAAGCATGATTATCTACTAATTTCTCCATGAAAGATTTGGGAGAAGCATCATACGTGCTTAGTGTAAGGATATATAGGGATAGATCTAAAGGATGCTTGAGATCTCTCAATCTATGTACATAAACACTATGCTAAAAGAGTTTAGCATGGAATAGTCGAAAAAGGAGTTACTTCCCAATATGTCATAGTATTCATCCCTCGAGTCAATGAGTCTTACGATTGATGAGGAGAGAGAAAAGATGACATTAGTACCTTATGTTTCGACTTTTAATAGTATAATGTATGCTATGTTATGTACTTGGCATGATGTATGTTCTTAGAGTAATGAGTAAACATCAGACAGATCCGGTGAAGTCACTGGAAAACTGTGAAAATAATCATCAAGTACTTATGAAGAACTTAGGATATGTTCATAGTTTTTGGATCTGTATGTGGAGAAATAAAAGTTGAAGGCTAAACTGATGCTGGTTTTTCAGTCGGATGTAGATGATACCAAATCGATGTTCGGATTTGTATTTAAGCTTAATGATGATGTTGTCTCTTGGAAACGTTCCAAGCAAGACACCACATCGGATTCCACCACTGAACCTGAATACATTGCAGCATACGATGCAGCAAAGAGACAGTTTGGATATTAAATTTCATCCAAGAGTTGGGTGTACTTTCTAGCGCGGTTGACACAGTTCCTCTGTACCGTGACAACAATTGAGCTATTATGAATAGCCAAGATCTCATCAGTATCCAAACATATATTGAGAAAATATCATCTAATGCGAGAGATGGTAGACGCGACATTATTATCGAGAGTTCGCTTCAACAGAAAAATATAGTGAATCCACTGACAAAGCATTTACAACGATTGGTGTCTGTTAGACATCTTGGGAAGATGGTCTTAAGACACATGAGTAGTTGGCTTTGGGAAAGTGAAAGATATTGTTGTCATATGTGATTAAGTAAATCAATAGTTGATTGATTGTACTTATAATCTTGTTATGACAAATCTTTGTTTGAATATTAATATATATGGCACTTCTTCATTTGTTTACCCATGCATCTTGATGCATTGATGAAGTCCTTGAGATTGCTATAGTCCATAGAATGTGGTTCGCATATGTGGTGACCATGAAATACATTCTCGACTGCGATTTCTAAATGTTCCTGGTCGATGAGCCTTCGAGAATGGGATATCGATATAAACTCGTTAGAGACTGGTATTCATTATGTGTCTAGTGTGGTGTGCCGCGTTTCATCGGCGTTTGCTTGGATAAGTCAGCACATATGAATAGGTGCTCATTAGAAATGAGTTCACTGAACGACCCTACTCAGAATTCTATAAGTGGTTACCACTTGTCGAGTATAGAATTTCTAGTTATAGTTGTGCACCATTACTCCTCATGACACAAGGCGTCATTGAGGTCTTGATAGATATTTGTGTACTTTGATTTAATGACTGGTCACATGCGGGTCATGAAGTTGTTATTTTGGGTATTCAGTGACGCGGTCAGAGCCCTATGATTGTCGTTGGGGTTCACCACTGGTCTTGATTAACCAGGATGACCTATGTGTTTTTCTATATATGATTCGAGGAATCTCTGGCCAGAGTGGGCAGTGCTTGTGAAAAAGGAGCTTTTCATATACGCACACAATGAATCATATAACGTGAAACAAATACATAGTTATTGAAATCATAAGGGGCCTCGACCAACCAATGCCCTATATTCAATTGGGATATATTGAGTGAAAGGAATGTACTGCACGCTAACTATGGCTAACAAGTTCTCGTATGTTGCTAGTCATTTGTATCTAGGTCTTCGTGAAGCGCAGATGCTAGGCGCTACCCACGATCGGTAGGTTATTGCTGGAATTATATTTCAGTCATTGTCTATTAAAAGAGTTTAATTGGCAATGGGACATCAGGGTAAGCCCAAGAAGTTGTTTGACTTCTAAAATCATAAAGGTTGTGATCCTACTGCTATGATACACTTGAGCCTCGCAGTGTCACAATCAACCCGCCGTCGATCTATCGATGAGAATTGAGACTTAAATGTTAAGTGCTCAAATTGAGTGATTTAGAAGAGATGAATTTAATTTTTGAATGCTCCTCAATTTAGTGGAGTTTCTATATTTGAAAATGTTTCATTTATAGAAAGTTCTAAAATTAAAAAGTTTGATATATATATATGTCTCATAATTATGTACGTCAGTTGTACATCAAGTTATTCAATTGGATTGACCTACTTGGATTATGAGTTTAGTGCTCATGTGTTGGCTTTTTGCGCAAGTGGGAGATTGTTAGCATATGTGCCCTATAAACCAGATGTTGGCCTGTTAGGTTTTATGCACCCAAAGTCCATTAGTGACTCAATCACCCTATAAATAAGTCATTCTAGTTTCTGAGAAACTAAGACTCCATTCATTCCACAATACACTATCTCATATAAATGCTAACGCCAAACTAGCACTGGTGTTGGCTTGTATATCTGGTCATGTTGATTGGACTCGAGGGCCACCGACATAAGATTGATTTCGTTGTTATTGGTAATTCTATTTTCGTGCATTATATTATGATATTTGCATGCTAATACATGAATAGCGATCGTCCGTCCCCGGGTCAGATCTATTTATTGTATTATTTTCACTGCGTTTGGATCTGGCGCCGGGGTACGAAAACCCAACAGCTAGGTCCTCGCCTCCGTTCTCCATCCTAAAATCCTTCTCGTCCACAGTAAGCGAGAAAATAAATCTAAGAGTTAGTACAATGAATTCAAGGAAATCAATAACTCTTCTACAACCAAAACGTTCCACCTCAACCCCTTTGAAGATTACGACTGCTCGCGGCTTTTATCTTGCTCCAACCACAGCAATCACTGAAATGTGACCCTTCCTCAACGATTAATCAATACTGAAACTCAATTCCATCCGAGCTCAATTTGTGGCAAAATGTTGTGTTTCGTTCCCTTCACTCTAAAGCTCTCCGATTGTTTCTTAAGCACTCACTCTGTTTTGATTGTGAGGAAAATGGCTGAATGGAAAAAAGACAGATGATGAATTGGTTAGGTGTGAGGGAGAGAGACTATTATTCATGCTCGCAACACACGAACATATATATGTCATGTGCAATTGTTAATTATATAAAAAAAAACCTATTGTTATTTTATCATTTATTATTATTTATCTATTATTATTATTATTATTATTATTTACTATTAACTTCTACTTTCAATAAACAATCGAAAAGGTTGTGAAATCATCCTACAGCACACCATGCAATTATCAAGTGATTTAAATTTTGACAACAAATAACAACACAACACTGCTAGCCAAATATACAAAAAAAAAAAAAAAAACAGAGATACAAAATATATCATGAAAACTGAAAAGATAAGGTATCAGTGAGTATTAAATTTGAATAACACATAATTAATCCACATTTACCTTTTAAGAATGGATATACGATGAATCAAAACAAGGCAGAGGAGTTTTCGAACTCACCACGACAGACATCAACACATATTTGTCTTTTTTTGTAAATGAGACGATAGATGTGTGAGTTAAAGAGTTTCTAGATAACAATCCAATCAACAATACAAATATAAGCTCACTCGGCCCAACAAATCTTTAAACATATACAACACTAACCAATACTTAAATTTGACGGCGTCTATAACATATCGATATCATTTCTATATTCTTGATCTTATAAACACCAACATACAAACAATATATATATATATATATATATATATATATATATATATATATATATTCGTAAACATCCTCTCCATTTAACACATTCTCCACCCAGCCCAATTAAACATTCACACTTCACGAGCCCACTCCCTCTCTCGTCTCCTTCCTCTCTCTCATCTCTATAACACACGAATACAATTATGACTGAAAACACACACCCGAACAACAACACACATACACACACACAAAACAGCCACAAACACATACTCCTGTCGAATACACACACCCGAAAAACACACACAAGCACCCAGCACGCACACGCAACAACATCACCCACACACACCCAGCAGAACACTCATCCGCGCAATAATGCACCCACACATTGTAACACTAGCACACGCAACCTTCTGCCATTAACGCACGCACATTTACACACACTAACGCACTGCACACTCCCACGCACACACAATAAATAATCGAAAAGGTTGCGAAATCATCCTACAGCACACCATGCAATTATCAAGCGATTTAAATTTTGACAACAAAAAACAACACAACACAACACATATAGACTGCTAGCCAAATATACCAAAAAACAAAAACAACAGAGATACAAAATATATCATGAAAACTGAAAATATAAGGAATCAGTGAGTATTAAATTTGAATAACACATAATCAATCCACATTTACCTTTTTAGAATGGATATACGATGAATCAAAAAAGGCAGAGAAGTTTTCGAACTCACCACGACAGACATCAACACTTGGACCAACATTACGCAAGGTTGACCGGATGCTCGTAAATGATAACTAACCACTGGAGCAGGACGTCGAAGTCAAAGGCATAACTGAGAAAAGCAAGACGTATAATGAAGCTCAAAGAAAAAAGTTTGAGTATGATTCTAGAAAAAACATGCAAGTAACGTTCGATCGAAAGGTGAAGAAGAACCGAGCTCAGCACAAGGTTCGCCGAACTGAAACTCAGATGCTCGGAGATGATTACTAACCACGGGAGAATGAAGTCGAAATCAAAGCACTGGCGGAGCTGAGAAAGGCAATATGTCAAATGAAGCTCGAAGAAGAAGCGGGAAGGCCTAAAATCGATCCTAGAAAATGATGGGAGAGGGGTTGTATGTTTGGTGTTTAACTGCTTAAAGTAGTTTCAATTATTTTATGTCATATAATAAACAAAACAATTACCTTCTTATCTATTTTAATAATTACTTTGTATCACAATTTTATTTATCATAATTATTTGATGTGCCCGGCATATATATATATATATATATATATATATATATATATATATATATATATATATATTACATTAAAAAAACAAATAATTCTGGTATGTACAATTTTGAGAACTAAACTATTGACGTGTGTAGTGAGTTTTAAGGGATAAATTAATAAAATAATATTAATTAATAAATTACAGTAAAAAAAAGTGTTACACAATTAATATGAAACGCATAATATCTGTGCGTTTCAAGAAACGCCAGCAAACTCTGCGTTTCTTCCAACAACATTAAAATAAAATTATTAAAAAAACAATTAAAAAGATTAATATTGCTACTCAAAATTCGATAGTCATATATGAAATTTCAAATTTCCATAATCAACTCTCAAAATATTAGTCCTCTAGTCATCTAAATTATTTTACTCAACTAAATATATTTAGTCTTTAAAACAATATTATATTAAATATTAAATATAATCTTTAACAACAAAAATATTATTTAACTAAGCCGTAAAGGGAAACTCAAAAAAATCTCCAAAGTCAAACTTAATTATGGAATTAGTCCCCATGTCAGAATTCAAAAAAACTTAATTCAAACTCCCTACTGCAACTTAAAATTTTATACAAACTCCCTATTTATTAAAATGAATATGATACTCCTCTATTAATACCCATCTATTAAAAGTTGAACTTTTAATTTTAAGAAATCATTACAGTCGGTACGAAACCTATACAATTTTGATACACGTTACACATAAAATCGGTATGAAATCTATACAATTTCGGTACAAGTTAAACATGAAAATTGGTGTGAAACCTATACTACTTTCTGTAATTATTACACGTGAAGTTGGTATGAAACATATTAAATGTTGGTACTAGTTATACATGAAGTTGGTATGAAACCAATACAATTTTGGCACTAGTTACACATGAAATTGGTATAAAACATATATTATATTTGGTACTTATTACACGTGAACTTGGTATGAAATCTACAATAGTAATTGTTCTTATCAGTGATAGGTCAGTGGGAAAATATAGACCTCTGCGTAGATAGCGAGACCAAGTCTTTTTTCGATGAAATAATTAAAATATTAGCTAAACAAAAAAATATTTATAATTACCGTGGGAAAAAAATTGGTTATGATTTTACCATAAAACGTCATTGCCAGAGGCGATTTAAACTTTTTTTTTCTATTCCAAATGAAATAGTCGATCCAATCGAAGATTTCAAAAAAAAAAAATTGAAAATAGTCATTCGAAATGACTATTTTTAAATTTTATTTTTTTTAAAAAATCGCCATTCCAAATGACGATTTTAAATGGGTTTAAATAATATTTTTTCCCAATTTTTACGTATATATATTTTATTTTTATTTAAATTAATTTAAAAATCGCATTTCAAACTATTGATATGGAATACTCCTTTATATATTTTCATAAGTAGCATCTAACTATTTATATGGACGATAAATTAAATGCCCTCGAGTACCACATCTAGGAGGTTGTGTAATTCTGTGCTATATATCCCCCTGATTGATAGGTTGAGCACTAATATTTATTTGTGGATCTCTATCCGTACATTCCTCATTCTGACTCGATGAAGAAGGGGATTGTTGTACATCTCTGCATGCCGACGTCATATCACCGTATGTAAAATGAGATATAAAATGTGGACGTTGTGGCACGTAAGCTGGTAAGTGAAGATCCACCTGTCTAAAGTACGAGGTTGTATGTATGCCATGATCATGTAGAGTAAATGGTGAAACATCATATGATGTCATGATCGGACGATAGACCTCCTCCGTCGTGCTCATACCGTAGGAGACTGTCCAAAGAGATGTGGAAGGAGCGCCGGTGTCAAATCCCCCAACAGTATGTTGTGAAGTAATCGCCCACCCGGTGAATGTCATCGTAGTAGGTATGTCAACACAAGTGTATGTACCATCGAGTGACCCACTAAACCTCTGAGGCTCTGAGACTGAATGTTCAGGGGATACTGGAGTATTTTGTAGTACTCTTCTGTTGAGAAAATTCATGGCATTATCATCAACATCCTAGTAATGAATTACAAGCCGTTAGTCATCTCGTGGCCTAGGTCGAGCACTTATGCTCATGGATGCCAACTGGTCGGCCTGCAATATAAATAATAATTATTTGATTAACATATATATATGTTAGGATTATAGTGAATAATAAACAATAATAATATCCAATTATATACCACAAAAGTCATAATGGACGCGTCAACAGGTTGATATCCCGTACTTTGAAGGCTGTGAAAAAGGTGATATCAACCGACGTGTAATTCTATCAATACCACTCCATATATCCATCCTGAGTGGTTATAGAAGAAGTGATCATTGGTCCACTAGCATAACCTCCACTTTGATTCAACCACGCAATAATATATCTTGAATAATAACGCGTCCAGTCAAATCCAGATAGTCCCCGACGATCAACTCTATGTAGATGTAAATGTCCTCGTTGAGTGGTGGGTATATGATGTATCATCCCAAATTGTCGTAATATCATATCATGATAGTGCCACTCGACATGAGCATAAAATATAAGTGGACATATAGCTGTCCGTAAAAATGGTGCACAATCATGTGGTAACTCCTTAAAATACGATGATATCGTGTCATAAGGTTGCCATATAAACCGTGATGATAAAATAATTGTCATAAATAAAAGTGTGCAAGATAACTCAGATTAAATAAATATATGATAAATATGAATTAACCTGATGTGGCACCATAAGATCAAGTATCTCACGGAATAGACGCACTGAATGTCGGGTCGTCTGATAATATCTCATGCCGAAATTCCAACTGCCATTTTTTTTATTGTAATGGAAGATGTAAAAGTATGAATTAACTATAAATTTAAATATATAAATTAATTAGTTTACCGTGCACCGTATGGAGGCATTAGAAGTATCAACTCATACGCATCATAATGTCACTCATTCATGTCTACAGTGATGTCACTGACATGAGGTCTCACGGGTGTTATCCTAGATCATGCCCAAATCTGTAATATTTGAATAACCATTAGATAAATTACTTTAAGCAATAAATATGTATGAAAAGATATATGTTTTACTTGCAGTAACTGCAATGGACCGCCAATCGTGGATTTTTACTTGTCCACTGACGTACATAGCTCTTTATACAAGCACGTCAAGTCAACACTACCCCAACTATATCCTCTTACAACATACATATCCTCTAGTATGGTCAGATATAGTAGTGAGATAGAGTTTCCAGTAGAGTTTGGACACATCACACCCCCAAAGAAGCATGAATGCACATGCACGGGTGTTCTGCTCGCCTTTAAGTTCATCACTATTATCTTCTATTGGGTGTTCTCTCATGTATTCTCCCAGTCCTTAGTCCTTACATTTGACTCATTGATCTCACCCTCTTCGGCAATGTATCCAAGTGTCTCGTGAACGTATGACACTCTTCTACAGACATGTCAACATCATGATCTATGACAGGACGATCAAAATAGGAAGCTCCCATATCACATCGACATCTTGTAATGTAATGGTCGCCTCACCTACTCGAAAGTAGAAAGTATGTGTCTCCGACGCCATCTCTCAGGATTCAAGAATATTTGTAATGTACTGTCATCTGTGATATGGACAATAGACTCCTTTATTCGTCCCAACATTTCACGTGCACATTTGACATATATTATTATTGAAAACTCATAACTGTCAATTTGGGTCCACTCATACAAGCTCGAAACCAATTCAGCAAATGTTGTTGTACGTGATATCATTGACAATTTGATAGTCAGACTATCATATGTCACAGACCAAGAATCATGCGATAAAGTCCCCCCAGCACAGGCACAAATATCACATTTTTTCTAGGTGCCATATTTTCACAAAAATCATACAAACATTTATTATTACAATTCAAATATATATAATATAATAACAAATAAATATAATATAATAAAAAAAATATAATTTATATGTACTATACGTAAACACACACACGCGCACACACATATATATATATATATATAATTTTTACAAAGATATATATTAAATAATACATTATATATATTATAATAATGCATATAATATATGTAGTGTGCAACACAACCATAATTACAACAATAATTGATGAAAATACATTTTTTTTAAAAGATCTAATTATGTAAAATCATGATATATAATACACAATATATTAAATTTAAGAATTATATTATACCTTCAATTTACCACCACCTTTGTTAATATAATAACAAATAAATATAATATAATAAAAAAATATAATTTATATTTATTATATGTAAACATATATATATATATAATATAATTTTACAAATATATATTAAATAATATTATATATATATATATATTATAATAATGTATATAATATATATACTGTGCAACACAACAATAATGATCAAAATGTATTTTCTTGAATAGATCTAATTATATAAAATCATGATATGTAATACACAATATATTAAATTTAAGAATTATATTATACCTTCAATTTGTCACCATCTTTGTTAATATAATAACAAATAAATATAATCTAATAAATAAATATAAATTTATATTTATTATGCTTAAACATTTATATATATATATATATGTGTGTTATTATAATGTATATAATATATGTAGTGTGCAACACAACAATAATTGATAAAAATACATTTTTTTGAATAGATCTAATTATGTAAAATCATGATATATAACATACAGTACATTAATTAAATTTAAGAATCATATTATACCTTCAATTTGCCACCACCTTTGTCTCTGTTGCCCGCCGCCTTCCGCCACCGATGCCGCCGTGCTGCCACAGCCTCGGTTGATGGATGGGAATTGTGTGCAAAATATGCGATCGAATACGTGTAAAATTTGTGTTCAAAGTTATGATATTTAACATTAATTTTTGATCATTCTATAGGTCAAAAGTTTATTCTTTTAATAATTTTTTTAAAACTAATAATGACCGGTAGAATCCGTGACGATCGGTTCTACCGATCGCATAAAATTGAAATCGGCTTCCAAGAAGACGATTTCAGCTTTATTTATACAAAAAAAAATTTGAATCCTCATTTTCAGATGGCGAGGTACCATAAAATCATTAATTCATTTTTTTACTTAGGTATTTTGTTAATTTTCGATTTTTTCAAAATTAATTTCAAATTTAAACCGTCTTTTTTCCCCACCACCTCAAATTCTCCATTTCTACTCTCTTTATATATATACATCGCGTGCGTGTATATATCGTACTCTCTCTCTCTCTCTACATCTCTGTTAGTTTTCCTCCATCGCAGCCTTTCTTTCCCTTTCTACCGTGTGTTTGAGGGAGAAAACCCTAGGAAGAAAGTGGAATTTGGGCTGAGGTTTGGTCGGTTAGCGGCTGAGATTTGTTGGGAGCGTCGATCTGTTGATTTTGTCGAATCTGAGGTGGCAAATGTCGTCGCTGAGCAGGGAGTTGGTTTTTCTGATACTTCAGTTTCTCGAGGAGGAGAAATTCAAGGAGTCTGTTCACAGGTATCTTAAGCTTTGGCCTTTATTTATTTATTTGTTTATTTGTGGTTAAATTTAACAACTTTTTATTATGTTTGTGTGTGTTTGGCTCTGGGTTTTTGTGTGTGAATATATGTGTGATTTTAGGATTTTTGATTGATGAGAATATGATGATAAAATATGGAGCTTTAATCTTTTAAAATTATTATTTTTTAAAACGAGAAGGAAATAAGAGAAGGCGAACAGGTGATTTGGTATGATTAGTTGTTTTAGTGATGCTAGTTTTAACGCGGACTTTTGCTTTTAGATGGATTTTCTACAGTTTGAAACTAAATTTATTGCAGTTGATTGTTTTTCGATTACGAGTAGTTATTATGCACTTTGTTAACCTGACATCTTAGATCCACCTTAAATGATGTTAAAATAAAACTTCAATTACTCTATTTATAAAGAAGTTGGTGTCTTTATTCTTCGAAGAGTGTTTTTGTTGACTGTAACAACTCAGAGCTGCTTAGTTTCCTTCTGCTTTAACTCAATGGGAGAATGGTATAACACAAGAATGCTTGGTTTTGCTAATCACTCGTTATTCTGTTTGTAGGCTTGAGCAAGAATCCAGTTTTTTCTTTAATATAAAATACTTTGAGGAGAAAGTGCATGCCGGTGATTGGGAGGTAGTGGAGAAATACTTGTCTGGGTTTACAAAAGTTGATGACAATAGATACTCAATGAAGATTTTTTTTTGAGATACGAAAGCAGAAGTATCTTGAAGCTCTTGATAGGTAACCTTAAAAATTGTATTTGGTAGAAAACTTTAACTAGAATTGTTCATGTTGTTTAAATTTTTCAAGTATTCGCCTGAAATTTCATCTAATTTTACTGCCTTGTACCGATCGATTGCTTCAATGATAGCGATCGATCGGTCGTTGCATAGATAAGGAAAATCGTCATTTTCAACACTTCAAAATCTCACGCAACTCAAAACCATCCTTGTCACAACATCATTCAACACGAATCCAACAAAAATAAACATTCTTGGACACTCAACAAGGATTATAAAACATTTTTATTTCAAGAAAACCAACAGGAATCCAAGATTTTTTGAAACCCACAAAACTCAACCCACTCAAAAACTATAACCAAATCCTACGAAATCACAATCAAAACAGCGATTAGCTTGAAAATCCATCTCAAAATCGAGCCTTGCTCAATTTTCCTTCAAGAAAATTGAAGAGATGGGGAGGAGAGAAGTGGGGAGGGAGGTGGTGGAGTGAAGAGAGAGAGGGAAAGCGAGTGAAATAGTTGAACACCGAGTCTACTTCATATTTATATAGTACCAAGACTCCAAAAATCTGAGTCTCAAATACTCGTAATAAAACTCTTTATTAAATTAAGTGGTCAATAATTTATCTCCAACTCGCTCAAAAACATCTCAAATCTCAATTCAAAATCCCCCCAATCTCGAAATCACATTATCACTACGATCAACACATTACGATCATAAAATCTCGAACATTGAATCCAACAAATCCGACACCGGGTAAAAATCCCCTAGAATCTCAGTTCCCGCAATTATTCAATAATTATTGCTCAACTCCAACAATTACATCTTCATTAATACATTAACTTCATTTAATTAAGGCAATTAATTTCTAGGCATCACAAGCGATGCATAAATGATGTTCCAGCTAGGTGGTTTTCTTTACAATTTATCAAGCTCTAGAATATCTTATATAAGCTAAAAACTTGATAAACTTTGTTAGCAACATAATAACAAGTTTTGTTAACATCAAACTAGCATTATTCCCCAAAACCAACATAATTAACAAATTGAACAAAGAGAAATCAATCTGAAATATTGGTAAATTAGGGGGGAAAATCGGTTAAACTAGTGGAGTAGTGGTTTACGGGTTTCGATTCAAAACTTAACACGAAACTGAACCATAAACATTTTTCTGTGGTTTAAACCCATAGACTAGAATTTCAATTTTTTACAGTAAATGTTTATTATTATCTAATTATTCGAAGGAAAAACTATCAAATTTATCTAATACGATTTAATTTTATTACAAATATTGGAAAAAACAAAAAAGCATTTTCACATATCATATTCTGGTTCAGTTCAGTTTCAGAAATTATTCAAATCAAAATTAAAAGCAGTTTGAATTGTACATAAAATATGTTGGAAAAAAATTATCTTAAAATGATAACTCTTATTGTCGTTATAGATTTGATAAGCTGCTATTAAAATTTTAAAAAAAAAAAAGAATATTAACATAACTAACACCACTCAAAAATTTATGTTATTCCTTAACAATAGGTTTTTTTTTTTTTTTATATATAATTAACAATTGCACATGACATATATATGTTCGTGTTTGCGCGCGTGAATAATAGTCTCTCTCCCTCACACCTCACCAATTTCTCATAACCGTAACAGTCCTTTTTACATTCAGCCATTTTCCTCACAATCAAAACCGAGTGAGTGCTTAAGAAACAATCGGAGAGCTTTAGAGTGAAGGGAACGAAACACAGCATTTTGCCACAAATTGAGCTCCGATGGAATTGAGTTTCAGTATTGATTAATCATTGAGGAATGGTCACATTTCAGTGATTGGAGCAAGATAAAAGCCGTGAGCAGTCGTAATCTTCAAAGAGGTTGAGGTTGAACGTTTTAGTTGTAGAAGAGTTATTGATTTCCTTGAATTCATTGTACTAACTCTTAGATTTATTTTCTCGCTTGCTGTGGCCGAGAAGGATTTTAGGATGGAGAACGGAGGTGAGGACCTAGCATCGGGTGGCTGCGAGTCAGTTGATAGGGCGGAGTGAGGAAATCACATCTGGATCGGAGGAAACTAGCCGAGTGAGGAAATCACGTCTGAAGGTGAGTAATCAACCTAAGCCTCTAATCATTAGCATCATTCACGTGAATAGTTAGACACGTTAGGAGTAGGAGATTACTGATGCGAAGTGGAGCTTGGGAGTGTGCAGTGCGTTAGTGTGTGTAAATGTGCGTGCGTTAATGGCAGAAGGTTGTGCGTGTGCTAGTGTTACAGTTTGTAGGTGTATTATTGCGCGGGCGAGTGTTCTGCTGGGTGTGTGTGGGTGCTGTTGTTGCGTGTGCATGCTGGGTGCTTGTGTCTTTTTCGGGTGTGTGTATTCGGCAGGAGTATGTATTTGTGGCTGTTTTGTGTGTGTGTTGTTGTTGTTCGGGTATGTGTATATTCAGGCATAATTGTGTTCGTGTGTTACAGAGATGAGAGGGAGGAAAGAGACGAGAGAGGGAGTGGGCTGTGAAGTATGAGTGTTTAATTGACCTGGGTGGAGAAAGTGTTATATGGAGAGGATGTTTACGAATAAATATATATATATATATATATATATATATATATATATATATATATATATATATATATATATATTGTCTGTATATTGGTATTTGTAAAATCAATATATAGAAGTTTGATCGCTGTTTTATAGACGCAATCAAACTTAAGTATTAGTTAGTGTTGAATATGTTTAAAGATTTTTTGGGCCGAGTGAGTTTATATTTGTATTGTTGATTGGGTTGTTATCAAGCAAAACTCTTTAACTCACATATCTCTTGTCTCATTTACAAAAAAAGACAATAGAGAAATTTTATTTAAAATAAGAAATTGTTTGATAAAATATAGACCGATACACTGAAATTATAAGGTCCATACAACTTTTATAACTCAAATGCTTCCCTTTTTTTTTCTCTCAACCAACGTGGGACAAAAGGCAAAACTCCTACCAATTTACGGTCCCACAACACTCAACCTCAATCAAAATATCTATAATTTGTTGCTGACACTGCAAGACAGTCATAATTCTTAATGTACAGAATTACATGTTCATCCAAACAAAGCATATACGTTAAGATGATATTCAAATTATAGCTACACGTGGCATACCCCAATGAATTAAAATAGTATTAAAAACTCTATAACACAGTATTAGGATGAACAATACAACAAATAAGACTTGAGCTCAGTCTCACGGTGCTCTTGTACTCTTTGATGTTTCCTCTCGAGCATCTGAAAGTTGCAGAACTGCAATACTTGTCGTGTCCACACGCAAGGACATGACATCTCCACAACACGAGTCAATATCCATAAGAAGAAGAAACCAAATAACCACGATAATATGAAAAAATATATGCATTGCATGCCGTGCAAGAATGTAATGCACGTACATATACAATGATCTCAGGTTATCAGAATCTCAGGAATCAAAGAATAATATCGTCAATAGTAGTAAATCGTGCGACTCTTGAGCCGCTAGTAGTTAAAATAAGATTATTCAAAAAAGAAAATGATTTTCGTAGACAAAATTTTATGTTTATAATTTAATAAGGATTTTATTTAAGTAAATGAATCAAAAAATATATACTTGTGCCAATTTAACGTTGATCCAGACTATATCCCAACATTTTATTTCGGCGGATAGACATCATTCTGTATTTTCACCTCTTTAGTTATAAATTATTATTTTTTATATCTAAAAATTCTTTTTGCTTAAAAAGCTCCATTATTTTTAGTACTAAAAGCCTAATTATCAAATTTTAATAACTTTTTTCTAAATTTTCTGAACTTTTTTTATTTCTTAAAAAACTATTTAATAAACAAATGATTTTTCTTGATAAACAAATGATTTTTCTTGTCATATTTTAAAATATTTTTTTTATTCTATATATTGATAAACAATAATATGAATATTTGAATTAATATTATTAATAAACAATGTTTTTAGAAATTAAATAATATAACATTTAATATCAAATAATATTATTTTTTAAGTGTCAAATCCAATCTTAAATAATATTTTTAATTTTTATCAAACACAAAATGAAATTCTAAATCCATGATTTTCAAATCGAATTCAAAATACAGATCCTATTTTTATTCAACCAAACACTGTATTGAAGACGTGAAATTTCCTGACTTTTTATTTCTTTTGGTTTTATTCATGCACAATGTGACTCATGGGTTTAACTAGGTGATTGTGGTTTTATTTTTGATGCAATGATTTTGTCTTGTGGTTGCGGGTTTAACCAGGCTTGAGACACCGCCATTTTTTTTTATATTTTTCTTCTTTACAAATTGCCATAAGCACCCGTTCAATGTTGCCGTAGTCCATGCATGATTGGCTTGTGTTGTTTGAGTAACTTTGTTTTGCATATTTTCTTTAATATTTTAGGTTTACCATTAAAATAGTGGACGTGATTGTTGGTTTTATTTCATAGTTGTTTTTTCATTTTCATTTTTTTAAAAGTTGTTATCTGCACCATCTTCAACAATGTCTTGGTGCATTCATGATCTCCTTGTGTCGTTTAGTTGTTTAAGTTACTGGATCATGCATATTCTTTAATATTTCAGGTTTAAAATGTAATGTAGTCTTGATCTTTTGATGCTTTTGGTTTTATTTCTTGTTGAGTGTTTGTGCATTGTGGGTTTAACTAGGTGATTGTGGTTTTATTTCTTGCTCAGGTATTGTGCCTGATGGGTTTTACTTCAGCGCCCTTTTTTAATTTTTCTCTTTAAAAATTGTCATTGTGGGTCCATGCGTGACTGCTTTGTGTTTTTTACTTGTTTGAGTAACTGTGTTATGAATATTCTTTAATATTTCACGTTTTCCATTGAAATAATGAATGTCAACGGTGAAGATATTTTTTGAACTTACCTGAAAATATAAAAACTCATATCCTATCCCTTCTCCCCGCTAAAGACGCATTTCGCACATGTCTTCTGTCCAAAGCGTGAGAATACAGGTGGACTAGTATCTATAACATAGACATCCGTGATTGTAATGCGCTTTCACCTAAACCTTCTAGGAAGAACTATTTGATCGAGTTTGTTGACAGGGTTTCTCTTTCTTTCGCGTACTCCTACCATAAACAAGTTTCGACTTTCACTTTTGCTTCACAATTATAATCCAATTCGAGTCGCAACATGGATATCGGTTGTCTTGTTGAGAAACGTTCAAAATTTGCATGTAGATTTTAATCATGAAGATGTTGTTTTACCCCGATGTCTTTTCCAATGCACTTCTTTGACGAAACTGAAACTGCTATTGCATTGTATTTTGAGAGTCCCGGTCATTAATTGTTTCCTCAATTTAAAATTTTTGCATCTTGCTTTTGTTGAAATTCTAAGTGAGCATGGTCCCGACCCTCGCCAACTCGTCTTTCATTTCTTGGTCTTAGAAACATTCACGCTTGAAAATTGTAAAATGTCGAAACTTGATTCTGTTGACATCAAGGCCCCATCATTGACAAAGTTCATGGTACATCAGGACTCTTGTCTGAGTAAAGCACAAAGTTGCCGGGTCAAAATTTCTGAAGCCAAGAATCTAACATTTGAATTTTATGGTGACTATATTGACAAGTTTGGCCTATGTGCATCTTCGGTACTTTGTGTAACTCATATCTACTACGGTATCGGGTTGCAAGACCAAGGATCTAAGAGGAACGGATTGCATGCTAAGCTCTTATTGGTTGGATGCTCGGGTGTAAATTGCTCGGAGTTGTCAGCTTATTTTGTGGAGGTTAGATTCCCTAACCATTTTATTCTCATTATATTAAGTAGTTAGACATCGCATGATCGTGTCCTAACCCAAGAATAAATAAAAATCTATTGATGTAGTTCCTGCTTTCAAGCTCTTTGGTATACAGATTCAGACCCCAAAAAAATAATGTTAAAAAGATGGTTAGTTTGATTGTAATTTTCAATTGCCTTTGATGTCAACGTTAGTGTCATATATTCAATATTTTGTTGGTTGACATTTGAGTGTGACGTCATTCCGCATTGGGGACACGTGTCACCATATGGTGTGCTAGAAAGCATATCAAAAGTGGAAATTATATTCTTCAATCATATTTCAAAATTTACTATTTGTTAACAAATATTTTAATGATTACGTAGAACAAGTGGAATGAGTCATATTAATACAAGAAGAAAATTATGTGCAAAGTATTTATGTTTACTTTTAACAAAATAAAGGGAGGTTAGAAAAACAATAGTAAAGTTTTTTTTTTTTTCAGGCAAATCATAATAAAATATAAATAAGTACCAGAGGTACTAAAGAGAGTCATACAAAACAACTAAAGACATAACCACAATGAAACTCCTACTTAGCCTATCCTTGACCAGAACTACGAAGAGCTAATAAACAAATTCTAGGCTCATGTCTCCAGTCCCAAAACGAGGACCCCAATGCATGAACTCCTCTATTACTAATCCAAAACCAAGATCTAAAAATGATTAATTCTAACAGATCTCCCTTGATGTCGTCAGCTCCTCGGAAAATAAGATTATTGCGCATAAGCCAGATGGTCCAAATGATTGCTTCCCAGATAGTCATCCACTCCTTCCGTCCCTTGGCATGCTTCCACAGTCCCTTGTGTTGCAGTAAACGTTCCACGGGGTCCGCCGAGAGTACTGTTGAAATTCCCAGCCATTGATAGCATCTCATCCACAACTTATAGGATTCCGGGCAAATGAACAACACATGTTGTGTGGTCTCTTGAGTATCATGACAAAGGACACATTCCTCCGAAACCGACCCAGCAAAAATATTTCTTCGACGGAGGTTCGTTATAGTCGGGATCCTGTCTCTGATCGCCCTCCACGCGAATGCCGCCACTTTTGTTGGTGCACACGTCCTCCAAAGTGACTTGTAGATCATCGTTGCGTTCCCTTCCGCACCGACTTCTTGTTGAATGCGTGCGTAAGCCGATCGTACCGTGTAATTTTTAGTCTCGTCCGCTGTCCAAGTCCAAAAGTCTTCTCCCTCTGATTGTGGCTGCAACCTGTCCAAACAAGATAAAAGAGCAAGCAATAAAGAATCCTCCCAAGCAAATAGATCTCGTCTCCAATCCCATTTCCACACCCATGTACCCCCTATCCACTCTCCCATATCCCCCACTAAAACATCCCTATCTCGTGCTATTAATGCCAATCTTGGGAATCTAACTTGTAAGCTCTCATGACCCACCCAAACCTCTTTCCAAAATTTAGTCCCCCTACCATTCCCTAATTGTTTCCTCAACCCCCCAGTGAACCAGCCCGCCGTGTCATGAACTGAGTATTTCAATATATCTCCCCACCATATCGAAGCCTTTCTCCTACCCCGAGTAGCCCCTAGATTTAATAAGTTCTGACCACTAAACCCATATTTAGACCTAATTACTCTACCCCACGGCGTGTTCCCATTGTTCAGCATATCCCAACCCCATTTTCCCAATAACGCTTTATTGAAAGAATCTAGGTTGCGAACCCCCAGCCCTCCATTAGATTTTGTTTTGCAAACGTCCTCCCATTTAACCCAAGCTACTTTCCGGCCACTCTCCCCACCCCCCCCACAGAAAATCAATTTGCATGGATCTCAATTTGGATAACACGGTTTTTGGAGCACGGTAAAAGGAGAAAAAGTAGATCGGTAAGGAAGTCAACACGGCATTGAGCAAGATTAAACGACCGCCAAAGGACACACTCTTATCATCCCAAACTGACAGTCTTTTCCGAAATTTCTCAATTACCGGTTCCCACAATCGTTTTCGATTTTGATTACCACCAATCGGTAGCCCCAAATATTTGAACGGGATGGCCCCCACGTTGCAGTTCAGCAAAGCTGCCAGTTCCTCAACCATTGACTGTTCCAAATTCAACCCGAAAAGACTGCTCTTGTGAAAGTTTATTTGCAGCGCTGATAACATCTCGAAATTGCTCAATATAGCTTTGAATGAGATAGCATTTTGAACCGTCGCTTCGGCCATCAGTAGCGTGTCATCCGCAAACTGTAAGTGTGAGATCTTGACCTCATCCTCCCCTATCCATAATGGCGAAAGTAAGTCAACACGAACGGCCTTATCAATCATTCTGCTTAAAGCCTCCGCCACAATGACAAAAAGAAAAGGAGATAGTGGATCTCCTTGTCTTAATCCTCTGTGTACCGAAAATTCCTGTGTTGGGCTGCCGTTAATCAAAACAGATGCTTGTGCACTTGTAACACCTTCTCCGGTTGGTATCAAAGTTCATTAACCCCATGACATGATCTAAGAACTTCCAGTTGACTGAATCATATGCTTTTGCGAAGTCCACTTTGAAAATCATACCTTTTCTCCGATTTGTTCTGTATTCATCAATCAATTCGTTAATGATCACCGGTCCATGAAGAATATGTCGACGGCCAATAAAAGCTGTCTGAGATGGAGAAATAATTCTGTCAATAACTCTTCTCAATCTGTGAGCAAGGACCTTTGCTAAAACTTTGTAAATACACCCAATTAGTGCAATCGGTCGGAACTCTTCAATTCTAATCGGATTGTTCTTCTTAGGGATAAGAACAATAAAGGATGGATTGCCTCCTTTGATGATTCTTCCATTTCTGTGAAACTCCTCAAAAAATCTGATGAAGTCCGGTTGTAATTGTTCCCAGAAATGCTTGATAAACCTGAAATTAAATCCATCAGGTCCCGGACTCTTCGAACTCTCACAATCCCAAACCGCTTGACGAATCTCCGCCTCGGAAAAACGTGCTATCAATGATTCATTTTCTAATTCTGTCAGCTGATCAAATTGTATACCTTGCAACTTTGGCCTCATCCAATCATCTTGTTGAAACTGATTAGAAAAATAACGATGGGCCCCGTCCTTGATTCCATGAACATCATCAATCCATAATCCATCAAAATACAATCCCACGATTTCCGAATTTTTCCGCTTCCGATTGATCACCTTATGAAAGAAGCTTGAATTCACATCACCCTCTCTTATCCATTTCAGTCTAGATTTTTGGTATAACAATGTGTTTCATCCCCAATTGATTATGCAAATTGACCGCCTCGAGTTGCCTGGCTCGGTTCTCATCCTCAGACAGCTCTCTAGACTCTGCCAATCTATCCCATTCATGCATCAATTCCTTGGATTTTCCAATATTTGCTTCAATACTGCCAAAGACCTCCTTATTCCATCTTTTGAGGCTATTCTTTAGGCATTTGAATTTTTCCTTTAAAACAAAGCTCCCCCATCCGGAAATGTTACAGCTATTCCATTCATTCTCCACAAAATCTCTGAAATCCCTGTGTTGTAGCCATGGATCTAAACAGCTGAAAGGTTTAGGTCCCCAATCGGGTTGATGATTCTTCAAGATGATTGCACAGTGATCAGATACAGTTCTTGTTAATCCCCATTGCGTCAGATTCTGCCATTCGTGCATCCAATTAGCCGATAGGAGAAACCTGTCCAATCGACTGACACACGAGCCATCGGGTCTATACCACGTATATTTCCTCCCCACCAGTGGTAAGTCTAACAATTTCGAGTTCCTTATGAATGAATCGAAACCTCGCATTTCAGTAATGTACTGATCAGAAGATCGACCCCTCCTCTCGTGAGGAAGTCTAACCGCATTAAAATCACCACATATACACCAATATCCATTCTGATTCTGTTCCAGTCTTTCTGAGAGTGTATTCCACAGCTCTCTTTTCGAGCCCAAATCTCCTGTCGAATACACATTGATGATGTTGCACTTGATTCTCTTTGTTCCCCAATATCCTTCTACTCCCAGAATACCATCCTCTCCCCAACAATTGTCCATGCAAAAAAAGTCCTTATTCCACAAGCTGAGTAGTCCTCCTGCGTTCCCCAATGCGCCTTTGTACGCCCAATCGAAATTTTCCCCCCCCCCCCCCCCCCAAATTGTTTTGCACAAGTCCTTATGGATGAATTCCTTTTTAGTCTCTTGTAAGCATAAGAAATCCACCTTTTCTTTATGCACCAACTCCCGCAGCTCTCTTTTTTTCACCCTAACCCCTATACCTCTGATATTGAAACTAACAATAATCATTGGTTGACATTGACGTCCCCAAAATCCTCAGTAGCAAACCTCTTCTGTTGGATTGCCATCTCGTTTCGCCTTTCCATGTTCATCAGATATTGAATTATCTCTACATCATTTCCATACCCCATAATCCCCAATTTTTGTCCAATCGTCCAAAGCTCAATTGCTTTGGCATAGCAATCCTCCTCCGTGGGTCTAAATTGATGCAAATTTTTGCTAACTTCTTGAATCACATTCCTGTTGCCTTCAAATCTCCTTCTTCGCTGATAGGTACGGAGGAACTGTTTCTCCGTGGTCGGAGTATGATGAGTTTCCTCATTTGTTTCCTCATTCCCGACAAGGTGATCAACCTCCTTGGTTGCCGGATCCGAACCCCCTAAGTTGATGAGGTTGACTTGGTAATCCTCCTGTTGAACCCTGACTTCCTCCAATATTGTCTGTGGTACTGAGTCATCGGAGTAGTTAGAGTCCGAGAATGGTGAAGCCGGCGGCGAGTCCAAACGAACGGAATTGTGAGATTTCTGCTCCGTTCGATTAGGCACCTCCTCCATCATTCTGATTGAGTAAATGGTGCCATCGATGTCAACATGTGTCACCAAATTAATGAATGTCTTAGTGGTAGTGGCAATAAGAAAGCGACCACAATCTAGCCGCCGGCGACTCAAGGTATCCTCATCAATTTTTATTAAGCTGCCCAATCTGATTGCCAGCAAGTGGAAAAACCTCTCATTCCACGCTTGAATGGGGATGCCTAAACAATCAATCCAAACTTCTCTTTTCGAGGCATAGCAGTCTTTGTTCCAATAGTTGATCTCACTGAACCATTGTCCCATCCACTCCTTATCGTCGTTGAATAACTCTTGCAACTTGGGTCTGTTCTCATCATATATCAACACAGACCGTCCTCCCATGGGAATGATCCTTGAATTGACAAAGCCATGAATGCTGAGTGCTTGTTGGGCCTCGACCAAATGCTGAGATTCATGAAGAATCCCAACTACACATCCCTCCAGCCATTGAAGCTCTTCTTTCTTAGTTTTGAAACTCAGTCCAGCGCTTCCCAAATTGTTTCGGTCGTCGCCCAACGTGTTATGGACCTTAGCATCCGCCATCGGCTTCTCCATTGGCGGTCTGTACTTTGAAGATGCAGCCTGGGCATAAGATTTCCCAGGAGTGGTCCGCCGATCAGAGATGAGATGGGAACGCACCTCGGAAGTGGCCTTAAAAAAATCTCGCGCAAACCTGGACAAGTTAGCCCTGAGTTTGAACGCCCCCAACCTGATATTATTGAGGTCCGCTTCCACCTGTGGAATATTCAAACGTCCCTTGAACCTGACAAATCCAAACTTTTTGCCATATTTATCACGTTTCCGCGGGATAAAAATGTCACAGACGGCGCCTATTTTCTGAAAGAGACGCCACATTTCCGACGGGAACCAAGTTTCCGGGAAGTTAGTGAAGAAGAAGGCAGTGGAGTTTCCTTCCAGGCGACGCACGAACTCTGGTTTGCGTCTGTGTCCAATCGCCGTCGCCAATGGTGAACCGTGAATCTTGCTCTTGCCGTGTTGACCATCCTTACCGATCGCGAGGCTAGGGTAGGTTCTCTCACACTCGGAATGGGTGGGATGAAGACTGGGTAGATGGTGCTCCGCTAGATACCGCCGCGCCGGAAAGCTTTGTTGGCAGCGAAAGGGTTGGGCGGGAGAAATTTTAAATGCCTCACCTCTCTTTCTCTCTCTAAGCTGCGACATTTCTGCTTATATCTAAATATCCATTGAAAAACAATAGTAGAGTAACTCGAAATTCAATATAAAGTCATCTTATACAATCACCAATGTCTAACATCTGCATGCAATATGTAAATTTCTAATACCCACCATATTCATTCTCATCCCAAAATGTAGAAATGTCAATATTCAAACAAAAAATTCAAGATTTTTTGTGTTTCTCATCCGAAAACATTCTCAAAATCTCCCATAGTTTTCACGGAAGATCCCACCTCAAAATAACCATTCTTAAATGCTCCTTTCAGGCGATCCCAAAATTTCATTTCAGCTTGTCCCTCTGCGGATCTATTTCCTCGACAGCCCCAAGAACTTTTTCAGCCCCACGACATTTTTCAATAAAAAATCTGCTAGCTTATCTTGTGACCGCTTCCCATCGAAAATCAGCAAATTGAACTTCATTAAGGTGAGACACGATGCATGGAGGAACCGGTTGCACCAAATCAAAATTATAATTGTCCCAGTAATACCGTACAAGGATGCATCAGATAATTTGGGGTGAAACTAAAGGTCAGGGAGGAAGGGTTAGATTTAAACACACACTTGAAATTTAATTCTTTTTTTGCATTTAGAAAGTGGGAACAACGATTGCAGACAATGGATTGATAGGTGACAAGCTTACCACATTTAACTTGATCCATTCGAGTGATGGCATCGCATAGAGCAACCGTACAAGTGATCCGCTGTTGCAGCCTGAAAAAAATTGTGGTCGTTTCACCATATTAAATTGAGGAACTGGATGTCCTCATTTTGATCGGCAGATTTCCTATCACAGATCTATAAATGTTATAGTAATATGGTTTCACTAAAATTCATATCTCATTGCACCAATAAAATATAGCTGCCTGCGACATAATGTAACGGATAAATATGAAAGCAGGAAGCAATCTCAAATATTGTCAAGTAAAAATGTAATACTAATATGGTTTCACCAGATTCTGCTATCTCAAAATTGTCAAGTAACGAAACCACCTTTTTAACATTATTCTTTTTCCGGTCTGAATCTGTATACCAAAGAGCTTGAAAGCAGGAAGCAGGAACTACATCAATAGGTTTTCATTTATTCTTGGGTTAGGACAGGATTATGTGATATCTAACTACGTAACATAATGAGAATAAAATGGTTAGAGAATCTAACCTCCACAAAATAAGCTGACAGCTCCAAGCAATTCAAACCCGAGCATCCAACCAATAAGAGCTTAGCATGCAATCCGTTCCTCTTAGATCCTTGGTCTTACAACCCGATACCGTTGTAGATAAGAGTTACAAAAAGTACCGAAGATGCACGTAGGTCAAACTTGTCAATATAGTCACCATAAAATTCAAATGTTAGATTCTTGGCTTCAGAAATTTTGACCCGGCAACTTTGTGCTTTAGTCAGACAAGAGTTCTGATGTCCATGAACTTTGTCAATGATGGGGCCTTGATGTCAACAGAATCAAGTTTCGACCATTTGCAATTTTCAAGCGTGAATGTTTATAAGACCAAGAAATGAAAGACTTTTGGTTAGGGTCGGGACCATGCTCACTTAGAATTTCAGCAAAGGCAAGATGCAAACGTTTTAGATTGAGGAAACAACTAGTGACGGGGACTCTCAAAATACAAGGCAACAGCAGTTTCAGTTTCGTCAACGAAGTGCATTGGAAAAGACGTCGGGGTAAAACAACACCTTCGTGATTAAAATCTACACGCAAATTATTTTGAACATTTCTCAACAAGACAGCTGATATACATGGGACTCCCAGCTAACGCATGAAACACTCCGCCTGGGGAGTTGTGCGTGAATCCCTTAATCCTGCACCTGCAGCTGGTTGGCCCCCGAATTGGATTGTGAAGTGAAAGTCGAAACTTGTTTATGGTAGGAGTACGCGAAAGAAAGAGAACCTTGTCAACAAACTCGGTCAAATAGTTCTTCCTAGGAGGTTTAGGTGAAAGCGCATTACAATCACGGATGTCTATGATATAGATACTAGTCCACCTGTATTCCCACGCTTTGGACAGAAGACAGGTGCGAAATGCGTCTTTAGCGGCAAGGAGGGATAGGATATGAGTTTTTATATTTTCAGGTAAGTTTTCAAAAATATCTTCACCGTTGACATCCGTTATTTCAATGGAAAATTGAAATATTAAAGAATATTCATAACACAGTTACTCAAACAAGTAAAAAACACAAGGCAGTCACGCATGGACCCACGATGACAATTTTTAAAGAAAAAAATTAAAAAAATGCGCTGAAGTAAAACCCACCAGGCACAATACCTGAACAAGAAATAAAACCACAATCACCTAGTTAAAACCACAAGGCACAAACACTCAACAAGAAATAAAATCAAAAGATCAAGACTACATTACATTTTAAACCTGAAATATTAAAGAATATGCATGATCCAGTAACTTAAACAACTGAAAGACACAAGGCAATCATGAATGCACCAACATTGTTGAAGATGGTGCAGATAACAATTTGTAAAAAAATGAAAAAGAAAAAACAACGATGAAACCACAATCACATCCACTATTTTAATGGTAAACCTAAAATATTAAAGAAAATATGCACAACACAGTTACTCAAACAACACAAGGCAATTATGCATGGACTACGGCAACATTGAATGGGTGCATATAGCAATTTGTAAAGAAGAAAAATATATAAAAAAAATGGCGGTGCCTGAAGCTTGGTTAAACCCGCAAGACAAAATCATTGCATCGAAAATAAAACGTCACCTAGTTAAACCCATGAGTCACATTATGCATGAAATAAAAAGTCAAGAAATTCATGTCTTCATTACAGTGTTAATAGTTAAAACTATGAAAACCAAAAATAAGAAATTTTGGGTATGTTTGGTTGAATAAAAATAGGATCTGTATTTGGAATTCGATTTGAAAATCATGGATTTAGAATTTCATTTTGTGTTTGATAAAAATTAAAAATATTATTTAAGATTGGATTTGACACTTAAAATTAATATTATTTGATATTAAAAGTTATATTATTTAATTTCTAAAAACATTGTTTATTAATTTAAATATTCATATTATTGTTTATCAATATATAGAATAAAAAAATATTTTAAAACATGACAAGAAAAATCATTTGTTTATTAAATAGTTTTAAGAAATAAAAAAAGTTCAGAAAATTTAGAAAAAGTTACTAAAATTTGATAATTGGGCTTTTAGTATTAAAAATAATGGAGCTTTTTAAGCAAAAAGAATTTTTAGATATAAAAAATAATAATTTATTTTAAAACTAAAGTTGTGAAAATGCAAAATGATGTTTATCCACCGAAACAAGATGTTGGGATATAGTTTGAATCAACGTTAAATTGGCACAAGTATATATTTTTTGATTCATTTACTTAAATAAAATCTTTATTATAATTATAAACATAAAATATTTATCAACGAAATCCATTTACTTTTTTGAATAATCTTATTTTAACTACTAGCAGCTCAAGAGTCGCACGATTTACTACTACTGACGATATTATTCTTTGATTCCTGAGATTCTGATACCTTGAGATCATTGTATATGTATGTGCATTACATTCTTGCACGACATGCAATGCATATATTTTTGGATATTGGCCCATGTTGTGGAGATGTCATGTCCTTGCGTGTAGAGATGTCATGTCCTTGAGTATTGCAGTTATGCAACTTTCAGATGCTCGACAGGAAAGTTCTAAGAGTACAAGAGCTCCGTGAGAGTGGGCTCAAGTATTATTTGTTGTATTGTTCATCCTAGTACTGTGTTAAGAGAGTTTCTAATACTAATTTAATTCATCGGGGTATGCCACGTGTAGCTATGTTTTGAATATCATGTTCACGTATATGCTTTGTTTTGATGAACATGTAATTCTGTACATTAAAAATTATGACTGTCTTACGGTATCAGCAACAAAAATTATAGATTGAGGTTGAGTGTTGTGGGATGGCAAATTGGTGGGAGTTTTGCCTTTTGTCCCACATTGGTTGGGAGAAAAAAAATGGGAAGCATTTGAGTTATAAAAGTTGTATGAGCCTTATAATTTAAGCGTATAGGTCTATATTTTATCAAACAATTTTTTTATTTTTGATTATTGTCCTTTTTTTGTAAATGAGACGAGAGATGTGTGAGTGAAAGAGTTTTGCTTTATAACAACCCAATCAACAATGCAAATATAGAGTCACTCGGCCCAACAAATCTTTAAACATATCCAACACTAACTAATATTTAAGTTTGAATGCGTCTAAAATATATCGGTCTCACTTCTATATACTTGATCTTAGAAACATCAATATATATATATATATATATATATATATATATATATATATATATATATATATATATATATATAAGTCCTCTCCATATAACACATTCTGCACCCAGCCCATTTAAACACTCACACTTCACGGGCCCACTCCCTCTCTCGTCTCCTTCCTCCTCTCATCTCTGTAATACACGAACACAATTATGCCTTGACATACACATACCCGAACAACAACACACACACAAACAAAAAACCGCCACAAACATGTACTCCTGCCGAACAAACACCCGAAAAAACACACAAAGCACGCACACGCAACAGCAGCACCCATACACACCCAGCCGAACACTCGTCCGCGCAATAATACACCCACGCACTGTAACACTAGCACACGCACAACCTTCTGCCATTAACTCACGCACATTTACACACTCCCACGCACTGCACACTCCAACGCACACCCAAGCTCCATTTCGCATCAGTATTCTCCTACCCTTAACGTTTCTCACTATTCACGTGAATAATGCTAATGATTAGAGGCTTACGTTGACTACTCACCTTCAGACGTGATTTCCTCACTCGGCTAGTTTCCTACGATCCAGATGTGATTTCCTCACTCTGCCCTATCAACTGACTCGCAGCCACCCGATGCTAGGTCCTCGCCTCCGTTCTCCATCCTAAAATCCTTCTCGGCCACATCAAGCGAGAAAATAAATCTAAGAGTTAGTACAATGAATTCAAGGAAATCAATAACTCTTCTACAACCAAAACGTTCCACCTCAACCTCTTTGAAGATTACGACTGCTCACGTCTTATATCTTGCTCCAACCACAGCAATCACTGAAGACCCTTCCTCAATGATTAATCAGTACTGAAACTCAATTCCATCCGAACTCAATTTGTGGCAAAATGCTGTATTTCGTTCCCTTTACTCTAAAGCTCCCCGATTGTTTCTTAAGCACTCACTCTGTTTTGATTGTGAGGAAAATGGCTGAATGGAAAAAGGACATTTACGGTTATGAGGAATTGATGAGGTGTGAGAGAGAGTATTATTCACGCGCGCAACACACGAACATATATAAAAAAAACCTATTGTTATTTTATCATTTATTATTATTATTATTATTCTTTACTATTAACTTCTACTTTCAATAAACAATCGAAAAGGTTGCGAAATCATCCTACATCACACCATGCAATTATCAAGCGATTTAAATTTTGACAACAAAAAACAACACAACACATATAGACTGCAAAATGTATCATGAAAACTGAAAAGATAAGGTATCCGTGAGAATTAAATTTGAATAACACATAATCAATCCACATTTACCTTTTAAGAATGGATATACGATGAATCAAAAAAAGCAGAGGAGTTTTCGAACTCACCACGACAGACATCAACACTTGGACCAACATTACGCAAGGTTGACCAGATGCTCGTAAATGATAACTAACCACTGGAGCAGGACGTCGAAATCAAAGCACTGGCATAACTGAGAAAAGCAAGACGTATGATGAAGCTCAAAGAAAAAGTTTTGAGTATGATTCTGGAAAAACATGCAAGGAACGTTCGATCGAAAGGTGAAGAAGAACCGAGCTCAGCACAAGGTTCATCGAACTGAAACTCAGATGCTCGGAGATGATTACTAACCACGGGAGAATGAAGTCGAAATCAAAGCACTGGCGGAGCTGAGAAAGGCAATACGTCCAATGAAGCTCGAAGAAGAAGCGGGAAGGCCTAAAATCGATCCTAGAAAATGATGGGAGAGGGGTTGTATGTTTGGTGTTTAACTGCTTAAAGTAATTTAAAATTAAATTACTTTATTTCACAATTTTATTTTTCATTTATTTCAATTATTTTATGTCATATAATATACAAAACAATTACCTTCTTATCTATTTTAATAATTACTTTGTGTCACAATTTTATTTATCATTTATTTTAATTATTTGATGTGCCCGGCATATATATATATATATATATTACATTAAAAAACAAATAATTCTGGTATGTACAATTTTGAGAACTAAACTATTGACGTGTGTAGTGAGTTTTAAGGGCTAAATTAATAAAATAATATTAATTAATAAATTACATTAAAAAAAAAGTGTTGCACAATTAATATGAAACACATAATATGTGTGCGTTTCTTCCAATAACATTAAAAAAAAAGTTATTAAAAAACAATTAAAAAGATTAATATTGCTACTCAAAATTCGATAGTCATATATGAAATTTCAAATTTTCATAATTCAACTCTCAAAATATTAGTCCTCTAGTCATCTAAATTATTTTAGGATTATAGTGAATAATAAAAAATAATAATATCCAATTATATACCACAAAAGTCATAATGGACGCGTCCACATGTTGATATCCCGTACTTTGAAGGCCGTGAAAAAGGTGATATCAACCGACGTGTAATTCTATCAATACCACTCCATATATCCATCCTGAGTGGTTGTAGGCTTGAGCAAGAATCCAGTTTTTTTTTTAATATGAAATACTTTGAGGAGAAAGTGCACGCCGGTTATTGGGAGGAGTGGAGAAATACTTGTCTGGGTTTACAAAAGTTGATGACAATAGATACTCAATGAAGATTTTTTTTGAGATACAAAAGCAGAAGTATCTTGAAGCTCTTGATAGGTAACCTTAAAAATTGTATTTGGTAGAAAACTCTAAATAGACTTCTTCATGTTGTTTAAATTTTTGTTCAAGTTTGTTGAATATAAATTATTTTGTTCCTTCCCATTTGATTATTTTAATTGGCACCATTAGGCAAGACAAAGCAAAGGCAGTTGAAATTCTGGTGAATGACTTGAAAGTGTTCTCCACATTCAATGAGGATTTGTACAAAGAAATCACTCAGCTGTTGACGCTTGGCAATTTCAGGTAGTGTGTATTCCATTTGTTAAACAAGGTTCATGAACACGTCAACTGGTTGTAGTTCATTTTTTTTTCCATAATTGCCTTAGAAACTATTTCCTCTTCAAGGTCAGATTATAAATACCATTTCCCTTACATTCGTTTTAAATTTATTGCATGATTTCTTTGCTAATTTTGCTGCTAAGTTTTTAAATGGCAAGTTAGATTGTCATTCTCATAAAATCGCTTTGAAAACATAAAGATCTCAATTTAATTATGAATCTTCTTCATGCGTATTTTATAAATGAAAGTAACATGGAAAGAATTTAGTGACTCCTCCGATCTTGGAAATGAAATATGAAGTCCGCACAATCAATACAGAGGACACTTTGTGATGCTTGATTATAATTTATATTACTTGTTTTGCACGAGATCGGCTTTTGCCTCTCTAACACTTAGAACCATACTTGTGAAACTATTTACACTGCATAGCAATGGATATGGTTATATGGCTGTTGCAGTTTGTTAGAATATACATATGTTTTATGATTGAAAAAGTTAAGGTTTGGTGACACTAGGACAGCTTATCAATTTCATTGATGACAGGGAAAATGAGCAGCTCTCCAAGTATGGTGACACTAAGACAGCTCGTAGCATAATGTTGATTGAGCTAAAAAAGCTAATTGAGTCCTCTAGATTGAGGACCCTTATCGATCAAAGGTATAGTGGTCTCTGATTTGTACACCCATGTCACTGTGTTGTGAGATTATGTGCCATGAATTTCGGTTCCTTGTTTTGTCTCCATATGTTTATGGTTGAGAGTGGCAAACTTTTCATGCTATTTATCTCGTCTTTTTCTGATTTTTCTGCATATTGGGTTTGCAGTTTGAATTGGCAGCACCAGCTCTGCAAAAATCCAAGGCCAAACCCAGACATCAAAACCTTGTTCACGGATCACACATGCAATACTCCAAATGAGGCCCTTGCACCAACTCCTGTCAATCTTCCCGATACTGCAGTTGCGAAGCCTGTTGCTTACACATCACTTGGAGCTCATGGGTATACATTAATGTTCGATTATGATGTTCCATGTCTTATTTTATTATCTTTCTGGTCCCATATGCTCACTAAATATTTCATACCCACTTCTTCTCAATACTTACAGCCCTTCCCACCTGCAGCAGCAGCTGCCAATGCTAATGCTTTAGCTGATTGGATGGCAAATGCTGCTGCAACTTCATCTGCTCAAGCAGCGGTTGTCACTGCATTTTCATTACCTGTCCAGCCTAATCAAGGTGAGAACTCTTTGACCTTAGCCCGAGATTTGGTGTTGAAGAAGTTGAATACTGACAAGTGGTACTATTTAGGATTTCTATGTTTTTTCTTTATAAGTTTTTTTCTTTAACAATTACCATGGGATGATAATTAATTTTGAAAATGGTGCTGATCCAATTTTCATCATTCTTTTTGTATTTTACAACAGTTTCTATCTTGAAGTGCCCAATTACTCCTCCAGCTACGCTTGGTATGGTTGAGTATCAGAGTGCTGATTATGAGCAATTGATGAAGCGTTTGCGTTCTGCACAATCAGTTGAGGAGGTAATACTATTTTCAAAATTCAACTAATTTGACAAAATTAAGTTTTTTGTGCATTAATTGAGCCTTAATTTTATTTTATGTTCAGGTTACATATCCTACTGTTCGTCAACCAGTATCTTGGTCCCTGGATGACTTACCAAGAAATGTAGCTTTCACATTGAACCAAGGATCTCCTATAACAAGCTTGGACTTTCATCCTTCACACCATATGTTACTTCTTGGTATCATATTCTGGCAATCTGTTTTTTTATCAAATCAAGACCATGTTTCTCCATGTTAGTTGGACTGGATGTGATTCTTCCATTCTTTATCTGGATTTACTCATTATCAGTGGGATGCAGTAATGGCGAAATAACACTTTGGGAAGCTGGAATTAGAGAGAAGCTGGGTTCCAAGCCCTTCAAAATCTGGGATATATTAGCTTGTACATCAACATTTCAGGTTCATAATAAAAGCTGAATATCGTTCTTGCGAAACTATACCCCATTACATTTAATGATTCATGTCCCTTATATTCTTCAAAGTAGTGTTTTTTTGCAGTACAAGTGTCGCCTTTTTTTTTTTTTGAAACTAATATACTCCAATTATTTTCATGACCATTCTTTTTGTATTTTTCAGTGGCCGTTACTGTTTTCTAAAAAATGGAACTTTTGAACATACTTCTGCTGCTAAAGATGCACCATTTTCCGTGAGCCGACTTACATGGAGCCTGGATGGGACTTTCTGCGGTAAAGTTATATTCCCAGAATGCTGTGGTTAAGAAGGTGCTACTATCCTCTGACAGTATCCATGGTGCAGGAGCTGCATTTTCCAAGCACATAATCCGTTTGTATGCCTTTGACTTGCTCCAGCATCTTGAGGTATTGCGTGAATTCTGTAGTCATCGAAATATTTTAAGCAAAAATTAAGAATTCTTTGCATATTGATGCTCATATTGGAAGCGTGAATGACATTGCTTTTGCCCATCCAAACAAACAGCTGTGTGTTGTAACTTGTGGGGATGACAAGTTGATAAAGGTGATGATGAAACTTCAAAATTCATCTGGAAGGATAATGTTTAGATTCTTATAACTGGATAAAATGACTGAAGGATAAACTTGAAACAGGTATGGGATCTAACAGGAAGAAAACTTTTTAACTTCGAAGGGCATGAAACACCTGCTGCATCATCCTCGGGTACCGTCTCTTTCTGCTGCTTCATATTACCTTGGTTTTGCCCTATGTTCATCGTCATTTGACTCCGGAGCATTTGTTCCACCATTCCTTTTCGAACCCATGAAGTTTTCTTCAAGTCGATCAATTTTGTCCATCTGGCCTTGGATTTGTGCGACGTTTTCTAGTAAGCCAGTCACCTTTTTTTCCACAACCTGGATCTTAGCTTCTGAATGGGTGCTTGCCATTTCGAATCCGGCAGGTCGGACCAATGTTATGATTTAGATTATTAAGTATATAATTTATCACAAAGATCGATTAACACGAGATTTCAGAATAGAAATATACTTGGATTCAAATATACTGGAATTGAAATACAAACAGAAGTTGTTCAACTTCAGCTCACGGTGATTTCCGTGGCCAAGTGCTAGTACATTTTCCTATCAAAATAAAAATAACTGAATGAAATAACTGCTTCTACCCCCACTCTATTTATTTCCCCACCTTCCTTGTAACCACTCCCGCTCTCCTCGCATAAACTGATTTAATCTTGGGCTTCTCTGGGCTATCCTCTCTTGGGCCTGGATCATTTGGGCTCGTAACATACTTCCGTGCAGGATACTATCGTGCACAAAGTCCGACAAGGGATAGAGATCGAGATAGGAAACGAGATACAGGTATGCCTTGTTCCATGGGCCCTTTATGTCTTCTCCAGTTGAGTTGTGAACTTCTTGTCGTTAATGATTTTCAACAATATTTGAAAAGTAGCTACTTGCTTCTCATAACAGGATCATGTATTGTTTTCATAAGTGATGGATGAATGTGTTATTTCATGTTTTTAAAGTGGTTTAAAATACTTATATTTTATTTAACATTCTGTCAATTTATCGACGGCTTAAAATGTGGACTTGTTCTTTGTTTTATGTGACACCGATTGTGATGGTTATTAATGTTATATGCATATTTACTGTTATATTATGGAATGAAACTAAAATCGTTCTCAACTTTTATCTTCCTTTTCCATCCAAGCAACAAGTTTAGTTGGAAGCTGTTGTTTAAACCAAACTTACGTGGTTAAACGTACGTCACATGTGTGATAATTGTTTCGACCAACATGGCATTTCAAGCCATAAGTGGCTTATACAGCTTCCTATAGCAATATATTGCGATCCTGCCAGGTTTCTCTGCACTGGCAGTGTGCAGCTGAGAAGTATGATGGGTCGTACAATCTTGAATTTTCTGCAGGTTTTTTTGTTAAACAGTATCTCCCTGCTTTGTTTTATTTTCTCTTTTTAACCATTGGCTACTTTCGTTACAATTCTAAAACTTTTGTTCGCATTTTGTTTGCATCAATTAGATGAATTTTGTAATTTTTCTAACTTCGGGTGACTAAAAAGACTGTTAGTTTGATTTCCCCTGCCCCCAAACAACCAAAACAAACCTTCTAATTGTTTCAATTCCGTTGCCAGAAAAAAAATAGATTGAATTCAAATGGTGTCATGAAGTTTGAGCTAAAAAATCAACCCTGTAAACTTTCAGGGATAGAGATTATGGCAGAGATTGGGATTATGACAGAGTATGATAGAGACTATGGTAGAGGAGGTGATAGAGATAGAGACAGGGATAGAGAAAGAGGCAGGGATCAACATCGCATACGAGACGAAGATGATTATGGCCGTGAGAGAAACAGGGAAAGGGATAGGGAAGGCAGGGAGAGGGATAAGCGAGACAGGGGCGTGGGAGGAGAAGCTATTCAAGGAGCCGAAGTAGAAGTAGAGATCGCAAGGATCGTGATGGCGATGACCGTCATAAGAAGCATTGTAGTACCAGTCCAAAAAGGCGAGGGGAGGTGCCTGAGGATGCTCGGGATGAGCCGAAAAAGAAGATAGAAAAGAAGGCAAAGAAGGATGATGGAACCGACCACCTGATCCTTGAGATTGCAGAACAGAACAGGCTCAGGGCATCTCTGGGACTGAAGCCTCTTTAAGCTGTGAGAATTTTTTTTACGTGCAGTTTCTATTGTTTACTCGCTTTTCCTTTTGATATGGTTTGGGGAAATACAGTATAGAGCACTGGCAATAATATTGAAAAATGTTGTGTCACTGTATCTATTGTGTCGTGACATTTTGATCCAAGTTGAATGAAATTCTGGTCTCTCTTGCAGATACCGAGTACTCGATAATTTAACTCTTGTGTCTTCCAATGCATGATTGTAGAAAGTTTGTATTCTCTTGCAAGCACATTATACACAACAAACTTCACTGTGAATATGTTCATATCCCAAAGTAATTACATTGTAGCTTGTGCTACACTTTGAAAAACCTAAAGTTCGGTGACAATGTCCTAAAAGCCTTGAACCTTCTTTAGCAGCGGTCGCATGTTTTTTCATGTGGAATAATATCTTCTGGTAAGAGAATTCCATCTTCATCATAATGAAGTACACCTGATACATTTAACGCCCTGCACTTTTCTCCCATTAGTATCCTTTTCTTGCATAGCTCCTGGCTAAATTCGGAAAAAACCATGGTTAATTTTATCAAGTAAAATTAATGGTGTTTTTTTTTTAAGTTTCAATATTAAATTAAACAAATTGAAAATCTCCATCCTCATTCATTGCCCTCCAAATAAAATAAATCTGACAAAAATGAGTTTTATTCAAGTTATCCGGATCATGATTTAAAAGAAAAAGACGTGACTGAATTAGAGTCCCGACAAAGAGTTAGATTACTAAATTAGATTTATCTTGGTATGTGTTATAACTGTCAGCAACTATAGATGTAATTTTGAGATTTTCGTTCTAAAAACTCAAAAATTTATACATATATGATCCGCTTGCTACTATAAATGAATGATGAATAATATGAGTGATAAATAGATAGGATAAAAATTTATTGTGACAATTTATAATGTGTTTAGTTTGTGCGATTACAAACTAAAATTATAATATATATTGTGTTTGGTGTTAAATGATAAGTGAGTGATGGTATTTATAAATTATGTCAACTATCCAAATTACACTTGTGTTTTTTGTTAAAAAGAAATGTAAATTTATATTTTCATCCCCTCCTTACATTTAATCGTCAAGAACATTCTGGCCATTTCCCGTTTCTCACCAATTTCTCCACCATCGATAGAAACTTCCGCATCTGCGGATCTGATAGGTTTGCAGCTAGCTCCGTGGAGTAAAGCACCGAGCAGCTACTGAACAGCTTATCGGGAGGTTCATGGGTGGAGATGAAGCAGAGACACCCCGTTTCTTATGGCTGGGCGGTCGTGGAAGAGACGTTTTTGTCGGGGAATGGAGCTGCTCCGGCTTCCCGGTTCGGCTGTGGTAAATTCGGGCCGACCCAGTTCTCTCGAAGATATACATGAGACCGGTCCCATGTTCACCGGCGAACTGACAATTGAAGTTGATGGATACACCGTCTGTAAGGCGTTTCAAGGGTGAGGGTGAGGGATGAGGGGTGGGTTTTCATAGGTGGATGGGAGACTGACGGAGAAGATGACGAACGAAGCATCGTGAGAGGAGGAGGAGAAGAAGAAAGCGGTGGCTGTGCAGAACTTGGAACCAATTTTTTAGGGTTTGAGTAAGAAAAGAGTATGTTAGTAAAATTGTCTTTCCTATCCATCTTATTGTAGCATGGTTGAATTGGCATCACATGGTGAGAGCGTGATGTTACATACTGAATTTTGCAACAATTCTCACGGACGGATCGGCTGATTTGTTCGGGCTTTTAAAAAGTGTGAAGAGCAAGTGATGATGCCCAATTATTAATTAATCACACTCGTATCTGCTAAATCGAGAGCACACCTAATATAAATTTTACGGTATCTATGTATCATTTATTCTATTGATTGCTCCACCTTCCACAAATATTTTTGGGGAAATATTTTGTGTATATTCGGTTGGTTGGAATCCTTTGATAGTTGACCTGCTTCTCCGCAGGAATGTTTTGTTGCAACATCGGGCTTGGAAAAATGACAATAGCAAGTCGAGACAAGTGTTTAACACATTGTGTTTAAGAAGATTTGTCCCGCTCACAGTGCGTAAGGAATATGCCAATCTTTTCCCAAGATACAACGACTTCTACTTATGATTGTTGCACTACAAATCACAAGTTTTACAACCACAAATGTTGCAAACTCTCTTCTTCAAGACCACAATATGAATATGATGCAAAATGATCTTTGATTGCCTTTTCTCATAATATATTGTGTTGCAATTCTCACCAAAAATTATTTTATAATGAATGGGGATGTGTTGTATATATACTTGTCCAATGAACATCCTATGAAAGATACCATTTGAGAGTTATTTTTCAAGAAAAGTTTCACCTGGTTGTCTAGAGTCGCATTTTGTCATGAAAAGTCACGATGGACGCCCTAGGCGCACCCTGAGTGGAGCCCGCGCCTCCCTCACTTCCTGGAAATTCATGGCAATGTAAGAGGCACCCTAGCTTCATAAAGAGAGGCGCCCTAGGCTCCTCCCTGCGCTTTGGACGCCAGCTAGGAGGCACCCTAGTTTCTCCCATTCTGCCTGCTTTTCACATTTTTCTCCCTTATCATTCAACTTTTTCATGTCTTTCTTGCTTAATTCCAATTTATTAAGCCTTGCTTAATCTCAATCCATTGCATCGATCTTAAATTTCTTAATTTCAATTCATTAAGCCTTATAATTTTCCAGCAGGCCCCCACATGAATGAAATTAATGCATGTATGCACATGATGTCGAAAGAGGGGTTTTTTAATAATTTAACCCGAAAAAAATATTTATTTAACAAAATAACATAATTTTTTTTTTATTATCAAAATGACCGAAGTCTCAGATGGCGATTTCAATATAAAATTAATTTTTTTTTGAAGTCGTCATCTCAGATGTCGACTTCAATATAATTTTTTATTTTTAGTGTGGAAGTCGCCATCTGATATGGCGCCCAAAAGGGGGCGCTGGTTAAAAAACAATCATTGGATTTTCTTTCTTGCTCGCTTCCATATATATATATATATATTTATATTTATTTATTTATATTTATATATGTAGAAGTTGCCATATCAAATGTCGTCTTCCATATATATGACAACTTCTATGTATGAAGTAATTACATCAATTATGGAAGGCTAAATAAAATCTATTTTTACTATAAGTGTGTTTATATAATAGGACATAAAAAAATTAATTTACGGAGTATTAGATATTTTACATTTTCTTATTTTCTTTTTTTTCTGTTTTGGGATGCAATTCGTTGTCTGCTTATTCAATATTATACAAAGATTTAAAAAAATACACATTTCAACTTTCTCAAAAGGATCGTGCTTTCCTACGATGCACGGTGTTAGGATCGGGGTAGTGTTTAGAAGGGGAGGTGTAAGGACCCTAGTTCCTTAAGTGCGGATTAAAGGCATAATTAAATTTTTCCATACAAAATAAGGTTTGAAGGTCAAGTTGATGCCCTGAGTTAATTAAATTACAGTGCCAAATAAAGTTTCAAAAGGGATTAGTTACATTCCCAACCAATGAATACTAATCCTATAGCTTTACACTACTCCTAGAGCAGATACTATACAAAAGGATTTGGCCTGCTAACAAGAGCACTCCTCACTGGCTCACTGCATCACCCGCCTTAGCCCCTTCCGCCCAAGTACCTACAGGAACAACCCCAAACCGTGAGCATGTATATAAATCATATCCACAATAATATGATCACAATTAAATGCATAAACCATAAATGCAATTCACTTCCTGTGTTAACATATTTAAAAGCTCCATTGGTTGTCCCTGTATCACAATAATAATCAAAGATTATAATACCAATATGCATGTCATGACATGAACTCATTCCGTGTATACCAATTTCCAATTTCCAGTCTTATTATATCAGTGGCATAATACCCCTCGCGTTTATATGACAGCGGCATTAATACCCCTCGCTTCGACATATTAGCGGTATAATATCCCTCGCATCAATATGACAGCGGCATTATCCTTCGCTTCGACATATTTGCGGCAAATATTCTTCATCGCTAAATATGACAGCGGCAAGTATTCTATCATCGCTTCGACATAACAGCGGCAAGTATTCTATCATCACTACGATATAATCTCGACTCACAATATATATATATATGCAACCGTAATGCATGTCCAATCACATATGCAACCAAAATGCATAAACAAGACCATGTATGCAACCACAATGCATGACCAATTCAAAGCGTAATAAATACGTTTTACCGTCCGATGCTCGTACGTCTCACTACGTACCTTGATTCCAAAAGTGGAGATTATCGTAGACTTTATCTCCTATGCTGTGTGCCCACCTGGGATGGTTCTACACATTCACACAAATCAATATTAGGAGCCAATAATAGTCCGATATCAAAATTTCACAAAAAAAATCCAAAAATCCAATATTTCAGCCTTCGCGATCGATCGCCCATCACGGCGATCGATCGCCCAAACGTACTGCCCGAGCCCCAAATTTTTCATCCTTCGGCGATCGATCGCCACACTTGGCGCGATCGATCGCCAGACCCGCCGATCGATCGCCCAAGAGTGGCGATCGATCGCCAAAAGCTTCCAACGCCTACTGCCTGGGCGCGATCGATCGCCTGAAATGGGCGATCGATCGCCGACCCCTGTAACCCGAAAAATCTCCATTTTTGCACCTCAAAATCATTCCAACCCATTCCAACACAAAACCAACAAACCAACAACTCAAATAACATCATAACCCTTCAAAATACACCTTAAAACAACCATAAAACCAACCCCCAAACAAAACCACAACAATCCAACCCAAACCCATTTTAAACCCTTCAAAACCATTTCAATCTTAAACCAAACACAATAAAAGCAATGGGGAGGTATCCATACCTCTAGGGGACTCCAAAACTCACACCAAAACCCACAAAGCAAGCTTCTTGAAGGTTTTCTCTCCAACCTTGAGCACAATTTCGAAAATGGGGAAAAGGAAGGGTTTGGTGGTGGTTTTGGGGAAAGTTGTAAAGTAATGGGAATTAAAGGGGAATGGGGTATAAATGATTTAATTAAACCAATTGCCTTCCACAATTTACCATGGTGTATAAAACACCCCAACATGATATTTAAAAGGCATTTTACCATAATGTACCAAAATCCCAATAAAAACATGATTCACACAATTAATCACAACCCAGTACAATTAAACCATCAAAATCCCCAATTTGCATAATAATTATTTCGGGGGTATCACAATACTCCCCTACTTATAGGATTTCGCCCTCGAAATCACACGCACTTACCCAACCAAAACCAAACATAACTCACATACCAGAAAATAACTCCGGGTAGTGCTGCATCATATGCCGCTCCGTCTCCCACGTGGCCTCTTCGACACCTCTGCGATCCCACTGAATCTTTACCATTGGTATCACTTTGTTCCGTAGCCTGCGATCAGCCCTGTCCAAAACTCTGACTGGTCGTTCCTCATAAGATACATCAGAATCTAGCTGAACCTCAGATGGCTGCAATACATGAGACGGATCCGGCTCATACTTCCGTAGCATCGATACATGAAACACGTCGTGAATACCAGACAACGACGGTGGTAGTGCCAGACGGTAAGCCAAGGTACCGATGCGCTGTAAGATCTCATACGGTCCCACATACCTCGGGGACAGTTTACCACGCATACCAAAACGAACTACACCCCTGAACGGTGAAATCTTTAAAAAAACCCTGTCTCCCGTCTGAAACTCTAACGGTCTCCGCCGTTTATTCGCATAGGCTGCCTGCCTGTCCTGGGCTGCCTTCATTTTCTGACGGATAACCTTTACCTTATCCTCCATCTCCCGAATCAATTCGGGTCCTCCCACAGCTTTACTAGTCAAGTCGTCCCAGTACAATGGCGACCTACAACGCCTACCATACAAAGCCTCAAATGGTGCCATCTGAATACTCGCCTGGTAGCTATTGTTGTATGAAAACTCCACCAAGGGCAGAGAATCTTGCCAAGAGGCATCAAACTCCAACACACAAGCTCGTAGCATGTCCTCGAGCGTCTGTATAGTACGCTCTGTCTGCCCATCCGTCTGGGGATGATATGCCGTACTCAATCTCACCTCAGTACCCAAAGCTGACTGAAGACCTCCCCAGAAATGAGACGTAAACCGCGGATCTCTGTCGGACACAATAGACACTGGAATCCCATGCAGCCTCACTATGTCCCGGACATACAGCTGAGCCATCCTCAAGTATGTGTACGTCATACTGTAGGGAATGAAGTGAGCTACCTTCGTCAGCCTGTCAATAATCACCCAAATGGCATCACAACCCGAAGTAGTCCTCGGCAAGTGGGTCACAAAGTCCATAGATATGTGCTCCCACTTCCACTCCGGTATCTCCAAGCTCCTTAGCTCGCCACCGGGTCGCTGCCTTTCTGCCTTCACCTGCTGACAGATCAAACATTTCTTGACAAATGAGACTACATCTCGCTTCATCCGCTTCCACCAGAACTGATCACACAAGTCCTTATACATCTTTCTCCCTCCTGGGTGGATGCTGAATCGGCTACTATGGGCCCGTTCCAAGATTCCTCTGCGCAACTCTGGCGTGCATGGAACTACCCAACGGTTACCGAGTCTCAAGGAACCATCCTCAGCCACTCTGAATTTTGATGGCTGACCCTGTAATATCAATGCTGACCATCTCTGAATCTCACAATCAGACCTCTGAGCTCTCCTGATATGCTCATAAATATCTGGCTCAGCCAATAAGGTCGATACCCGAACCGGTGATGCGTCCGTATCGAAGTCATAGCCCAGATGGCAACAAGAAGTCATCATAGCCGACAAATGCATGACATCCTCAGCAGTATTCCTCACCTTCCGACTCAAGGCGTCTGCTGTCAAATTGGCTTTCCCCGGATGGTACTCTATTTCACAATCATAATCTTTAAGTAGGTCCATCCATCTCCTCTGACGCATGTTCAATTCTGCCTGAGTAAACAAGAATTTCAGGCTCTTATGATCTGTATAAATGGTGAAGGAGGTACCATACAGATAATGTCTCCAAATCTTCAGAGCAAAAATGATAGCTGCCAATTCCAAATCGTGGACTGGGTACCTAGCCTCATGTGGCTTCAACTGCCTCGATGCATAAGCTACCACGTGCTTGTCTTGCATCAATACACATCCCAAGCCCTGAAGTGACGCATCAGTGTACAGAACAAACCTCTTATTCTCTGAAGGAATCACTAGAACAGGTGCTGTGGTCAACCGGTGCTTCAGTTCCTGGAAGCTCTGCTCACAAGCCTCAGACCAATAAAACGGTACTCCTTTCTGAGTCAACTGAGTCAGCGGCTTAGCAATCTTAGAAAATCCTTCGACGAAACGTCGATAATAGCCCGCCAAACCAAGGAAACTCCGAATCTCGGGCACCGAAGTGGGTGCAGCCCACTCCATCACAGCCTCAATCTTTCTGGGGTCTACCGAAATCCCACTGCTTGATATGACATGCCCCAGAAATACCACACTGCTCAACCAAAACTCACACTTACTGAGCTTGGCGTATAACTGGTGATCTCTAAGGATCTGGAGCACTGTCCTCAAATGTCTCACGTGCTCTTCCTCGCTCTGGGAATAAATAAGTATATCGTCAATAAACACAATGACGAATTGGTCCAGGTAGGGTTGGAACACCCGATTCATCAAGCTCATAAAAACAGCTGGGGCGTTCGTCACACCGAACGGCATCACTAGGAACTCGTAGTGTTCATACCGAGTCCGGAATGCTGTTTTCTGTACATCCTCCTCCCTGACCCGTATCTGATGGTATCCGGATCTCAAATCAATCTTGCTATATAGCTTCGTCCCTTGCAATTGATCAAATAAATCATCAATCCTCGGAAGAGGATACTTGTTCTTTACCGTGGCCTTATTCAGTTGCCGATAATCGATGCACAAACGCATCGAACCATCCTTCTTCTTCACAAAAAGAACCGGCGCGCCCCAAGGCGATACGCTAGGGCGTATATATCCTTTATCCAGAAGCTCTTGCAACTGTTCCTTCAGTTCCCTCAATTCTGCCGGCGCCATGCGGTAAGGAGCACGAGAAATAGCGGACGTCCCCGGTAATAACTCAATCCCAAACTCGACTTCCCTAGTCGGTGGGAATCCTGGAATCTCCTCCGGGAACACATCAGCAAATTCTGCTACAACTGGTATATCCTCGACTCTTAACTCCTTGCCCTTTCCCAACAAATTCACGGCATAAATGAGATAGCCCGTATGTCCACGTTCCAACAATTGAGACATCTTGATTGCCGAAATCAACGGAATCTTCGCACGAGAACCGTTACCATAGAAAATCCACTGAACTCCCGAATGAGATCTAAACCGCACTGTCCTCTGCCGGCAATCCACCACTGCCTGATACCTGTTCAGAATGTCGATGCCCACAATACAATCGAAATCTGACATACCCAGAACAATCAGATCTGCCTTGACTTCATTGCCCTCAAAATAAATGAGGCAGTCCATCAGAAATTGATCCGCAACAACTTGCTTTCCGGTGGGTGTCGAGACCAATAGAGACGTGGGCAACGGAGACGTGCACATATGATGTCTCGCCACAAAGTCCGCAGACACAAAGGAGTGCGAAGCACCTGTGTCTATCAAAATAAAGGCGGAATATGTAAATAATAGGCACGTACCAGCTATAACCTCCTCTGGAGCTGCATCGGCCTGCTCCCTGGTCAATGCATAGACCTGACCCTGAGGCGGTCCCATCGCCTGTCCTCCCATATGTCGAGGCGCCACCGGTGGCCTCTGCTGTACTGTCCCGGTAGAAAACCTTCCTCTGCCTTCCCTGAGGTCCGTCTGTCCCTCCCGATTAGGACAACGCCGAGCAATGTGGCCCGACCTGCCACATATATAACAAGCAGAACAGTCGCGCATCAGATGCGGCCCTCCACAAAAGTGGCACTTAACTTCACCAGCTCTGCCAGGTCCTCCAAAAGTGGATGCACCGCCTCTCCGGTCACCCTGTTTCCGGCCATCCGGTCGCCTTCCACTAAACCGGGAAGAAGAAGAAGAAGTTCCTCTTGATTTAAAAGATCCTCCCCGGGGCCTCAGATTTTCAGGTGTGGATCTTTGAGATGAAACCGGTGGGGGTGCAACATCAGGATAAGCACTCACCCCTATCTCTGCCAGCTCTGCTCTCACAAGTGCATCATCAAAGGATGTCGGGTTGTTAGAAATCACCCGATCAAATAATTCTGGTCTTAACCCCTTCAAGAAATTCCTCATCTTCGCATGTCCATTTGTGGCAATATGAGGGACATACCTCAATAAAGACGAGTAGTGCATGGCGTAGTCCGAAACCGTCATGCTTCCTTGTTTCAAATTTGAAAACTCATCCTCCTTGGATTGCCTTGCCGCAGCTGAAAAGTATCGGTTCAAAAACCGAGTCCTGAATAGAGTCCAGTCTATCACCATGCCTTGTGCTCGCAGTTCCATAACAGTCGTCCTCCACCACATGGAAGACTTCTTGGCCAGTTGGAATTCTGCCAGTCTTAACCAAGCCGTTCTAGCACACGGCGCGGATACAAATATTTGTTCCAATCTTTCCAGCCACTCTTTCGGCTTCTTCTCCAGTCTCTGTTCCCTCAAACATCGGTGGGTGAAAGGTCAGGAACTGTGTCAGACTAAGTTCCCCTGGTAGTAGTGTCTGGGCAACCGGTTCCACGCCCACGGCAGGTGGGGGTAAGGGATTTGCCTGTCCAATACTAGCATTCACGCTCCCAACATCCCCGACCTCTTCATTAGCAGCCATGCTGTAACACAAATGTTAACAACAATTCCAAAACAAGATATATATGTTATGCCGTTAGATAACATGAATGAAAATAAGCATGTTAGTATAACAGTTCATACTCCAATATGCGCCACATGCATAAACATGCTCAAATGTAAACACTTAGCTAACCATGCTAAGGCTACCCTTCACTCAATCCCGGGTTCTCTAACCACTGCTCTGATACCACTAATGTAAGGACCCTAGTTCCTTAAGTGCGGATTAAAGGCATAATTAAATTTTTCCATACAAAATAAGGTTTGAAGGTCAAGTTGATGCCCTGAGTTAATTAAATTACAGTGCCAAATAAAGTTTCAAAAGGGATTAGTTACATTCCCAACCAATGAATACTAATCCTATAGCTTTACACTACTCCTAGAGCAGATACTATACAAAAGGATTTGGCCTGCTAACAAGAGCACTCCTCACTGGCTCACTGCATCACCCGCCTTAGCCCCTTCCGCCCAAGTACCTACAGGAACAACCCCAAACCGTGAGCATGTATATAAATCATATCCACAATAATATGATCACAATTAAATGCATAAACCATAAATGCAATTCACTTCCTGTGTTTAACATATTTAAAAGCTCCATTGGTTGTCCCTGTATCACAATAATAATCAAAGATTATAATACCAATATGCATGTCATGACATGAACTCATTCCGTGTATACCAATTTCCAATTTCCAGTCTTATTATATCAGTGGCATAATACCCCTCGCGTTTATATGACAGCGGCATTAATACCCCTCGCTTCGACATATTAGCGGTATAATATCCCTCGCATCAATATGACAGCGGCATTATCCTTCGCTTCGACATATTTGCGGCAAATATTCTTCATCGCTAAATATGACAGCGGCAAGTATTCTATCATCGCTTCGACATAACAGCGGCAAGTATTCTATCATCACTACGATATAATCTCGACTCACAATATATATATATATGCAACCGTAATGCATGTCCAATCACATATGCAACCAAAATGCATAAACAAGACCATGTATGCAACCACAATGCATGACCAATTCAAAGCGTAATAAATACGTTTTACCGTCCGATGCTCGTACGTCTCACTACGTACCTGATTCCAAAAGTGGAGATTATCGTAGACTTTATCTCCTATGCTGTGTGCCCACCTGGGATGGTTCTACACATTCACACAAATCAATATTAGGAGCCAATAATAGTCCGATATCAAAATTTCACAAAAAAAATCCAAAAATCCAATATTTCAGCCTTCGCGATCGATCGCCCATCACGGCGATCGATCGCCCAAACGTACTGCCCGAGCCCCAAATTTTTCATCCTTCGGCGATCGATCGCCACACTTGGCGCGATCGATCGCCAGACCCGCCGATCGATCGCCCAAGAGTGGCGATCGATCGCCAAAAGCTTCCAACGCCTACTGCCTGGGCGCGATCGATCGCCTGAAATGGGCGATCGATCGCCGACCCCTGTAACCCCGAAAAATCTCCATTTTTGCACCTCAAAATCATTCCAACCCAGTCCAACACAAAACCACAAACCACAACTCAAATAACATCATAACCCTTCAAAATACACCTTAAAACAACCATAAAACCAACCCCCAAACAAACCACAACAATCCAACCCAAACCCATTTTAAACCCTTCAAAACCATTTCAATCTTAAACCAAACACAATAAAAGCAATGGGGAGGTATCCATACTCTAGGGGACTCCAAAACTCACACCAAAACCCACAAAGCAAGCTTCTTGAAGGTTTTCTCTCCAACCTTGAGCACAATTTCGAAAATGGGGAAAAGGAAGGGTTTGGTGGTGGTTTTGGGGAAAGTTGTAAAGTAATGGGAATTAAAGGGGAATGGGGTATAAATGATTTAATTAAACCAATTGCCTTCCACAATTTACCATGGTGTATAAAACACCCCAACATGATATTTAAAAGGCATTTACCATAATGTACCAAATCCCAATAAAAACATGATTCACACAATTAATCACAACCCAGTACAATTAAACCATCAAAATCCCCAATTTGCATAATAATTATTTCGGGGGTATCACAGGAGGGTTGAATAAACACTAGATACAATTTCGATTTCTTTTCTGGTTAACTGTAAACTGTTAAGTATTACAGTTGCTTCTCAATATCAGGCAAGTTAGTAGACACTTGTTGTAGTGCGGAAGACGTCTACAAAACTTGTGAGGAATAAAACTGAAGTAATAAAGCAATAAACAAATAACACGAGACTTGTTTCTGGAAGTTCGAAGCACAACGCTTCTACGTCTCCCCTTCTTCATTTGCAGGAAGGATTCACTAGAAGACTTGGTTTACACTTTTACAGTATACAACCTTCTTAGGCACTAACACACTTGGCCCTAAACTCCTAGCAATCACACACTTCTTTACTTTGATTACAATGGATTCTATGACACTCTTTACAGAATACACTTTCTAGCTTTGAGTAGTTTTTGAGCAGCAGACTTCAATTGAAGATAATCTGTCACAGATTCTGTTTTGCTGTTTTGTCTGCTCTTTGCTGAACGTTTGGAATATCAGTCGGATGACTTTAGTGTTTGCTTTGAAATATATCTCTTAGTTGAAATCGCTCAGCACTTCTTTATTCTCTGCTTGGATGTATTTATAGGTTTGGATGTCTAACGGTAAGCCTTTCTGTATATGGAAGAGATTAACTTTCCAATTTCATATTGTCTTCTTTCCTATTTTGTAAAGCAACGGCTCTTTTCACTCTGACAGGTAATGGTGGCGGAGATATAGCAGGGTGCGCGCTCTGGTTGTACCTTTGTCAGAGAATGTTGTACTGATTTTGTCTCGTTGTCTTAGTGCTCTAACTGGAAAGCTCAGACTTCTGCTGGTTCTCTTTGTTCAACTGGTCGTTCATCCTCTTATGACCAGTTGATGTCCTTGTGCAGTGAGAGACTATTCAGTTGATAGTTGTCCAGTAGATGTTCATCCATTTAAGTTTATCCGGTTGATAGCTTGCACTGTTGATGTCTTCATCCGGTTGATGTCCATCCAGTTGATGTCTTGTCCGGTTGATGACTTCAATCCGGTTGATGTCCATCCAGTTGGTGTCTTGTCCAGTTGATGACTTTCATCCGGTTGATGTCCATCCAGTTGATGTCCATCCAGTTGGTGTCTTGTCCAGTTGATGACTTCATCCGGTTGATGTACAATCCAGTTGGTGTCCATCCGGTTGATATCTTGTCCAGTTGATGACTTTCATCCGGTTGATGTACATCCAGTTGGTGTCCATCCGGTTGATGTCCATCCAGTTGATGTCCATCCAGTGGTGTCTTGTCCAGTTGAATGACTTCACACGGTAGAAGTCTTTTTTCCAGTTTGTCTTTAATATCCGGTAGGACTTCATCCAGTTTGTAATTACCAAAACTTTAGAAATCGTTTTCCCAACAATTTCCCCCTTTTGTGGTGATGACAAAACTAAGCAAAGATCTATTTCCAGTTTGAGTAAATAAGATGAGAATCCTGAAATTACTTGAAGACATAATGGAAAAGAAATTTTCATTAAATATAAGCAGATTACAAGTTGTAATCAAACTGGACAATTGAGAGAGATTCATCTTTACTTAAGATGAATTCTAATAACTTGACTAGAATCTAAGACCAATTTAGTTTACATAATTTAGCTGATACAAGACAAATCTTTAAACAAGTATTGTAGACCCGGAGAGCTTCGATCCACCTTATTTCAAAGAGGAAGAGCTCGATCCACCTTATTTCAGAGAGGAAGAGCTCGATCCACCTTGTTTCCGAGAGGACCTAATAAGAATACTCTATCTCTGCCGGTCTACCCTTGTTTCATAGAGAAGGTCGGGAAGAGTCATACGAATATTCATCAGGCAGCTTCCATGGTCCATGGATTCACCCTAATGAGAATAGTCTATCTCTGTCTTCCCCCTTTTGTCATCAGCACCCAGGCATCTGCTGTTAGTGGTTCCTGACTGATGAGGAGCACCAGAACAGGATCAAAGCGCTGAAGCTTAACAGAGCTGGGTTAGATAAGTAATCAACCCATGAGGGGTTGATTTAGATAAGTAATAAACCCATGAAGGTGAAACAGATCTAACAGAAAACCAGGGAACTTTGAATAGCTTGAAAGTAGCATGTTAAGTGAATGTGTGTTTCTGTGAGCAAACAAGAGTCGCTATTTATAGAAATGAAAAGGTTGGCAATTAATGTGAATGTATTTAAGTGGAACAGTAAATACAAAGAAAAAGTCAATAAAAGCAGTAAATAGATACGAGTAATTAATGGAAGAGTCAGAAAATGATACTATTTGCGCCCGAACCAATGTTTGGAATAGTCGCGTTTCTCGGTAGGCGGTTGGCGTGGACTCCGAGATCTTTGTTGAGCAGTTGGTCCTGGACTGAGTGGGTGCTCCAGTTGCAGGGGATGAATGGGCAGCGGACTTGAACCTCGCTGCGTTGAGGGAGCAGTTCGGCTGGGTTCAGGTAATCTGCGAATAATTTGAGGAGCTGCAGGCAGGCTGTGTGCAAATATCTTGAATTTTGAGATGCAAATGCTGCCTGCATAGTGGCCAACTGATCATTCAATGTTTTCTTGGCGTCGTCAATCTTTTCTCCAAGAGCCATTGAGGTGGCAGCATGAAGAGATTCATTGTTCTGATTGATCTGAAGACGCGCCTGGCCAATTCTAGTAAAAGCATCGCCACTGCATTCTCAGCAATGTTTGAAGTCTGGTGACAGTAGTCGTTAAACTACTTAAGGTCCGGTAGACTTGCGGAATTGTGAGTCATTGTGCCTGCTGATGAGTGCCTAGAATGAGAGTTGCAGTTCGTTCTTCTTGTTTAAGCTTATGAACATCGCTGCTAGGGCTGATATGGCAGTGGATAGATTGGCTAGCTGTGCAGCAATGTTCGGTAGGTTCGTCCATAGGTGTGGTAAAGACAAAAAAATCTTCAGAAAGCTCTTGAACCATGGACGGGATCTGCAGCAATCAGTGGAACATCAGTAGGAGTGACAAGGGCGCTGAGATGAGCATCGTCAACTGCAGGCGATGGCAACATAGAAGCTTCAACAAGTGGTGCAGCTGTAGACTCTGAGATAGTGATAGCAATTGGGCAGCGTCTTCATTTGGTGGAGCAGTTAAAGTAGTTGTGGGTTGATCAACAACAGCAGCTGTACATCTGGGTGTGATCATTTGAGTGCGAAGACTCGCTAGGTCATGATTTGCAGAGGATATAGTAACAATTGCTGAACCACTGTCTGTATGACTGCATCCACATTGGTGTGATCAACCGCCGAGGGCTGGGGCGGTTGATCCTTGTGAGAAGGGCTGGGAGGAGAGGAGGACGCCCGAGAGCAGTTGGAGAGGAGAGTTCTTGAACCCGAGGAGGCTACCTCCAAGGGCAGTTGGTGCGGCCTCCGCTCCAGGGGAAGTAGTCTCCAGAGCAGTAGAAGTGAGCTCCACAGAAAATGGACAATCTCCAAATTTGCAATGACGGAGTGTAGATCCTGCTGATCAGGACTGGCAACAGTTGTAGTAGTGGAGCAAGAATGAATACCAGTGGATATGCGAAGGTCATGAGAGCAAGCTCAGCCATTTCGAGCTTGGGTCCAAGAGCATTTAGAACAGCTCCTCATGATTGCTGTACACTGTTCCGGAATTCCCGTCAGATTGTTGAAGGCGAGTTCAACCAGGGCCTGAAGTTCACCCACATAGATCATCAGGCTGAAAACTTCTCGCAGCTTCAAGCTTGTTTCAGGGTCTGAGATTTGAAGATACAGCTAGTATTTTGTTCTCATCTCCCCTAGCCTGATCCAGAATTTGATCAAATCATCTAAGCGAACCTTGATACGGGCCTTTACCCATCGATCAAAAATCTCCAACTGTGGTGGCAGTTTGGCTTCAACTGTATCCCTTACCATTTGAATCTCGAAGGCAACAGGAGTGGACACTGGAGCCGTAAGAGATTTTTCCTTTTCCAGCATGGGTGGTCTTGGGATGACAGTATGGAATAATACTGGTCGTCCTGAAGCTGATAGAGCCTGGTGCTTGTGAGTGCTTACCGTGCTGTCTGAGTGTCAGTGTCAGCTGGAACCACTGAAGGAACACGGCACCATGGCTAAGGAAGCAGGT